>BHDV01004067.1:27904-48088 GCA_005406045.1 Adoxophyes honmai | reverse complement strand
CATCATCTGTGAAAATTTCAACTCTCTAGCTCTCACGGTTCGTGAGATACAGCCTGGTGACAGGCAGACGGACGGACAGACAGACGGACGGACAGACAGACAGCGAAGTCTCAGTAATAGGGTCCCGTTTTTACCCTTTGGGTACGGAACCCTAAAAAGCATGTAGCGACCTAGCGCCACCTATCGTAGAGTAGAAGAACTTCAACTGGCAAAGTGGTATCCTACATCCTGCTAACGGGGTTTTAATGTTATAAATACAACTTCCAACTTCCTCTTTTTGGACTTCCGCACCCAGGCACATATACGCTTGGAGAGAGATATCTCTATTGGAGTCTTTCCCAACATTGCTGATCCAGTAGACATTTGTATCACAAATTCTAACTGTGATTTCGAAGGCACAAAGGAATGGAAGGTTACATTAAATTTCACTTACCTACAAAAGTGTGACTGTTTTACGCCTGGATTAGCAGGTAACATGGTGGTTGGTAGCTATCTTGATGAACCCTGCATGGGGTACTATAATACGTAAAGACTTACCAGGTCGCCACAGCTGGCTCCGGTGCTATCGGTGCTTGATTATGCTCCTCCGCTGGCAGCGTTCCAATCTTATATTTCTTGAGCAACTCTCTGAAACATAATATGATGTTATAAGAATAGTTTCTAAATGTGCTCTGATAATGTGGGTTGATGTAACTGGTGGAATGGAGAAGTAATAAAAACAATTTTTTTTATGAGTACCTAATGTCACAGTAAAGGTTGTCTAAATGGTTCAGTGTTTATCTAAATCATCTTAAACAGTGTTTATCTAAATCATCTTAAACAGTGTTTATCTAAATTTTAATGTTTCTTTAAATTATGAAATAAATTCAAAGTACATTATAGAAATAATGAACCAGAAAGATAACAATTTTTAATGAGTAGACATCGGATTATATGTACTATCAAAATGCCAAAATATGCATGCAAATATGCACTAAAAAAGGGCGAAATATGCACTAACATAATGCACTATCAGGGCGAAATATGTACCAATTTATGCACATTGCACAGTCAAAAAAACATTCAAATTAGAATTTTCGTTTATATGGCAGTAAACAACAATATATTTTACTAAGTTTTCTACAGCAAACTTGTGACGTTTCAACGTCAACTGATGTTACCGGACAGAACCTAAAATTTGGCGCCATCACTGCAGAAACCACTTCAGGCAAAGTTTGTCCGGTAGCGATGATAAATACGTCAATTTTCTTGATGGCCTCCAAACCAATGATTTTGCACAAAATGCATCTATTTTACCATGAACATTTTGCGATAGCGAACTTGGAAGGCTGTTACTCTACGTAAATCAACATGCCAAACATGAAAATATGCAGTATCAATGAAAAAGTATCAAAATATGCACTATTAGTGAAAAAGTGCCAAAATATGCATTTGCATATGCAAACATGCAAATGCATATAATCCGATGTCTATTAATGAGCAACTATAAATATTAGGAAAACAATAAATTATCGTAAATTTTTCCAACACAAAATATAGTCTACATCTTTTCTCATTTAACATCTGGATTTATTTATTTACATAAAAGTGGGTGTCAATTAAACTTACCTCGCATCTTCACTGTGTCCAACATCTTCAAAGTCCTGAGTGGCGTCCTTGCCTGCTGAATCCAGCAGTGTCTCTTCTCCACCAGGATGCTGAAAATCAATCACAAACATGGTTGAATTGATTAAAACACCAAAATGTTTTATTTAATAAACTGTTCAATGATTGAAACATTAGACAAAGATATGTAGATAGATCACCGAAGTTACTTTCGCGATAATAATATTAATTTTTCGATAATAATCTGCCATTTACAATATAATATGATAGGGAAGTAGAAAAGGATAAATCTATGTAACAGCAACAAGTAGTTTCTTATAAAAACTTGGAAACTATGAAAATAATCATTTTTATAAGAATAATTATTCCAATTGGGTACTGAGAGCTTGTAGGCCATAAATAGAAATGATAAAACAATTACCTACCTCGTCTAAGAAACTCGAGACATCGTAAACATCGTTGTGGATTATCATCCAAAGACTATCCTTATGATTGTGCTTTTTCACTTCCGCGGTAGTGATTATTCTACTCATTGTCACGTGTTGATTACACTAATAAATACAAGTTAATTCATTTACTTTCACTAAGTACTGTTAAACAGTCAGCGCCAGCGCCAGCGAATCTATGCAGCTTAGCTATAACGATAACGACAAACGACAAGTGTATACGGCACGGCAGTATATCGGGGGGCGTTCCACCTGGGGCCCACAACGCCCTCGCCCACGACCGCAGAATCTACCATTCCACTTGGGAAAAAACGACGCGGGCGTTGTGGGCGAGTGCTTCAAGTGGAACGCAAAACTTGAGCGCCCTGGGCTTCCAATATGGCGGCATAGAGAAAACGTGCAGCTTTGGGGGTTTTTAGTAAATATTTCGCATGGATTGGAGCAAAATTTAATTAAACAGGGATTCCCGTTAATTTATAGTAGCATTTTTCGCAAAACGAATGAGATTTGGTAAATTCATCAAAATCTGATGACATGTGTCATGTGACAGGTGACGTTTAAGTGAAAGCCCACTCCGACCCACCTATATTTTGCGGGCGAAGTGGGCGCGACGTGGTCGCGAGCAATGACGTCATCTGTCACGTCAAATGATTCGCCCACAACGACCGCGGGCGCCAAGCGGAACGCTGAGGAGGGCGATGCGATCGTTGTGGGCGCCTTGTGGAACGCGCCCTGTATCACTTTTTACTACTGTCAATGTCAACAAGAAGTAGGCAACTTAGCGTTTTGATTGTGCAATAGATAACTGATTGTAGTTCAAGGCTATTTCAATTTAATCTATTTCTGAAATCTAGTTTCATTTCGTTACGTCGCAACTGTAACTGTAATACTAATCCGAATTACGCAAACATTAGTTTTTATACACAACCATGACTTGCATCTTTGTAAGGCGTGAATTATTTCCGTACCTTTTGTGAAATGATGTCATGTTTTGGCTCAGTGTTTTGGTTTCAATTTTATCAACGTGGTTTCTAAACTAAACACATTTCAAAACTGTCATCCTTCTTCTTCTGTCAATGTCAAATACTTGTGTAAATATTTTTCTGTGCAGGAAAAACACTTGTTTTTACTTAAATACATCACTTTACTGTTTTTAAGTAACCGTGAACCTGGATAACTAATATTTCTGTGAGTGTTTATGTTTATGAACTTTATGCGCATAACCTCTAATACAAAATACTTATTAGAATTTCAGGTGTATTTTACCTTTATATTCTAGTAAGGTATTTATTGTAAGGATAAATAATAAAAATAAGAAAAAAATTGGTATAAATGGCTGATGAAAGAGATTTTAATGACGTTTTAGAGGATATTTTTGTTAACGAAGAAGTTGAACACAAGAACAGTTTTGAAGAAGGTTTTAAAGCTGGTAAGGAGGCAGGGAACCCTGAAGGTTATCACTTGGGCTACCACAGAGGTGCAGAGCTGGGCAAAGAATTAGGTAAGAAATAATTGAAATTATCCTATTGGTTTGTATCGGATTTTAGAGCATACCAACCCTACATAGAAACTCTATTGCATTAAGCATTTGTCGCACTGATCAAACAATTCTTGATTAGCACAGAAAAGGCTCCCTGTGACAAGGTTCCACCGAGTGTCACTCACAAACATAAAGGTGCAGCTTGTTTCATTTGTTCCTTTTCTTAAGATACATGTAAATAAAAAGTTTTTTGTTTAATTTTCAGGTTACTACCTAGGCACTGTTACATACCATTTGAACGCAAATGATAGCGCGGAGACAAAATATTCAGACAGAATTCTGAGCCAGTTGGCTAAAGTTAAAGAACTGATTGAAGCATTCCCACGTACCAACTCGGAGGACCATGATATACTGGACATGGCTGAGAAGATAAGAGCCCAGTATAAAAAGGCTTGTGCTTTATTGAAGATACCTGCGAATAACCCGTACGGGGCAGGTGTATCTTTTTAATTTATATTGTTCATGTAAATGTAAGTATCCACTTTCTAAACATAAAACTAAAACACAAAACAATACAATCTAAAGAAAACAAATACACTAATCCAATTTGAAACATACAAAAACAATGTACTAAATTTTTGGCTACATGACATACCTTTGTGGCTACATGATTTCAAAATTGAATGACACTGAAATGAAATATTAAATAAAATGTATTACTTCTTAAAGCTGTACAGCTTTATCACTTTTAAACATAACATACTAGCTTTTGCCCGCGGCTCCGCTCGCGTTAATTTCGGGTAGCACAGAAGAGATAGCCCATCCCATATACCAATTTATAGCTTTCTACATAGAAAATTGCGGTATTCTCCACAAACTTCCACCTCAATCACGTCACTACGTCGCTTCGTTTAGCCGTGAAAGACTGATAAACAAACAAACAAACACACTTTCCCTTTTATAATATTAGTATGGATTTTAATTTATATCCCGTGTGGTGCCGGCTTAGAAAAGCACCTCCCCCTTTCTTCCCGTGGGTGTCGTAAGAGTCGGCTCTGGGAAAGGGTTAGTGTATTGTGAGCGATGGGCTAGCAACCTGTCACTGCAGTATCACGTTTGATCATCTGGTTGCTCTGAAATCCCTAAACGTGGCACTGGATTTTTGAATTCATGTGCTCTGCCTACCCCTCTCGGGAATACAGGCGGAGGATATGTATGTATGTGTATTTTAATTTTGCGCGGTATTCGAGGGCGTTTTAGTAAATAGTAAAAAGACAATTAATCTTCTTTGACGAATCAAAGCTGAAGAGTTTGTTTGTTTGTTTGTTTGTTTGTTTGTTTGTTTGTTTGAACGCGCTAATCTCAGGAACTATCAGTTCGAATTGAAAAATTATTTGTGTGTTGGATAGACCATTTATTGAGGAAGGCTTTAGGCTATATAACATCACGCAGCGACTAATAGGAGCGAAGAAATATTGGAAAATGTGGAAAAAACGGGGGGGAATAGTCACTCATTCACGCGAACGGAGTCGCGGGCACAGCTAGTTATTCATAAACCAACAATGTATCAAAACATCTAAACATCCAAATAGGTTTTATGTGGCCAAGTGGCTAGCTGGCTAGTGATAATATGCCGTAAATAATGTCAAAATTTGTCAGTTCAGTATATATTTTGACAGCCGCGTATCTTAGGGCATAAGGGTTAATTTATTAACGAAATGTAAGGAATTATCGCCTTAACGACTTCAGTATAAGTAGCAGTCTTCATATAAAGTAACTATTTGCTCGCAAAAAAGCTTGAGATGTATGAAAATCAGCGGCGCTTCCGCCTTTCTTCAACTTGAACAGAGACCAATTTAACAAAAACGCGTAAGATGTATGAAACATTGCGGCGCTTACTGCTTTTTCGAGTTGATAAAATTTGTATGGGAGAACGATTTTTTAGTTTTTTAGTATGTTACACTAATTTTTTCCACACTTTCTCATTTTACTAACCTTCCCTGAACTTCAACGAACATTTTAAAAAAAGAATTGGCCAAATCGGTTCGTGCGTTCTGGAGGTATTTCGTCAGGAAGGAAAACACGACTTATTTTTATATAGTAGATGTAACTTTTCCCGTTATAGACATTCCGCAATGGACCCAACCATGATCAAGTTACGAAGCCACATAGACGCAATACTCAAGTACTTGACACCGCATCTGCCCCTAGCTAACTGCCACATGGTAGAGTTTCTGACAGAAAACCATTGGGAGAGACTGCTGCCCAAAGCTCTTAGAGAAACCTTGGATAGAATGGAGATGGAAAATGCGGTGGAACAGTTTTGGAAATGCTGCGAAAGTGGCAGTAGTGGTGAGTTACTTGAATTTTGGATCTTTGTGTATCTGATTGCACAATAGTAATTTGTCTAATTAGTGTCATCCTCTAGGAAATTGCTAGTTCTGGTGTGGGATGTCACTATGTTGCAACATAGTTTGTAACTAGTGTTAATTTTATGTGTGCTTTATTTATAAATTCTTGCCATGTCAGTGAACTCTTAGTTTAATGTTATCATGTAGTAATAAACTTTGCAATCCTTCTGTTAATTGCTTTTATATGACATAACTTTTGAATGAATAAATTTAAAATTTATGCCTGCAAGAACTACTAAAATCTGGTAAGGTAATGCCTATATTCAATTAAACCAATATCTGAATGGTCACAATTTTTTTGTTATTTTCAGATAGATCCGAACTCGGCCAATGGGTCAGTGCATCGCAGTCCCACTGCCTCTCAGTGAATGGAGAGTATTGTCTCTCCGTGCCTCAGTTTGAAGACAGAATCAGAGCCTGGGGTGGGGAGCTCCAGCCTGAGATCAGGGTTAAAGACTTCATGAGCTCTAAGAAGAGTTACGAGGTTTGAATATTTTGATAGAGAATAATATCAAAATGACTTTCAGAGATCCAATGGGTCAAAAATAAACAAAATATTATACACTCACGCACGCACACGCAAACACAGAGTAACTCATACGCACACACAACACCAACACGCAAACATACTTAAACACACACACACACACACACACACAGATAGAGTGAGAGGCACACCGACACACGCACACACACACAATCAGCTGAGTGAGTGAGTTAAAGGTGGCGTGAGTTCCATAGCTCGCGCGTGAAGATAAATTTAACTGACAGGTTCAAACTTATGTCTCGCCTCCTGGCTTCTCTGTCCCTCGCGTTGCGCGCCTCCTGCTTGGTGGAGGCAGGCGGCGGCCGCGGGCATCTCTTCGCCGCCGCCACTCTGGGGTACCGGCTGCGCTGCCTCACGGTCGACTGCGTATACACACACGCACACAAACACACTAACTGAAACGCATACACGCAAAACACACACGGTCACGCAAACACACATATAGACAGATACACCCACATACACAAACACACGCAAACCACGGAGAGAGAGCGAGAGAGAAAGAGACCTACACACACACAGGGAGGAAGAGAGACAGAGGGGGGAGAGAGGGAGAAAGAGAGAGAGAGACCCCACACACACACTCAAACGTGCGTTATAGCTGACCTGAGTGCAAAGGCGCGTGTTAACACAAAATCAACCATCACTTATTGGGACAGGTGGGAACCATGTCCCGTCTCCTGGCATCTCTGTCCCGTGCGTCGCGCGCCTCCTGCTTGGCTGCTACGTTGCCTCACGGTCGACTGTATATGTATACACACCCACGCACCACGCAAAATACACACTAACTCAAACACAAATACACGCAAAACACAAAAACACTTGCACGGACATGCAAACACACACAGAGAGAGAGAGAGACACCCCACATACACAAACACACGCAAACACGGAGAGAAAGAGACACCCACATACAAACGTATACACACAAAATCAAGTCCACCCACGCGCATGAACACTCAAACAGAGAGAGAGGGGGGAGGAGAAAGAGAGACACACAGATAGAGAGGGAGGGGGAGAAAGAGACAGAGAGAGAGAGAAAGAAATACGTGAATTAAAGCTGGTTTGGGTACAACAGGTGGGAACCATGTCCCGTCTCCTGGCGTCTCTGTCCCTCGCGTCGCGCGCTTCTTGCGCCGTGGAGGCGGGCGGCGGCCGCGGGCATCTCTTCGCCGCCGCCACTCTGGGGTACCGGCTGCGTTGCCTCACGTCGACTGCGTATACACACGCACAAAAACACACAAGCACGCACTAACTCAAACGCACACACACGCAAACACATTCAAACACATACAGACAGACAGACAGAGAGAGAGAGGATGAGAGAGGGCGGAAGAAGAGGAAGAGAGAGGAGGAGGGGGAGAAAGAGAGAGAGAGACTCACACACACACTCAAACGTGCGTTATAGATGACCTGAGTGCAAAGGCGCGTGTTAACACAAAATCAACCATCACTTATTGGGACAGGTGGGAACCATGTCCCGCCTCCTGGCTTCTCTGTCTCAACTGTCGCGAGCCTCCTGCTTGGTGGAGGCGGGCGGCGGCCGCGGGCGTCTCTTCGCGGCCGCTACTCTGGGGTACCGGCTGCGCTGCCTCACGGTCGATTGCGTATACACACGCACGCACCACGCAAAACATACACTAACTCAAACACAAATACACGCAAAACACAAAAACACTTGCACGGACATGCAAACACACACAGAGAGAGACACCCCACATACACAAACACACGCAAACACGGAGAGAGAGAGAGATACCCACATACAAACGTATACACACAAAATCACATACACCTGATACACCCACACGCAAAAACACTAAAACAGAGAGAGAGAGAGAGAGAGAGAGAGAGAGGGAGAAAGAGACAGAGAGAGAGAGAAAGAGACAGAGAGAGAGAGAGAGAGAGAGAGAGAGAGAGCGAGAGAAAGAAACACGTGAAATAAAGCTGGTTTGGGTACAACAGGTCCGGACTATGTCCCGCTTCCTGGCTTCTCTGTACCGTGCTTCGCGCGCCTCCTGTGCCGTGGAGGCGGGGGCGGCCGCGGGCATCTCTTCGCGGCCGCTACTCTGGGGTACCGGCTACGCTGCCTCACGGTGGATTGTGACGCTGGCAACATTGCCAGCGCTGAGGCGAGGGGGAAAGTCATACAGGTTAGTTATACCGTGTTCAAGGAAACAGGTTAATATAGCGCTCTCTCTGTCTCGTAATCCATCCAATCCAATGACATAAATATTCTCACGCCTGTATTCCCAAGACGGGTAGGCAGAGCACATGAATTCAAAAATCCAGTGCCACTTTTAGCAATTTCAGGGTAACCAGATGGTTAAACGTAATATTGCAGTGACAGGTTGCTAGCCCATCGCCCACAATAGGTACACTACCCTTTCCCAGAGTCGACTCGTACGACACCCACGGGTAGAAAGGGGGAGGTGCTATTCTAACCTGGCACCACACCATACAAATGACAATTTCGAAAATCGTGTTCGCACCTGACTAGGTACTATAATAAAAGTGAATTTTAACTTATACAGTAGAACCCGTTTAAGACGATCACGTTTAATACGATTTCTCGCTTAATACGCCACTTTACGCCAGTCCCTACAACTTGAGACATATTTTCATACATTTCTTAACGCTTAATACGATTTGTCATCCCGTTTAATACGCGGGAGCCCGAGCCGAGATGCTCGTATTGTCAGTCTCGAGAGATGCTGTTCGAGGCATTTGCCCCCTTCAGCGGGGTCTTCCCGCTCCCGAGTGAGCCCTCAGGCCTCGTTGGTCGTCTTCTGTGCTACGTCAGACTTCTGGTCCTCCATTCAGTAAAGTCGCAACCCGGTTTTAAAAGGCGTATGGCCGGCGGAGTTCCAGTGGGGCGTCCTGAGCCGGCTAGTCACTCCAAGCGTGCAGAGTGGCTAGCCGTTCCAAGAGAAATGCCACTGGATTCTGTCCAGCTTTTATCTCCTGAATGAATAGGATCAGCTCCTGTGTCGGCACTCTCTCGCCTTCTGAAGTGTCTGAGCTTCGCTTCGTCTTCTCCTTTCCGGAGACGGGCGGTGACCGCTTGGCCCGGCCCGGCTGTAGGTGCGGGCTGGCCTCGGCGGAGGCTGCCATCTTGGCGTTTTTGCCTCCGCGGCTCCGCGCTTACGCCTTCTCTATTGACAGGAACAGCTCCCATCGTTGGCTTAACATGAGGAGTATATATACCAAAATTAAAACATGTAGAATGTTTTATTTTCTCTTTCCCGCATAATTCGCTTTCTCGCTTAAGACGCGTTTTTGTTAGGGTCCCTGAGAAATCGTCTTAAGCGGGTTCTACTGTAGTTGGAATTAGAAGTAAAAATTTAGGCTTTTACGATTGTAAAGCAAAGAAAAAATAAAAGTAATAATAATATTCATTTGCGAAAGTCTATTTAACGAATAATAATTTGACACTAAGAAATCTATTATGAAGTCACAATCTGTCAAAATCTTTTTGATATGATTTTAAACAAAAAAAACCGACTTCAAATTAGCAGTATTTTGAAAATATTCAGTTTACTGAATGTAAATTCTTGACTTCATCAACAAATTACCGAAAACGCCGTACAATGTCCCTATAACATTTGGAGAGTTCCCTCGATTTCTCCAAGATTCCATCATCAAATCCTGATTTCGTGCCAATGGGACCAATTTCGAGTTATTACCCTTTCGATTAAAAAAAATATTTGAAAATCGGTTCACGGATCTCCGAGATATAACATACACAAAAAAAAAATAGGTCGAATTGATAACCCCTCCTCTATTTTTTGAAGTCGGTTATAAACAAAGTTAGATAGCCAAGTTTGAACACTACTCGTACATTTTTTGATTTCACCATTAACTTGTTTCTGTGAACGAGGTATAGTTAGGTCCTTTATTCCAAAAAGCAATAAATTGTGTAGGAAATAATAATACAATGTTACATAACTTTTTTAAACTCTTTTTTTAAACTTATTTGATCACGTAGAGACACCCCGAGCATAGCCAGTATTAAAAGTTAAGAAACAATTCCAGAAACAATGGCACGCCATAGCGAAGCAGGTGGAGAACGGGAGGGAACAGAGCGTGGCCAAGATAGACGCCGGAGATCTGCATCGGTTCGCGAACCTCTTCGTGACAGAGCACACAGATCTCGGAGCTGTCGTCAAGGAGAAGTTTCCTGAATTGGAGGGAGAAGCGAGGATACTTCTCACAGGTATAATAGGCATGTGTAAAGTAATAATCCAGCCTATACTTCGTTTATTTTAAGATTTGAATCTTAAATGTCAAAAGCTCACGCATTTTTAGGTAAATACAAGGCATCGCCACAAATGCGGACACTGTTTGTTTTGAAATCATTATAACAAACAGTACTTAATAATATTATTACAATAATTTTAGTTTTGTTTTTTAATGTCATTAAACTTTTTTTATTTTTATTGTCAATAAAAATTTTGTTAGAAACTTAACAAAGTCTGAGTTTTAGTTACTTAATGAAATTAATGTCACGGTTAAATTACATATAACATCCTCTAAGAGAAGCCCGGGTGCTGTTTTTTTTTGGTATAGTTGACAAGGTTTTCACTATAGGACAAGCGACGAGACATGATCCCTAGGACACTGACAGTAATTACCACGATACAACCTTGTAGCGGCGTCACCGTTACATTAAAATCGAACTGTAGGCGTCTAAAAATTACGATTATTAATTTTAGGTAGATTTATGCCATTACAATGATATTTCGATGGAATTATAACAATTCTTAGCATTTACAAGGAATTATCTCAACCAGAATTTACGTTTACGTCTTGCAAAAGTTAGTTCGTTTGGAAGACATCGACTAATGTGGAAAAATATCGATAAACAAATGTATCGACATTATGGATAGTGAAAAAGAAGGTACAGAATACATTAATGGACTTCGCTTTCAGCCTCCGATTTATAATCAATTAGGGTGTCTGCTTACATTATACTTTACATTCGTCGCGCGTGACGTAATAATAATATGATTATAGGTGCTGATTGTTAAAAAAAGTACATAAAATTAAAAAATGAAATGAGTGCGTTTTTATTTTTGGAATAGGTTTTTTAGGTTTCAATCTATGCCAAAAAATTTAAAACACTTCAACAACAACATAACAAAACTTTTTTGTCTATAAAAAAGTTAAGTTGCATAGACATACCCCATCACTAACATGAACTGTCATAGGGATCATGTCTCGTCGCTTTGATAATAATACCAAAGGGAGGAAGGTATCTCCCCTTAAGTTTGTATACCAGGACTAGTGTCCGACCGAAGGTACAATTTTGGCCGAAGCCGAAGCCGAAGCCGATTAATCGGCTTTCATGAAAACCTTCGGCCGAAGCCGAAGCCGAAGCCGAAGGTGTGTTGACCGAAAGAAATGAGAGAATTTGCTAATAGTAAAAAAAACAGCAGTAAATTTTCTGCAGTTTTCGCTTTGAAATCAAGTGTGACTATGACTATGTTGTTATGTTATGTTTTGTCAGTTATTTATAAGATTAACTGCAAGCAATGCGATCGGGTCGGCGAAACGCTGTTCTGCTAAGCGCTGCGCACTATCCGTCTCGCTCTGGCATCGTTCATTCAATTTCAAATCACAATTTGCAAACCTTCGGCTTCGGCCAAAGCTTCGGCCAAATTTATAAATTTATAAAATTTATACATACGCGGGACTTAATCACGATTTTATTACCTTCTCGACGTTTCGTTTCGTATAAATAAGGCCTGTTCAATTTACTAAGCGGACACACAAAATATTATTATTTTTATGATTTTATTTTCGCTGTTATGTCTTAATTTGGCTAAAAATATTATTAAAACGAAAACAAACAAAATACCATTTAATGAAAAAAAAAACTTAATTACATCGCTAAAAATTACAGACTTTTATTCGGATACTACGCATAAGTGCTGCACTTCACTTTTTGACACTTTTCGACTAGCTGTAAACCACTTTTTTTTTAATTCTTCCAATGATTTTGTTTCACGACCATCCTTTCTTAAGTTCATCTTCACAATAGCCCAGTACCGCTCGATAGGACGGAGCTCCGGACGATTTGGTGGACTGTGTTTTTTTGAGTGAATTCAATGTGTTTTGAATTTAGTACCTCCACTGTCGGCCCAGCATAGTGGGAAATTACCAAATCAGGCCAAAACAAGGGTGGGATACTGTGTTTCCGATAGACGGCAATTAACCGTTTTTGGATGCATTCTTTTCTGTATATTTCACCGCCAATAGTGCCTGTTGCAAAATAAGAAACACTTTTGAGGCCACAGGAACAGATTGCCTGCCAAACCAGGACTTTCTTCCCGAATTTATCCATTTTAATAGTTCTTCCTCCTCCCTCGGGTACAGACTCTCCTACGACGGCATTGTAGTATTGGGGCCCCGGTAATGTACTGCTATCATATTTTACGTAAGTTTCGTCGTCCATTAAAATGCAACGAGATTTATCTTTTAGTAAGATGTTGTACAACTTCCCGCACCGTTTTTTCGATCTAAATTTGCTGTTCTACACTTCTTTTCGGAATTTTATGCTTTTCGTAGGTTCGTATATATATATTTTTTAATATTTTGTACTGTACCTACGCTGACGCCAATTTTCTTGGCAATTTCACGAACGGATAGATAATTTAGCGATTTTAACAGCCGCATTACATTTTCGTCGACTTGAGGATTTTCCGGCCCGCTTCCGTGTCTAGATTTCGGTAAATCTTCGAGAGTATGATGCTCTCCAAATTTTTTAATGATTTGGTACATCGCTGACTTGGAATATTTGTACATTTTTGCTGTTTGTCGCAGTGAATACTGCCCTGTATACCATTTTTGCACTATTAATTTGCGATTATCTAAATTAATACGCTCTATCGCGAAAAATTGTTAAAAATGAAAGAACAAATATGTCGCAATTGACGAAGATGGATTTGCTAATATCATTGCTGCCAATAGTATATCAATTGATTACGAATTGTAAGTTTAAAAGACGTTTAAGCGTGTCCGCTTAGTAAATTGAACAGGCCTTATGAGTGAGAATCGCGAAAGTTTAAAACATATCTCCGTGCTTTAGGACTCCACACCTGTGGCAACCTCGGCCCCTCCTCGCTCCGTATCTTCGCCTCGCAACCAACCACGTGTGCCGTCCTGAACGTGCCCTGCTGTTACCACCTCCTCTCTGAGGAGACCGATGGCTCGCTCTTTGACGTGTTCCAGAGAAATTATGGTGGCAGTGGAGAGGGAACAGGCTTCCCCATGTCTGAGCATTTGAGGGGTGAGCTGACTTTGAGAAACTTGACATGACATGACAAACTTCACGTCTCAATACTCGATCATTTATTGCATTCCACAAATTGTGGAATACCACAAAGTCTTATTTCTAAAGAATACCTAAACCCATCCTTAGTCGCCTCTTACGACATCCACGTCTTGTTTATTTCACGTTTCGTGTGCTCTGCCTAAGCCCTTTTGGGAACATAGGCGTGAATATTTGTATGTGTGTATGTGTGTTATTTCTAATCCGTGTGGTGTTGGGTTAGAATACCTCTTCATATCTTCCGTGGGTGTCGTAAGAGCTTAGGTGACTAATAGGTATGTTTTAGACGACAGGCTAGCATGTCGCTATAATACTACCTGTTCCATCAGTTTTCAAACCGAAAATTATGTTAGAAGTGGGTACGAAGCGTGATATAGGGTAATATATGTCTGTAGGTATGTATGAAACTTTACTGTACAAAAAAAAAACCGAAATAACAAGTACAAAGGCGAATATATCCCTTAAGGGATCTCTTCCAGCTGGCCTTTGAGTGATTGACAAATCATATGTCACGTTTCGTGTGCTCTGCCTACCTTTAACAACATAGGCGTGATTGTATGTATTCACAGCAATTTGTTGCCAGGTTACAATCTGGGTCGCAACGCTCGGATGCTGGCCGCTCAGTCCATCGACCGCGTGGCGGCGCAGCGACAGTTGCCGGCAAGGAGTCTGCTACACCGCGCCTTGTTGCAGGTGATTCTAAGGCTGCTTTTACCATCAGCATAGATACCAGATACCGCGCGGACCGATCTGTATTAGGCCCCCCGTGGTAGCCTAGCGGTTCGACCTGTGGCCTCTCAAGCAGAGGGACGTGGGTTCAAACCCCGGGCTCGCACCTCTGAATTTTTCGGAATTTATGTGCGATATCGAATTTGATATTTATCACGAGCTATTCGGTGAAGGGAAACATCGTGAGGAAACCTACACACAGCGACGAAGTAATTCAACGTTGTGTGTGAAGTTCCCAATCCGCACTGGGCCTGCGAGGGAACTATAGCCCAAGCCCTCTCATACTGAGAGGAGGCCTGTGCCCTGCAGTGGGACGTATATAGGCTGATGATGACTAGCTGACGCGGATTACCCGTAATGGACGTCCGCTTAGTAAGAATTTGTATGAACACCGCTAACTGAACGCGTGAGACGGACTTTAATCCGCGCGGCGGGCGTCCGCTCCGTGCACAACAAGTGCACACCGTGGGTACTATTCATAATACTGGTAGCGCTAAGGCTTAGTTCGGACTAAGGTAGTATTTTAGTCGAGTTGCGGGTGTTTTAGTAACTAAACGTGTCTGAACATTGAACGTCGTAAACGCCCGTCGCGGACTTGCTGGCTCTTAGGCCGTGGTCGCCTTCACCCGCCGCCCGCGACGTCTGAATAATAGTAGTAAACGGAACGCCGCACGCGGCGGGCGAAAACGACCACTCCCGAGCATTCCCGAACATACCATACAGACGCCGCGGGCGGCGGGCCGCTGTCGGCCGCGGGCGGCGGGTGAAGGCGACCACGGCCTTTGGGCCTACGCTAGCTGACGCAAACGTCTGCCGTGTGCGCACAGACACGTTCACTTACTAAAATACCCGCAATTCGAATTAGGCGCCAGCGCTACCAGTATTATGAATAGTCCGTGTAATAGTCAAATTAGTAACTACGATATTCCACAATATAGTCACACCTCAAACCGTGATCCCCGCTCAGGCTCGTGGCTGGTCCAGCAGGTGTCCATTGCAGTCCAGCGCGGCAATGCAGTCAGTGTAATGGGCACCTTTGGGCCAGGCACGAATCAGGGCGGCGATATTTAGTTTTAAGTTTTTGACAAATAAGTGTGTAGGATTATGTAACATAGGAATAAGTGAAATTTTGTAAATAACCATTATATAGATTTAGTTAAAGCCTCAAAATTAAAATATTCTACAAGCTATGCTAATCAAAAATTTACATTTTTCAGGAACTCATAAAGAAGCACAAACCTGACTTCGTAATAGCAGAAGGAAAACTAAAACGCGTGTCGGCCAAAACGCAAGACTTCGAGCAATACTTCAAAATGGCGGACTCTATTTTGAATTTAGAACTCTATGACAGCTTGCCAGCCAGTGACATGTCAAACGTAGATTGCCAGTGGAAAAAAATGGTTTTGTTCTATTTGATACGGTTATGTTTAGCGCAAGTGGTTGAAAGTTTGATTCTGTTGGATAGAATATTGTTTTTAAGGGAAAGTGGTTTTAGTAATGTATTTTTGGTAAAGCTATTTGATCCTGTTTTGTCGCCACGGTGCCATTGTATAGTTGCTGTGAGATGAAATAAACATAAGTATATTTTTAAAGATTTTTTTATTACATACATAAACATCTACATCCTATTTATACCTGCGGGGTAGGCAGAGGCAACAATGTACATATTGCTTATATTCACACATACTTCTCACTGTTCATCCCTCTCGACATACTACATGCTCGACGGTTTCGGGTCTTTTAATTTAACCAGTGATCTGGTATTTGATCTGGTCGACATACGTTCTTCGAGGGCGTCCTCGACCGACTTGCCCTAGTATACTTCCCTGATAAATTAGTTTATTAGTTTGTTTCATGCATTCTCCTCATGCCCAAACCAATGCAACATTTCCTTATCTACCTATCCTGGTAAAATATTCTCACTAATCAGTAATCACGCTACTACGCACCCTTGCTTTGCAAAGAACACATCTCAATTGCATTTAGGTATTCTACGTTCATGTTTCTTCTGCCACACCCAAATCTCACCACAATGCATATTGAAGTAGGTATTGTGAACAGATTTTATATCCAACTTTTAAATACTTGTAAAAAGTTTCGTGTGGTGTCGGCTTTAGAAGACACCTCTATTTCCTCCTAGGATGTCGTAAGAGGCGAGTAGGAAATAGGTTAAGGTATAGGTATTTTAGGCGAAGGCTAGCAACCCTGTCACTACAGAAAGTATCTGATAAGAAGAAACAGGTTACCGGCACGGTACGGACAAATCTGCGCGGATCGGTACCGCCCGGTGCAGGTATAATATTTACTTATTCAATTGTCTACTTTTGCGCTCCCTTGTAAAGAACAGGTTTTACATGTCCACGATACTGACCCGCTCGAAACCTGATTCTTTATGTAGTACCTACCTAAGCACCCTTAAACCTAAACTACTTAAACCTAAAGGTTTGATACAAGTGGCTACAAACAGACCTGAAATAGTCGTGTTGACGTCTACGTAGCATTTTGTAAGCTCTGTTTATCTGATTTAGGAATACAGCCCATGAGCCCAGTCACCTAATTATTAACATACCTTTTGTTTAACGTAAATAAAATTTGTTCTGATTGTACCTACCTATTCACTTTCAATAATCTACGTTTCTTAGTACCTAACCCTCGTAGATTCGTCATCGGCGCTCGGTCAAGGCGAAGGCCTTCACAGCCGACGGCAAATAAGCGAGGAGCTGACGTAGCGGCGGTTCAGGGAAGCGCTACCTTGGGCAAGCCTGCCTTGATGCGTTACGCGATAGAGGAAATTAAGGGGAAACATCTAAACAGATTTAGATATAATGATTACGTATGATCCTACTGAAACACCTACCTAATCAACACAAAATATTCATCCGTGAAATATTGTCCGTGTGGTGTCGGGTTTAGAATACACCTCTCCATTTCTTCCGTGGTTGTCGTAAGAGGCGACTAAGGACATAGGTTAAGGTATATTTTAGGCGACAGGCAAGGAACTTGTCATAATTGTACTTGCTACCTTTAAACCTAAAAAAATATGCCAGAAGTCGCCACGAAACGTCAAATTGCCGTGGTTTTTTCTATGTAGCGTTTCGTGTGCTCTGCGTACCCCATTTGGGAATACACGCGTGATATACATACATGGTGCTCGTGAGCATTGCGAGAGATTTCAACCACAAATTCCAGAGGCTATAAGAAGTAATAAATGTTATATGAACTTAGGTCGAAACACGATTTTTTTACTATTATTAAGGCACGTTTATACGACATTAGCAATTATTATGTATGAAAATTATAAAAAAAATCGTGTTTCGACCTAAGTTCATATAACATTTATTACTTCTTATAGCCTCTGGAATTCGTGGTTGAAATCTCTCGCAATGCTCACGAGCACCATGTATGTATCTATGTAAGTACCTTTGAATTCCAGAGCAAAATTATTATTTTTTAAATTTCTAATCTTAAAAATACTTAAACAGTAAATATAACAAATATTGATGAAAATCACGATCTCTAACTACACGACTACTACTACTTACTACATTTACCACCGTCACAGCAAATCAAATTCGAAATCGTGTCAAGTCAAATTAGTCTAATCGATAAACAGACTCGTCTAACATTAAGCTCGATCTAAAGTTCTGAGAACTGAACACAGTTTCTCCAGAAGTGATAATTATCTAAGTTGTTACGCCTCGTTCGTGGGAATACGGTTCTTTTTGATTAATGTGAACCTGTCGAGTAGTTACCGGCCAGCGAATTTCATAGGTAGAACTTGCTACCTACGATACCCAATAATTTGGAAAGTCGTTTGTGGTACACGCGACCAATTTCTTCGAAAACCTAATACATACCTACATACGTCACGCCTATATTCCCAAATGGGGTAGGCAGAGCACATGAAACGCTCAACATTTCACTTAAATCACATTTCGTGGCCACTTCAAACAATTTTCTACGTTTTAAGTTGGCAGGTTGCTTCGCTAGCCTGACGCCTAAAATGTACTTTAACCTATTTCCTTAGCATCCACGACATCCACGGAAGAAATGGAGGTGTTATTCTAAACCCGACACCAGCCGGAAAAAAGCAAAGGTCAAAAACTAATGGTATAGTGAAATAAAACGAATACCGTCTTTACATCGAGAAATCGAGATTAGCTCGACATAATGTTTCCGGGCCTATTAGTGACTCATCAATGGAGCAACGCGTCACAGTAGCGACATTGAATGAAACAAGTCAAGCTAATCTACACTAATATTACAAAGAGGAAAACTTTGTTTGTTTGTATGTTTGTTTGTTTGGTTGTAATGAATAGGCTCAGAAACTACTGGACCGTTTTCAAAAATTCTTGCACCATTCGAAAGCCACGAGTAACATAGGCTAAATTTTATTTTGAAAAAAAAAGAGGATTCCGTAAAATATTTTGGTTTAGATATCTACATCTACACTAATATTATGAAGAGGAAAACTTTGTTTGTTTGTTATGAATAGGCTCAGAAACGGACCCCAAAATCCAAAATTTACGCGAACGAAGTCGCGGTCGGAAAGCTAGTCGCGATATAAAGACGTGAGAGTTACACAGCTGTCAACGAAAACCCTAAAAATATGCCTGCGATTGCGAAATAAGTAGTCATCATTTTGTCTATGTAGCGTTTTGTGTGCTCTGCCTACCCTATTTGGAAATATAGGCTTGATGTATTCAATTCGAAGTGAGTTCTTACAAATATTTTACTCTGATTTCCGGGAGTTCTTTATTTCAAGCGGTCCGGGAAGTAAAGATTAACCCTTTCTTTGCCCCTGACGCCAATCGGTGTCACTATTCCATGGAGTTGTCAGTTGCTCGGCAGTTAAATAGTTAACTAAAATAGCAAGCTCGTGGGTGCAAATTAATTACCAAGATTAGTCTTCGCAGTGCCGAATTAAATTCTTTAAATAACTCGGTTTTGGTCGTCTTGGGTTACCGAGTCGATCTTCAAACGATTACACTCGAATTGTTTACGACTTTGCCGATTTTCGCTCGTGGCGTACAGTTTAACCATCCATGAAACGTTTACAATTAAGTAGATGCAAATTAAATTGACGGGTGAAATAAAAATAGAGAAAAAAAAGGAAAAGTCAGTTTTTTTGTATGGGTTCCCCGCAAATTAATTAATTATTTATTTCTGTTAGTTACAAGAATACGTAACGCCTACTGATGTAATGGTGTTACAATCTCCATGGTAAAAAGTAGGTTCATATTTAATTAAATTTTCAGCTGTGTGTTGTACGAGGGTGTCATTATTTTTTCTGCCCCAACGACCCATACTTGACATTTAATTGTGCGTAGGTACGTGGGATGATCTACACATTGAAAATAACCTACACCCATAAACGCCGTTTTGGTGGTAACCGCTTAACACATTCACTGCCAACCACAGACCAGGTCTGTGCTGCCAACAAAATAATCAAAATCTTTACCCGGGTGCCAACAATTTTTAAGGCGAATTTGGATTAAGTACTTATGAATGTTTGAAAATATCTTTGGATACATGTATATTGTTATTATTATTATTTTAATAAAAAAAAAACGCCTTTTTCGGATCCGAGTGGTCGGCACACATCCCGCTGGGTGCACCTAACGCACCAAAAA
>BHDV01004045.1:64987-121601 GCA_005406045.1 Adoxophyes honmai | reverse complement strand
AACTTTTTGTAGTTACGCCCCTTTTCGTAGGATACGACGATTTATACATTTATACCTATACGTTACCTTCTTGACTCAACTCAACTCGTGACCACGGTCGCTGTAACGCGGCCGAACCGTCGAGAAGGTAAATAAATAAAATTGTGATTAAGTCCCGCGTGCATAATAAATATTGAATTTTTATTTATGCACGCAGCGCAGGGAGTATAGGTACCGGGCTCTTTTGCTATTGTTTGAGTCTACCAGCACGCGAGTCTGCAAGGTGTAATAAGCTTGCGTCACCAATTTTTGTACCAAAACACAATGCTTGTGCGCTATTATTAAGGTAGGTTAAGTAGGTAATCTCTTCTTTTTCAATTTAAGAGCCACGCTCTTGTCTCTAGTGTGAACACCACTTTAGATGGTTTATGGCCAGCTGTTTGGTTTCCTGATACAAAACCGATTCCTGCTTTCTCCTGCACCTATATAGATCAATCTTGGCCTTCGTCTGCTCCTTCTCCCTTCCGCCTTTTCTTCCAGCAGGTTTATAAAGAAACTAGCTTTCCGCCCGCGGCTCCGCCCGCCTGGAACTCGGTTATATTGCGGTATAAAGCACAACTATAAGAAAACTTCTCGTTTCAAACGACACACGGCGCCATCGATCTATCATCTATCGATCGGTTATCGATTGATATCGATCTATCGTCGATCGATATCGATCTATCAAGCAAACTATATTTTTGTTTTCCCTCGGGAACATCAATTTTTTCCGGGATAAAAAGTAGCCTATGTCACTCTCCGTGCCCTAAACTATCTCTACCTAAAAAATCACGTCAATCCATCGCTCCGTTAAGCCGCGAAAGACGGACAAACAAACAAACAAACACACTTTCACATTTATATATTGGTGCGGATTATTGTGTCATGTTACATGTCCTACCTACTTATCATGCGCCCCCTCAGTTCTAAAATTACTTATATGCTCTCCAGTATCTACCTAGGTAGGCAATGTTCTTTTTTCTTTGACCATGTTAAGAATCTCTTCATTAAGTCTCTTTTCGATCCACCTATACGTACTGTCAGTCTATTATTTGAATTAGATTTTCCGAAACTATTCTTCAATTTGTTTCGAATTTTACAAAAGAGCGGACATTAATTTGAGTACTAGAAACGTTGCATTATATTGGTTTAATCACATGTAAAATGTTACAAGACGAACAGCGAAATCCAATTAAAACGTAATGGCCTGACGCGCCGTATGTTATCGCCGGGGCACTTGAAGGTTTTTAATTAAACCCCGCTCTGCAATCAGCTGAAAAAGAGTCTCAAAACAAACTTTTCGTTTCATTGTAATTGACGATGTAAGCTCGCATTATCCAATCAAATCGCTGCGATCTCGGCGGGGTAATCCAAACAACATGATAGTAGCATAAAATAGAACAATGGTATAGAATGCTCGTAAAATAAGCAAGTCGGCCGCAAGACATCGACAGCGGGCGCCCGCTATTTATACTCGATTATCCGGCAACCAGCTATACGCGATAAAGCTCGGAATCGCTTACACACAATAAAACACCAACTGGCCTATAGCTTCAGATGTAGGAGCATTATATTCACGTTAAAACATATTATTCCACAGCCGTGCACAATTCTATAAACAAACGAGACAGAGCGTAGGCGTGTGTGTACATTAGGGATTTAGTAACTCGGGTATTAGTGGTACGCGGCCGTATGAGAAAACGGCGGGATGAAGTTTCGCTCCTCGATTCGATTCGTAAAAACATTTTATGATGAAATTGCAAACTCTCTTTGATCATTTTTAGGCACCGAAACTAATGGTGTTGGCTGAACAACCAAGTACGTAACGTATGAACGTGGTTATGTTTCCTTTGAACATTTCAACGGTTTTGACGTCATTTGTTCAGCTCTCGCACGCAAATGGTAGTTTGACGTTATTAGATTCTGACTGCCCACCATACTTCACCAAAAGGGTATTATTTATGCCACCAGCGATGCTTAAGGCAGCCGCCAACGTATTGTGTAGACACATATATAAGAAATACATAATTATTATAATAAATATGAAAGTCCTCTCTGGAGCGTCGGGTCTCCCCCTCAGTAGTATTAACGGCTGTGTTTTAGTGAGTAGTATACCTACCTACTCTTATTTTCTTTTGTTCCTTTCCTAGGAGGTAGGTATACACATTTTCAAAGCATAATTTCTTGGTTACAATATTTACATGGTTAAGCATACACTATCACAGATTTCTCTAATAGTGTCATTATACTAGGTACTTACCTAGTAGGTAGGTACAAAAAAAATGTAAGAATTAATACGGAACCCGATAAGATTTTACCGCAACAACCAATAAGTTCATATCAAATTAGTCAGGAATTTATTTCGCTTGAACAATAACATTGCTTTAACACATTTTCATTTCGTCAGGTTACCTAGTCTGCGTACAAATACATAACTCCCTAAATCTTCAGACTTGTTATTTTCGATATTTAACAGTTTTCTGTTGTAAGTAGATACTTGAAAATTATATATTCAAACACGTAACGCGTTTTTATTGGCTATATATTGAGGAATTCTCGATTCAAAATCGAGTCACTTTATAGCCGTCCCGAATTTAAACTGTTTTACGAACTGCTGAGTTCATAACTGGATTGAAAATAGCATGAGAGTGCAGAGTCCCAGTGCTTACAAAAATACGGTTGATACACATTTGATATACCTACCTACTCTTAGTAGGTAGCTCAGCTCCATCATGTTACATAGCTACCTACTTTTCGAAGTGGTTGACTTGTATTGGACAATTCAAATAGAAATTAGTTTAAATTATTTGATAGTCTGAATCTGAACTGTCTGAAAATATTGCTCAAAATCGAAGCAAATTTAAATCTAGTTTTTGTTACAAGGTAAACGGTGTTTATAATTAATTTTCAGCTTGGTCTTTACCTTTAATGATCATTATGTCTGTAGGTTCATACAGATTTTTGAATTCATCATTATTGGCGCTACATTTTGTTTTCGATAAATTTTACGCGGATATTTTTAAGATTTTCGGAGATCCGTCCTCGAATTGTATTGTAGACAGGTACGGTCGGCAAAAAAGACAGCGAAAATATCAATCATTTTACACTCCCCCTTAAAGTCGAGATATTAAAGAACTAGCGAACACGAGGGAGCACAAAAATAGGATTTCCATATCTTAGACCATAGTCAAATAGGTTTTTTCTTGATATTATAAAATGTTATTAAGTACCTAACCCTGTCTATCTGTTACCTTTTCATACTTAAACCGCTCAATATATTCAGACTAAATCCACAATAGAAATAGACTTAATCCCGATGAAAATATACACTATTGCTCTTCATCCCGAAAAAAATGCATTGTTCCCGTGGGAAAGAGAGATGCGAATTATTAGAAGACAACAGCTGATGAAATAATGAAGTCTCTCTTGTCCATTTTACAAAAAAAATTTTACAAACAAATGCTTCATTTCTATCAAATAAACAAAAGAAAGAAGATGTCGTTAACCTCAGTCGTAAGGTAAGGTAAGGTTATTGAATATCGCCTCTAATTCTGTGCCAATTCCCGGTGCGTTTGCGCATGACACGATGACAGATTGATGCGAAGTCACTCGTTAAATGACTCTTTCGTGGCAGTAATGATTTTGGTAATAATTTAAACAAAGGTAGATACTTAATGTACTTTATTACCTGTGGAGTTTTACTTTAATTATGTTTTCACGAATGCAGCGTATTTCAGTCGGGGACAATTCATGTAGGTATTAATTAAATAAATAAAGGCAGTATTCAAGACAGTGATCATAACCTACCCCTACCGGTACGAAGACCCAACAACAAAATGGTTCATGAAATTAAAATGTAAGCAGCAATTGGCTCTTTTATAAGAATTTAGATTCCACTAAAACTTTTTGAAAACATTCTGATCGTTGCCAAAAAAGTGCGGATCAAGAAACTTGGCACAAGTACCTATTATTTCTAAAAAAAAACAACTAATTAAAATGTGTATCTGTAGTGAAACTAATCCAGTGGTAACTTTCTTATATTTGGCATCAAACGAGGAGTCCAATATTATACAGTAGGTAAAAGTACTAGCGACCTATAGGATACAGTTAATTAGAATGATACAGCTTGTTGAATCGAACATAATAGACTTTTTCTTACCTCTGTTTACTCTGTGTACTATGTACTATGTATCATGTACTAACTTAAATTAAATACTACACTACCTCATCCTGCTGTTCCCACCGCCCCAGTACGGAGAAACTTCACAAACAACATTGAACTATTATTCAGGATCAGGATTCCTCGCTGCCTAATAGCTCGTGGTAAATATCAAATTTGATTTCGCACATAAATGCCGAAAATTTTGGATGCGCGAGCCTGGGATTTGAATTTTGTCACACCGCTAGGCTACCACGGTTTTTTATTTTTATTTTTATTTAATTTTATCTGGACCATGAGTCTTCACACTAAAAATAGGTACGCCACATTGATTAGACAAAGTTTCACACAATTTCAGACGGTATGGGAAGAAAAACCGTAGAAAATCGTTAGTCGTGTCGTTATTAACTTTCTTACGTTTTATTTTCTCCTTTGTAAAATAAATAAATAAATCCACTACAATTTATGAAAAACCTTACATGCCTACTGATAATTTTATGAATAAAAATATGAATAATTTTAGATTTTTTTTGCTTTCTTGTACCTACAAGACGGTTTTATTTAATGTTTCGTCATCATCATCAGCCAGATGATGTTCATTGTTGAGCAAAGGCCTGCGTCACTTAGAGCTCCACAGTGACGATTTCATCAATTAGTTTAAATTTTAGTTTAGATCTACTCTAGGTAGTTATATCGGATTGATATGATTAAAATTAAGCGCATTAATGGGTATGTTAAATTCTTTGTTAAGTCATCTCGACCAACGGAACAACACGTCGAGGCTACTAGCTTCAATAATAGTCATCGTAAAATTGCTGTACGTTCTGGTCAAGAAACAGAACTGTCGTGTAATTTCGTAATTAGAACATTGAAATTACAAATATTGGCGCTGTGGGAGTTTCGAAGAAAAATTATTAATTTTAAGATGTACGCACAACAACAGTCTCAAGTATTTAATAGTCGCTTGACTTGTCTTCCTGTAACCGAGCGTTAGTACCTACCTACTTGTCACTTCAAACCATTTTTTTTTCTTCACAAAAATTCAAAACCCTACAGAGAGAATTAATAAAAAAGCATCAATATTATACGACAAACTGCAGCAACTTCCAAGCAAACATCACATCCTACGACCCCTCATTACGAGCGACACAAAAATGAGTTCATGATTACAGCCGGTTGCACGCTTAACGGCCCAGCGGGGTCGCGCGGGAAATTATACCTTTTCCCGCACAGCATGCTACGGTTGTTTACGTTTGCCTTCCACGTTTCTGACTAAAAATACGTCAGCATCCTGCCGTTTGGGACGCGCGCGATTGGCTGCGCGAGCGCAGGAAGCCGAGGACTTGCGCAGAGGCCGGGCCCCCGCCCCCCGTGGAAAAGCAGATAAACTTGCGGGCAGAAAATAACCCTGAACGCTGGAAGCTGCAAACTCGCGGCCAGTCGTGTTGTGCGTCTCAGAGTGTTAAGAAGTGACCATAGACATGGAAGAAGACTGGGTAGGTGTTTTGTGTATTTTTGAAAAGATTTTAGAGAAGATCGAGGATTTAAAATTTTGAGTATTTGAGGTATTTTTGGTTAATTTTTGTGTGGAGGTTAGGACGGAATAATAAAAAAGGCACACAAACTATCGGATCTTAAAACCATAACTATCGAGGAAAAATCTGCACATAATTTCCTGACTTACTTAGATCTTTTCATAAGTGACTTATAGGATTCTACAATGACTTGAAAATCGATGATTAAAGCGTAATTTACAATCATACAGTAAATGTTTAACTTAAAAGTAGATATTAACATTTTTCGTTTTGAATAATGCAATCCATATCAAACAGTCTAAATGCCCTCTCAATTAAGAATACTTTCAGTTAATAGACAATATAAGACGAAAATTGTTTTGAAAAGTATGAAAGTCTTCAAATCTGATATAGATGCGCATGAGTGGATGCTAACAGGAGCTGTCACTCGCCCTGTAAGCGAGCGCATGAAAGTAGCGGTGACTTGAAACACCTGCTGAAAACAAAACAGAGATGACGCTCGAATGTATTCTTTCCAAATTTAAACTTTAATTCTTTGATTTTTTTTAATAAGACTCGACACCGGCGTTGATTTATATCAGGTCCATTCATCATGGACTTTACAATCGTCGTTAATTATTTATAATTAATATTAATCAAATAAAGTTGGAATATAATTCCATACTGCAAATTAATCAAAACTTTACAGAGGGCTTCTTTAGCAACACATTACACATCTACCCACAATAATTTGTAATATTTTAAAGTCCTGAGATGAGGCAAAATGAGTAACTACTTCAGTGTTCTGTAGTTCAGCCTGCCACTTAATTGTTTGTTTACTGAAACCTGTCTTTTTTTTTAAGAATGATTATCCCTGCACTGCGGTATTTTCCGTTAACATCACTAAGATTCACTTCTTATGTTTTCGTATATCAAATCGCACTCTAGTAAAAATAAACAGAATTCTAATTATGGAACCAATCCTCACGAAACGCGCTCCAATAGCACATTAAATATTTTATTGCCCTTTCCATTCTGAAACCATAGCCGAAGTTTTAAATAGTCGAGTGTTACTGTAACTTTTGAAGTCCTTGATTTCGACGGCAGTATGCAGCTGTTTTATTTTAAACATTGCAATTGCTATTTAAATTTTAGATTGTTTTTACTACTGGAAGACGTTCACTGCGGAACTTAAGTACCGCCTGTAATTTTTTGCACAACCGTGGTACTTACGCTATTTATTCCAGTGGCAGGTATTGCTGTCCATACTCGTCTTCATTTTGACAGCTTAATTGTTTTGTTTCAATGCTTATTCGAATAGAACACTAAAATCAACTAGCGATTACCATTCTTAAAATGTAAACACATCTTCACGGGTAAAATTTTTTTTACAAATTGATTCGAATGATTCGAATTTTAGTAGGTATGTAATATTAACCCATACTGAAGACGTATTGAATAATTCAAATTATTCACTTACAATGTACACTGGTTCACTGATGTGTACACGCTCGAAACATACATTGCGCGAGAGCGAAATAAAATCATTGAGCACTGCAATTGGTTCATAATGAGTAACGAGGAGTTATACTGTGGAACTCACTGAACGGTGATAAATGCACCGTTAGAGCAGACCATGCACAAACACCGGTTTGCAGTCATCGGTAATCAGAAAAAACTAGTTGCTATGTGTACGAGCGTGGTCTATAGAAAAGGTTGACGGGGTTGGCTCAACAGAGCCAACGGATTTCTTTGGAAACGCAACTTTAGGCTCCCGGAACGAGAAACGACTATGAATTTTGAACGAAACAAATATGGATTTTGGGGCGAGTTTGAAAATGTTTGAGCGTTTCAATTTTTTATTGGTGACTGGAATAATCACAGATACTATTGCTCACTATTGATGACTTAAATGCAGTATTAAATGTAAGCAACTCTACCTCGCATCAAGTTTTAACTACAGTATTTAATGAAAAAAATAATCACAACAGATGACATAAACATTTAGATAAGTTGGCACTTATTTTTGTGGAAGATTTTTGTGTTTTAAACTTTGCATTTACTGTCACACCCAGTGCCCGCGGTATGGTAAAGACATGGTAAAGAGTATGCTTATGGATGCAATCAGCTTGGCTACAAATAGGTTGTATAGGCCTCAAGACGTATAATTCAGGCATCGGTACATAATTATTAGAAGAGACGATTAAGTTAATATAGCATACGTATTTTGTATCTTCTACCATTTCACAAAATATGATTTCTAACCAACATGTGTCTTTTGTTTTACAGTCTGACGAGCTCCCCGCTGAGCAGATTGCCAGTAAGTATCAAAATTTAAAATACGAATGTAATTTATTCATTCAGTGTGACCAGTAGGCTCGGTTCATCTTTTTATTTAAAACAAAAAACTTGATTCATTTTACTTACATGGGTTACTAGGTTACTACATATGTAGAGTCGCGATAGGTAGGTACCTACTTAGTTTTACATAAAATTCGATAAGCTGTAGTTATGTTACGTCATTTTAGAAATATATTTATTTTTTGGGGGTAGGTATCAAATAAGGTACATTTTACTTTAAGTAGAGAAAAACATTAAAAATCCAAAAATGAATAACAAAAACATGGCTAACATGATTATGATAATGTCGCATTTATGTGATTCTAGACAGCGTACTTAATTCAAATTACTGAAGGTGCTACTTCACAGTGACACGAAATCCCATTTTCTCCTTCAGTTATTTATACTTATAAACTGCATTACAAAACAAATCGCAAGCCAAGGTGACACAAAATGGAATCACGCTGTATTCTGGCAGCATAAATGCGCAAAGCAGTAAACATTGTCTTAATTTCACACGCTTTACGTCGGCGGGAAAACTGCAAACACTGGACTGCCGCCAGCTTTGTATATGACTGCAATAATAAGAATTGATTCATGGCAAAGCTAAGTTGTCCCTTAGCAAATTTACCCGATAACATCAGAACGATTGACTAGGGATTCGAATCACATGTAGGTAACACATAGGTATTCAGTTATGGTAAACGTTGTTTTGTTCGTTGTAAAAAGTACTATACCCACTTGTCTTTATAACTTGTCTATATGTATAATAATGACTATAACTTAACGTTGAGTACTTTTAGACTTTTTAAAATTACATTGAGACTTGACTCTTTTTTTATGTCATAGTAACATATTAACCTTGATTGATCATCTCACTAGAAAATATTTTATGTTTTTTTATTTATTTCTTTATTGCACTGAAATTATTAGAAAGTTTACGATTGCTGCACATAATACAGCAGTAGCTGTCGTCACGTCACGTCGCAAATAAATCATTACTTTCGAAGTTTTTCTAGACTACAGAAAAACATTGGCCAATTAGTTTATTTATTCATCGCCTTCATAATTGGAAAAATCTTATTGAAAAACAACTTTTACGATGACATGTGTCAATGTCAACGCTCCGCTGTTAGGGAAATTACTAATCTGCAGTTAAACAACATGACTACTGAACTTTTGTGGCTAGCATTTCTAAATCAAACATTCCTAAATCGATTTCCTTAGTCGCTTCTTACGACATACACGGAAAAAATTAAGAAGTCACCCTGCCTTACCAGGTAAACCCTATATACCACACGGGTATATTATTCTGAACCCGACAGCACACGGGCCAAGAAATAATAATGTCCTCAATAGGCTAAGTAATCTTTAAATCTTGGACTTACTAGAAATAAACATTAGTCCCTGTGCGTTGTGGTAAAATTATTAACGTAAAACAATGTTAGCTACAGTCACGATTAAAAGTATCTATTTACAGTTTTATAAGGGTTCATAAATAACACGGTGTGTTCTAAATAACTTTGATCAACAGAACCCCTCAAGCTTAATGAACCGTCTGGAAATAACCACATTCACCTTGTAAGGCGTGACCTGAAATGTTTAGGTATTTTTAGACGTACGAAAGGAAAACATGAGTAGCCGTACGATTAGGGCATATATCAATTTCGCTACCAGATCAATTATTCGTACTGTATCATTCAAATGAAGATGATTCACGTCTGACTCATGTATTACTATTATTAGCTTTTGCCTGAAATACTTGTGGCAGGTTAGAATTGTAGTAACTGATTTGAGTGATGTTTATGTAAGGACCGTATCGTTAATTATGGAAACAGGTTTGTAGTACTCAAAAAAAGTTATATAATAATATAAATGTAATATATAAATGTCAATCTGTCAATTATTGAGTCTAATATTGGATTCAGTACAAAAATATTGAGAACTGTTGAAAATTTCCAAGATGAAGGGTCTATCCGCGAAACAACGATTTTCTATTGTGACCAAATATAGCGAAGGATCGGGTATGACGATGAGAAAAATTGCAGAAATGGAAGGTGTTAGTCTGAAAACAGTTTATAGCACTATCAAACGGTTAAGCATGAACCATACTTTCAAAGATTTACCTGGTCGAGGTAGAAAACGTGGTCCTTTGCATCATAATTTGGACAAGAAGACATGCGGGCAGTTTGCGAGTAATTAAGGTATTTCCACTCGGGATTGTGCGAAAAAATGCCAAACTTCTTTAGCAATGGTTCAACGTGCCAATGAAAGCAACAGGCTGGTAACCTATAAGAAACAAAAACAGCCAAAACGCACTAAAACCTAGGAATCTACCGCTAAAACTCGGGCTAGAAAACTGAACGATAAAATTTTAACTAAAAACAAACAATGTGTTATTATGGGCGACGAAACTTATGTCAAACTTGACTATAAACCCTGCCTGGGCCGCAATTTTATACCGAAACGAAAGATGCAAAGGTCTCTAAAGAGGAAAAATCAATTTTTTGCAAAAAATTTGGCCAAAAGGTAATGGTTTGGCAAGCTGTTTGTCAATGTGGGAAGAAAACGACTCCGTTCTTCGTTAAGGGTAACTTGAATGCTGATATTTACAGGAAATAATATCTTCAGAAGCGGATATTGCCACTTATTCGCAAGCACTGAGGTCGCACATTATTTTACACCGATTTAGCTGCCTGCCACTATGCTCGCCATGTGTGCTAGACTGACATAGAGGGAATAACGTCGACTTTGAACCAAAAACGTTCCATATCCCTAATTGTCCTCAGATAAGTCCCATTGAGAAATTTTGACCTCTGATGAAGGCAAGATTAAGAAAACATACTAAGCCAACAGATAAAGTCGAGGAATTAAAAAAAGACAGGATTCGTACGTATAAAACCTTCAACACTTTAGCTGTCCAACGGTTAATGAAAAACATTAAAAGCAAGATCGGGAAAATGGCCAAGGGGACCAGTAAATAAAAATAAGTTACTCTAATTATTGTGTTTGCAAACTCATATGTATATGAGTATAGTTGTTTTCCTATAATATAAAATGTTCCCACAAATTACGAGTATTTTACTTGTTTCCATAATTAACGATACGGTCCTTAGTTTGAGGATAACGTTATTATTTTATATATAACACTATTATTTTGTGAGGTATTAAAAAACATACAATATAGATCTACTTAACTGTTAATCAGAATATTTACTAAAGCATCAAGTTAAGTAAAAATTACAATAACAGTATCTACAAGTATATTAATTGAACACCAAAACATATTTCCAAAAATATAAAAACGTAAACTTAAGACTCGTAGTTTTTTGTACAAATTTCGTAAAAAAAAAATACATAAATGTACATACATCACTCCTGTAACCCGGACGGGGTAGGTAGAGCGCACGAAGCGCTAACGTAGGTAGACTAATCCGTTATTATTTTTCTTAAGGTTATACTATACTACTTCTGATATAGATTTTATGTTTTAAGTTGGCATGTAAAACAGTTACACGTTGCTATCCTGCCAAAATATACCTTAACCAAATTCCTTAGTCACCTCTTGCGACATCCACGGAAAAAATGGAGAGATGTTATTCTAAACCCGACACCACACGGTATGTTTGTAAGGTAACATAACGTAGGTACCTCTCTGTTTAGGCGGGCGGCGTGGTAACACGCTTGGAAGACGGCCAATTCAGTGTGAAGCACAGTACCACCATTGTTTAAACCAAGCTTGGAGAAGTTTCTAACGCAATTAAGCTATTTTCATATTAAAAAGATGAAAAGTGTATCTCAGGGAAGATTACTCGCGTTATGACCATTAGATAGTTAGATACGTCACTTTTGCTTTTTCTAGGTACCTTTAAACATGACCTCAGCAGGTCAGAGGTATTTCGGGGTAGAAGTACGAAACCCTAAAAAAGATTCCGGTTCCGATCTCAAAACTAAAACTATTCAGGAGTCGTAAATAATTTGTTGGTGATGTGGTGAACTCTACTAAAGTAGAGCCTCAATACGTATCTATCGAGTACTCAATTCAGATAATTCAATTTTAAATTGTGTTGATTATTGTATTCATGACTTCTGTAACGCTAAGTTTGTGTGTTATTTTGTACAGTAGGAACATCTTCAAAAGTAAAACACCAGTTTAAATTAGGTATAAGATAACAAAACTAATAAATTTAAAACTAAATTTAAACCTTTGCATCGTACGAAGTAGGTACATATATTTCCGAAAATTGGTTGCAATGAACTGTGGAACGTAAATTTCCATGCAATGAAAATTCGACCAAACGATGTTCTTTGACAGACCAAATAACCGTTTTATGATCTGATATGGGTCATTCCACGAGCAAGGCAGTTTTGCGTGACACTCCGTGACATAATTTCATTTTATGTTAATGTGTGTTTTTATGAATAAATCGTATAATGCTTCACATTTCAAACGTTTTGCAAAAAGAGGCATCACTGTAAACCTTATAATTATCGAGATAATTAAATTTTCTTTTTTCATATAAGACGGTAATCACCCAAGCAAACAATATTGGCATGAAATCACGTTTATTGATAGATATCACAAGACTTTTTATGATATACATTTATAGCCTTGAATTATAAACATCTTAAGTAATAGTATAATAATTTTAATTATTGGTAACCATTGATTAAAAAAACATAACGTGAAATTATTATTTTTTAATTAGGTATATTTTTTTTTGTGTTGCACAGAGTAATATTCTTAATCATTAGAAGCATTATTTAAAACCTATGTTTTACAGTAATAACTCAATAAATAACCAATTTAGTTATTACCGCGTCTATGAAACCGCGGAGATCACTCAAATTTCGGTAATCACCGGTGCGGTAATCACGTGAGCAATTTAGTTTTTAATTAATTACTTCAAAACCGTTATTGGTAAAAACTCAATATTTTTTGTGTAAGTAGTTATAACACTGTTTAATATGTCAAAATAATCTGAGTTAAATATATTAACAAAACATGCGAGAAAAAAATAAAATGGTAATCACTTTCAACCGTGACAAAAAATTCGTGTTGTTTTCTTTCCTTCGTGATTCGGCAACGACACAATAAATCACAGGTTCGCACTGTTTGGCCGTCGCGGCGTGACAGTCTCTTTCTAGGAACGTATCGAGGATGTCTCTCGGAGTATGCGTTTGAGCAGTACGACGTGTTTTATGGCCGAATTTGGTTAAGACGCAAAACTCGGGACACTTTTTAAAAGTGGCTTTAAAAATAAACTAACGTAAAAATAATTATTTAGGCAACAGTATTCAATTTATCTTGTAATTGGCTTGCTGTGAACAACAAAAACCTATAGTTTCCGCGTTTAGTTTTCGAAGTATATGTCATCAACTAACAAATTTTGGAGGTGGGACAAGGCGAAAATGTGGACTTCACTGACTTTAGATTTTTGTTTCGCGCATTTAATAATAAGAATATACTATTGTTAGACTTATTTTGAGTAGAACAAAGTGTGAATTACGTAAAGTAATTTTTTTAAAAGGTTATCTGTTAAAATTTAGATTTCACAAGCACTTGAACTTGAGAACACGAAAAATCGTACGGCTGGAGAACGGCCCATTTATATTTGCGGAGTGCGCTGCGCAGAGCAATAAATTGTTTCATTTTGAGTGACAAATTGGTGCAAAATTGTTACCAGACCAACCTATTTAACCGAATAATTATGATCTGATATAAGTACTTAAGTCAGTTGAAACAAATTGTTATTAATTTTAATGACAATGATGAAAGTTCAAAAAATAGGTCAGATTCTTATGGAGACAAAAACATGGTCTGAAAATTATTAGGTACGTCTAGTAAGCAAGATACAACCATTCATCTTGCCAGTATAACCATATAAAACGCTACGTAGATAAAACCATGGTTCGTTCTCTCTTCGTTGCCACTTCTAACACAAATTTTTGATTCCAAGTTTAAATAAAAGAGGTATCAAGTTGCTAGCCTGTGTGCTTAATTATGTCTTAACCTAATTTTTTAGGTTGTTTAATCGCAAGTAAATATTTTTTATACAAAAAAAAACAGGTAAAAACAAAATTCTGTTACCTTTTGGTTAAATTAACACTTTTAAATGTAGGGAAAAAATGTAGAGCTGTTATTTAAAACCAAGAAAAAAAGGCAAAGTGCTGCATGGATTAATCTCATTATTTATATTTTTACCTAAGACTACGGCAGTTGCAGTAGTTGTATTTACTCTTCATATAAATATAAGTGTAGTTTATCACCTTGAGCAAAGAGAATCGATTGAGGTAGGTACTCACCTATATGCAACCGAACATTGATTCACGTTGGCTATAACGCTATTTCTGATACTAATCGCAAGCGATTATAAACGAGTCGTATTGAGACTGAAAACGATCACAAATTGATCCAATTGAAGCTTCTAGATCAATAAAGAACAATTCATTACGTATTACAACAATACAACCGATACCACTGCCTATTCATGTTGTATTAAAAATAAGATGCTTACGTGCTTAGGATTAAATTTATGATCTTCTTAACCCTTAATTTGGCAGTGTTCGATGTGCCGAACATACCACGAGACTATCTTTTTCTATTTTTTTTACAATTATTTTTTGTAGGATGTCAACGGGGCAATGAGGCTTGAACGCAAGTTTTGTTCTTAATGCTGCCAAATTAAGGGTTAATGGAAAGTTTAATGACCTCGTTTAGCTAAGAAAATATAAGATGAAATACGTTTGTATTTTTGTCAGTTTAACACATTAACAAAGTATCTCCTGTCAGTTAACGGATATTTGCCAAGTGGCACAAATCAAACGCTTTCAGAGTTGAATATTAAATATGAATATAAGCCAAACACACAAATTACTGTTCAATTACAAGCTGAGCAGTGCTTTACATGAGTCACCTCCGAATATATTGGTTCTTGTAAACAAATATCCAGAAAGAGCGCTCTTAAGCAAGACTAAACATACAACATTTTGGTTTATAGCTAGTTGAGGTACGAATTCAAAGCTTTTATAAATATATATTTAGGTTGCTAATGTGTACATCCCGTTCTATATAGCGAAGATAGTAATTATAAAAACAGTAGTATCCCTTTTCGCCTAAGTGTTGAATTTACCCACTGTATGTTGTGTTATGTAGGCTTCTTGTAAGATATAGTTCATAGTGAAATCATCAAAACTGGGTCGCGATGCCCGAATACTTTACATTCAAAACAATTCCAGAAAATACAAAGCACGATTATTAATAGACCAGGAAGCTTGTCCTAAAGAAAATTAATTAGAATCAGACACAATGGTGTAGAAGTTTGTGCTAATTTCGAAACAGCTTCCACGATCCGTGTCCCGTGCGTGGGTAATTAATAAACAGCTAAAATCTAGGAAAAATAGCAATAAAACTGGTGGGTCTTTGAGACAACTGCCAAGACGTCTTGACGATTAAAATTAACACGCTGGCAGAAATAAAAGTTGTGTTTTCAAAACTTTTTTGTTGCCAAAATATAGTGGGACAGCTGCGCAGTGCCGAAGGGGAGACATTTGTCCGCTCTGGTTTAACTACTGAGAAATAAAAAATATTTCAAGACGCTTATCAGATGGTTCTGAAGGCCTTGACTCCGATTACGCCTGTCGACAAATTGAAGACGAGCTTGCGTCAGTAATTAGGTGCAGAGCAGGCGGAAACAGCTAAAAGTGCCATGCCGCTACCAGCTGGTGTTGCGTTACATCAATGCAGATGTTCATGACGTAAATACTTTCATTGATGATTTCAGAATTTCATTTTAGACATTACTTATCTCTGTTTATTCAATCCGGGTATTAGACACAGTTCTAAAATATCGAAAAGGCAGAAGTTTGACAGTGTGTAACACATAGGCTACTTACGTCCCGAAAAAATGCATAGTTTCCGTGGGATTGAAGTTAACGAATTATACCTACACAGACGAAGTCGCGGGCAACGGCTAGTAGATTTTAAAATTAAATGCAATAATACTTTCAAAATTAACTTTGAACTATTAGAAATACTGAATATATAAAAACCGTGTTCCGTGTGGTGTCGTGTTTAGAATGGTAAATCTCCATTTCTTAGGTATATGTCGTAAGAGGTGACTAAGTAAAAATAGGTAAAGGTATATTTTAGGCGACAGGCTAGCAACCTCACTATTACGAGTATGCCCAACTTAACACCTAAAAAAACAGAAGTGGCCAGGAAATGTGATATAGTCACAGTTTTGCCGATGTAGCGTTTCGTATTCTCTGTCCTCCATTCGAGATTACAGGCGCGTTGTACGTAGGTATCGGTATGTATGAATATAATAAAAACTCCTCAAAATCTTGATTTAAATAGAGATACAAACCGAACAAGCTAACATAACATGTTTATAAAGCAGAAAATTAACTTATTACCCATTAAAACGTTAGCATACATGTATTGCCAATATGTATCATTAATAAGTAGACGTCTAGGAGACTAATGACTCCAGTCCGTTTATCTATCAAGCTCATCATTAAAACTCAGAAGGTTTATTTCGGTATTCTGACTTGATGTTTTTATAAAATAATGACGCACGCTTAAAAATATAACAAATTCCAGAAAACTATCAAGAAAATTTTATTACTTCATAAAATCATCTACCGGACGCTTAATCGTCATCGTAATATCGGATGATTGGGGCATTAAGAATTTAGACGTGTGATGTTTTGACGTTAGGAAGGACTAAACTTTTTATTTTTGCAAAGAAAAAGTTGGTCTGGTGCGCTTTAGTTCGGTTTGTTTATTATTTATTGTCGGCCTAGATATGAGGCGCGGCCGCGGCGGGCCTTCGCGGCGATGCACCACGTTGCTGGCCCGAAATAGCTGCATTGCACAACTAATTCGCACTAGGTGCATCTCGGAGCATTGAACTCCTGTCCTAATCCCGCCGGACCCCGCCGAACGATCAGTTAGACGGTTTTTATTGCCAGTGCAACATCGACAATTGCATCCCTCCAGATTGCATTTGTGTAGCGGTTAGGGCTTTCTAAAGTCGTTAGATTTAAAGTTCTCAGTAGTTTTCAATATGGCACATCATAATCTGAATATCGAAGGTACTAACGTGAATTCCATGAGAATGTCGATTTTCAACTGTTATGTAATCGGAGGTTTTAAAGTTGGTGTTGTTAATTCCAGTCCTTCGCAAGGCCTTCGATGGCTTCGACCACAACCGCTCGGGCAGCATTCCCTGCGACTTCGTCGCCGACATCCTCAGGATGATGGGACAGCCCTTCAACAAGAAAATCCTTGAAGAGCTCATTGAGGAAGTTGACGCCGACAGTGAGTACCTACCTCAATTTGTTTTTCATTAAGAATTAAAAAGATTATGGTTACTAATTGCAGAAATTTGCGAGTGGCTATTTTAAGCAGAGTTCTTCACCTGCCGCCATGTCGTTTAGTGAAAGTGCAACAGAAATAGACTACATACGTATCTTGTCCTGACTCCTTGCAATGAAATTGGTACATGCAAATCTGGTTTACGTAAATCGTGAAAAAAGTACGAATGACTACGAGGAATTTTGTATAATTTCAGAGTCGGGTCGTCTTGAGTTCGGTGAATTCGTAACCTTAGCCGCCAAGTTCATCGTTGAAGAAGATGCTGAAGCGATGCAGAAAGAACTTAGGGAAGCCTTCAGATTATACGACAAGGAAGGTGAGAACTGTTTTATTTAAGGTGCTTTGCGAAAACCCTGTCATGACTAAATGCATATCCAGGATATTTCCTGGCCGACGAATTTATTGTTACGTTCTCCTAAAGTTACTCTTTACTTAAGCATTTTTGTTGTTCTTTGCCAAGCTAGTGCGCTAAGTTTTCAATCAAATTCTAAAAACTGTTTTCTAAAACCCTTGATACCTTCAATAGCTCAAACCCAAAAATTTGCAAGTTTCATTCATTATTTGTCAAAAAAGTGAAAATAGAATTAACAATTGTATAGATAAATCATCAAAGCCTAAATATCTGATGATCAGAACAAGGTATAAACAAAAGTTAATGTCGTAAATACTAATATTTTTCTTATGATTGAATTGTCGCATCCGAACTTAAGCAACTCAACTCGAGGTTTCATCAGTCGTAGATTAGAATTACCGAAGTATTGTAATTACAGTAAAGGACCTTAATTCAATTCCGTTTAGTTCCGAAACAAATATTTATTGCATATCAAAATTCGATGAGTTAACAGCAATTTAAACATCCGACTGGTCGATGATATACTAATAAATGGCATTGGCACTCTACGTTAAAGCTAGAGGATTTTTCTTTAGTGAAATCTAAACATGAAGTTCCCATACCCCATTGCAGATCAAGCACACGGACGTTTACTTTACGAGTGTAACATGTTATTCAGGTGTGTTTTCTTGCAGGCAACGGTTACATTCCCACTTCGGCCCTGAAGGAGATTCTCCGCGAGTTGGACGAGGGTTTGTCGGAGGAAGAGCTCGACGGACTCATCCAGGAAATTGATACCGACGGCAGCGGCACCGTAGACTTCGATGGTAAGTGTCCGCGACAGATTTATACACCCGTTTACAAAACTAACACCGCCACAAATCTATATCTGGAGTTCCCGAGGCCTACATTCATGAGTATAATTCTATTACAGAATTCATGGAAATGATGACTGGAGAATAAGCTGCTCTCTTCTCTTGAAGCTTTTGGAATAATTTAAGGAATCTTCTACATCTACATTTCGTCCTACAATCTTCGAATCTTGGGATCATTGGAAAAGAGGACTCTAACAGGAACAAATGAAAGCAAACACCTATCTTCATTCGTTAACACGAAAGTATTATTGTATGTATTGTACAAAATAAACTTGTAATATTTGATGTGTGTGACTGCGTAATGTTTATACCTACTTATTAATAAATATTTTATTCTATTATCTATTTTTCATTTCCCTCGGATTAGTTATTTGAGTCATACAACTTGTCGCCGCTGATATGTACCTAATACATGATATGTTTCAAAATACGCTTAAAATAACATGCGAGTTGAGCAATATTTATTATGTTCCGTGAAGATTTCTGCTTGAGATAAAAATAATGAATCCCGTGTTTTTAAAGCGGACGCCAAATCGTCCTAGATAATTTTGATGACATCAAATTGAGGAAATTTGGCTCCAAGCCAGTGAAAAGTAATGAATCTATTTGAGATGCTTTATAATTCTTACTTCTACACTAAACCAAGACTGAGTTATTGAAATTAATAATTAAGTTTAATGTTTCCTGGAAAATATCTGTCAGTTACCAATATTTCGTTTGATATATACGAAACAAATAAATTAGATAAAAAGTTTACAAAATTTTTCGTAGATTTTTTATAACAAGAATCAGTTTACGATATCATAAATATAAAAACCAGGGTTTTTAGGTAGTTAAAACAATATAAACAATCTTGACATGTCTTTTTATTGAAATACCTACACAGTCTAAAAATGAAAATCGTTACACTATACAATTCAATCATGAAAGTAAATGATTTTTTCATACCAATATTGTAAAATGTAAAGATTTCGATTTATAAAGTGTACGTTTAAATAAAAAGACACGTCAAGATTGTTTACATTGATTTAACTACCTAAACCGACAACGTATGATAGCGATTATTAAGTATGTAGGTATACAGGGTGACCTCTAAGACGTAATACAAAACCAATGTTTTAAATACGTTTCCCTTGTACTAAAATCCCTGACTAGGTCGCATGTTGTTAAAGTGATCATTAGTATTATTTTTTTACGTTTACATTATTCCTAATTTTTTCCGTTAAATGTGGTCACCTTACCATTACGTTTACAGTAAAAAGTCCTTATGTAATTAACCAAATTGTCTTTGATTGTCTGACAGATAAATTATGAAGAAAACTCATTTTGACTGTTCTTGACGTTAGTTGTCTTGTTATCAAACAACAGTAAGATTTATCGTGAATTTGTGTAAAATAATAAAATACCTACCTCGTGATCATGCCTACTTGTACACGCCTATCCAGCGGACGGATATGGTAGTGTTCTATTTTACATCTCAGAGTACAGTGCAGACGCAAACACTCTTTCACGAACGTTATCCGGACAGTGCAACCCCTACTCGTGTATTAATAAACAGAACTATCCGAAATTTAAGGGAATACGGACACTTCTCAGTCCAAATGCACGCCCAAGCTAGAAGCCGCGACACTCAAAAGCGTTCCGGACACAAATCTTTCGGTATTTTAGTCACCACCCAGAAGCGAGTACAAAAGACGCAGCTGCAAGATTTACCACGTGCCAATTTTTATTTGGAAGCTATGAAATGCAGCATGGTTACATCCATTTCACTTCCAAAAATACAAGACATTGTGCCAGCCGACTACCCCCGAAGGGTTCAGTTTTGTCGATAGGTGCTACAAAACCTACAATTAAATATTTTATGGACTGGTGAAGCTACGTTTATAAGATTTGGCTTATTTAACGTTAATAATGAGCACTTATGGTGTGAAGCAAACTCTCATGCAACTCGCAGACACTCCTTTCTGACTCGGTTTTCGGTTAATGTTTGGGCGGGTATTGTGAACAATCATCTAATATGACCGCATTTAATTGATGGAAACTTAAATGGACTAAAGTATGAAGACTTCTTCAGGATAAACAACATAAGCCATTATTATTACAAGAGGTGCGACAAGAAAACATAGGTAGACTTAGAGACAACCTTAGACGACGGGCGGAGTTTTGTGTACAGGAAGACTATGGCCACATTGAACACATGCTAAAATACGTGTGATTAAGTATGTACTTTTGCATTTATCCGATTGAACAATAAATTTACTTATTTAAAATTGACATTGCTTATTATTTAATTGAACTTTACGTTCAATTCACGTTTAACCATCTGGTTACCCTGAAATTGCCAAACGTGGCAATGGATTTTTGAATTCATGTGCTCTCCCTAACCCTCTTGGGAATACAGGCGGGAGAATATGTATGTATGTATTATTCAATTTAAGTAGGTAAGGAGTAAAGTAGGTACTTAAAGAGTCTAGTTGTGTCTCTTGTAATGATAAAAGATCGATAGCTGTAGCACAGTGTTAAACGTTTTTAAACTTGACAAGTACCTGTGACACTCGATTATGCAGTGTACGGTGACCATACTTTGAGATTTTTATTATTTTTTTTGTTTGAAAATAAGCACAAATTAAACAAGGCTAACCTTAACCAATGAGTTAGTGTATTAAATTCTCTGTTATTAACTGAGCCCGAAACGCTAATTTTGTATTACGTCTTAGAGGTCACCCTGTATTTAATTTAGTGAAACAGTGACCTAAGATGCCGCTTAATATCACCTATTGATTTCAATTTAGGCTGGTTATTTATTTAAGCTTCTCTTCTCCTGATAGTCCTGATCACCGATTAAAAATCATCATGCTAGTGCAGTCGAACCAATTGATTCCTGACCCACCGCTGATTAAACACAGTAAACCTTCCCTTTGCCGAGCAATGCAATGTCATTAGTAAAAGTGACTGAGCTTACTATAAATAGTTCTATGATTGGTCAGTCAGGAATCAATTGGTTTGTTAGTACATGTATAACATACCTACTTAAGTATTTACAAAAGCAATAGAGTCATAGAGTTACAGAATTAAGGTTGAATAATGGATAACAGAAATAAAAGTCATGTTCAACAAAAGTTTAATGTTTATTACGAATTCTTTGTTCATTGAAACCATTTTTGGATTCACAATTTAAATTCCTACCTATTAGATCGTTGTGAACAATCACTTACGCTTACTTGGGCCAATAGTATGTATATGAAGAAAAGAAGAGAAAGCCTATGTTTTAGACTCATACTCATATTCATGTATTTTACACGTATGAACCCATTCTATGACAATAAATAATTAATTATACATTACTTATGCAGCATGTAAGTAGATAAAATTTACCCATTGGAAGTATTCCACGATCATTATATTAGAATGGTATGCATTGAAGTCGTATAAAATAAACATAATTATTTGCTATAGGTAGAATTGGAACAATTTGTAATAATTGGTCAAGGAAGAAAAGCTTAAAAAATTAAATTCTCAAATAACTTATCAGCCTACATAAAACGTAGACCTTTAACACATTCAATTTAAATACCTATACACTGAAATTATAATTCACTATTTCCGCAGCTTTCTCACAAAAACGGCCGAAATAGAGATCAATATAATCAAAGGTACGCCATTTTGCAAATCTTCTTTTGGAACATTAAAATTAATTTCGAGTAATAAATAAAAGGAAAAATACGAAAACATTTACACATAGAAATAGAAATTAAGTAAGTCAATAATAAAATTATGACACGTAGACAGTGGCTGCTTATCTCGAATTATTTTCATTTGTTTGTTCTTATCACATTATTTTGTTGTAATTTAGCCGCTTTGGCTGGCATGCATCCTTATCTTCGAAGCATACAAGTTACAGCTATACAAAGAGTTTCTACACATCTACAGCCCCTAGAGGAATACATAGCGCTACAATCAATGTCTAGCGGAGATACACTCATCAAGTTTATAAAATTATAATATACTCCGCTAGGTGCTGTAGGTAATAGTGAGCAGACACGCTCGGGCATGCACACACTGGTCTTCAAAGTCAAGTTTAAAATTCATTGGTAACGTATTTAACAACTAAGCTCTAAAACGAGTCTTCAATTAAAACAATATAACTAAACCTTTCTGTTACTACTTTCGGGGTATTACATGTATGTTTCAATCTCATAGCTTCTTGGCTTCGGAAAATGTTTAACTAATCTTTTGTAAACAACTAGGTACTGATGAGATCGCAATTTGAACTTTAATCGAACGCACTTCTTCACACGAAGTCATATTCAAACACAATTATCACATTTTTAGATACGCTAAGCATTAGCATGTAATACATTTTCTATTTAAAGCGACGACAGCATATTAAATAACAACCAGCGTTCAGAGTTCAATTTATAGAGTCCATAAAATATTAACTCTTCGTTGCCCATTGTATACATATGCTAAAAACAATTAATATTCTCATCCGTGACCTCAAATCAGCAAATTAATTGTTTTTACTTGGTTCATTTACATGAACGTCTGCAAGGTGACACCAGATTCTTTAATGGTTGTTTCCAATATTCACTCAATTAGAGAACTACTAAGAACAGAAATTACACAAATTACAGCAGGTATTTAACCGGTAAATCATTCGTCTTTTTCTATTTCTTAAATAAACATTGAAAATATTGGGAACGCCCATAAGTACTTAACGACCCATCCTTAAGACAATATTACTACCCCAACTCAAATCGACGCTGGTTGGTATTCGCGAGGCAACAGTGAGCTGTTTAGGTGGTCATTTATCCTATGACGTTTATTATTATGTACGTACACCTTACTATAAAGTTATAAAGAATACTGTTTAAGTAGAAAGATCTTCGTTCCGTAGATGGCTGGCCGCGACTTGCAACCATGGTTCCGCGTCTTTTTATCCATTGCGTCCTCATAATACTGTCGACAAAAAGAAAGACATTCTTAAATTTTTAGGTACATTTTCAGTTACTTTAGTACTTTTTACATACAACTTGTTAATCTCGACTAATAGATTTTTTTGATACTTAAACGAGCAGTAGAATCAAATGATGAATAACCACAACCTCTTATTAATCACATGGATCGAAATCACAATTGTTGGTTTGTTCGATCATGAATAAGGACTAGGTATGCTGATTTCCAAATCACAAAGATCCAATTGTCTGAAAAATTTTAACGTAGTCCAGTCATATGTGTAAAAAACAGTATGTAGGCTAATTAGTCAAGTCAATATGTATTATATTACATTTCTACCCCCATAACCCATAACTAACTTTATTTTTGAAAGATTTTAGATTTTATAGTCGAAATTTCCTTTTTATTGTAATCGGACCTCAACAAACATTACTATGTTCCTAATGTATCCCAAGACAGTTACCTCACATCACCACACTGGCAGGTTTGACTAGTAGAGTAGCGCCGCTAACAGCGTTAGTGCAGTATCGGAGGCGGCGGGCGCGTGCGGCCGGGGTTCGGCTTCGGGATCAGGCTGGGCACCACGAGCGCCGCGTCCTTGTGCTTCGGCTCGCGGCCCGACGGCTTCGGCCTCCGCGTCATCCACTTCGGGGGGTCCCCTTCACAGAACGCCGTCCGCGCCCACGCCAGCGGCTCCGCACCGAGCCGCGTACACTCCCGCGCGTACGCCCGGTACGCCGCGCAGTGACACCGCACCCCCGAACAATTGATCGCGTCCAACACGCACGCTTCTTTATAATTATGCGGATTCACTTTCGCCCCGCACACGCTGAAAGCCTCGTAATGATCGAAACCACGACACAGCTTACGAGCCCTCGCCTGCTTCCACGGGCGCTCCGGGATCCTTCGGAAGGAACTGGGCCGCTCCTGCTGCCGCGTGCAAGCGCGGCGCCCGCCCACCCGCCACGACATACCGAACCTCCAGGGATCGTTCAACATCCTTCCGTCCCGTGACCGCATATCGTCTTTAGCTATAGAGTTGAAGTTACCACATAAACCACACAGTTTCCCTTTATAAACACTGGACACTGTAACTTCTAAGAACCCATCACCATCCCACAACATCTGCACACCGATATCAGCCTTCAAAAGGACTGATCCATTGCTGCGGATTATCTCCGCAATTCCTTCCTCTCTGTAGGGCAAATTAATTCTGTTGCCGTTTACTTTGATGCGCATTTTTCTGCCCATGTTAATTTTCGTCGTTCCTATTCGAAGCGTAGCGGTGCGAGTCCAAGAAGAGTGAGTTGTGTTCCGGGCGTCGTTCGATATTCTAATGGAAAACGTGCCATTCGCGCAATCAGATACTAATTGGTATTTACAGGACCCTTGAAAACTATAAAACTTTCCGTCGAAAGTTTTGTAGTGCGGATCTCCAAATACGGTGCAAATCCCGTCGATGTCAACACACTTCGCACAACACTGGCCGGGCATTCGTCGAAGTGTTTGATCGGGGGGACATGTGAGCGCGGGGCAACGTTCCATGGCACACCGCGGCTCACCGCCGTGGCATTCGCATGACTTGCATGCATCCAACTGCCATATTTCGCCATCCTGAAATTAGAGAAGATATTCGTTTTAAGAAAAACCTTTTCACTTCATTTCAACAAAAGAATTCTGCACAGCAATTCCCTTTTTTCATGAATTTGTATCCAACAACTACAGTCGAGTTCAAAATAAGTACAAAAAATGCTAAAGTTTATGTTACCTAATCATGATAATAACTCCATTGTAAATTCTTGTTACTGTGATATTGTCCCATACTGTTAATACACAGTTTTAGAACTAGTACCCACCTGATAGGTCTTCCCACCAATGACACACGCAGCCTTAGCCTCAGCGACATGCGGGCACTCGGGGCAGCACTTGCCGGGTCCCGGGGGCTGCGCCCGTGCGCCGCACGTGAGGACCGGGCAGGTGTGCCGCGTGCACACGGCCGTGCCGTTCATGCACGTGCAGTCGGTGCACGGGTCCACTCGGAACGGGCTCAGGTGAGCGTGATACTCCGTGCCGATTATACAAGGCTTCGTAAAACTATGACCTGGAACAGCAATGTAGATATTTTTATTTTAAGCAATAGAGGATTCGTGGAAACTTGACATGCAGCTTATTTAAGCAATTAGATCAAAACAAAAACCTTTCAAATGCATCACTGATAAATTAACCTGTTCTGTGTTCGTCCTTCGAGTAAAATTGGAAACAAAAAGATTATAATAAATTTCAAAAGCTAAAGCGAGAAAGTAGAAACATTTTATCCAGAAGTAGAATGTCGTACGGATGATAAACATTTACATAAATAGTAAATTAGACAGGTAAAGTACGTTATTACGACCAAAAGAAGTCGAAATTAAATCAGGACTTTGTTGACGTAAACTACAAGGCAAAAAATTTAGTACTTTTTTGATTCCTTCTAATCTTTTGCTCGGTCTCAAGGTATGTACTTACTGGGCAATATTTTATCGACGGTGGGATTGACGCAGCGTGGACAGCACTCGCCAGGAGGCGTGTATTGCCGCAATCGTGCGCACGGCAACACTGGACAGGCGTGTTTGGCGCACGACAGCGAGCCGCGGACGCAGCGGCACGACAGACACGGCTCTTCTGGTATTCTTACATCTCGTCCTTCTCCTACTCTTTGGCCGTTGATCACACATTCTGGAAAGAGGAAATGGGATTTCGTAAATGATTTGCTAAATAAGTAATTATGTCTGGACTAAAGATTAAGCAACTTTGTCATTGGATTAACATTTTGATAGAGAAACATGGCGTCTCGATTTTTTATTTTCTACCTACAGTAGATGTGCTTAGAGTCTGGCTAACGTGAGTCTGACCTGAGAAAACGCGGCAAATTTAAAAAATCTTTATATGGTATTACTAACTATAGTAGGAGAAAACTGTTTTGGTACTTGACAATTTTTTATAGTACTTAATTAGTTTTCAAACTAAATGATACAACTATCTATTTATACAGATGAATTTGAAGATGATTTTGATTATGACTCATGAATAAATGGCTTTATTACTTTATAAATTTGTTTTAATAAAAAATACATTAGGTGTATTAATTTATTATTGACTACTAAGTACTATAGAGCTACGGGGGTTTAGTTAATAGGTAACTTTGTAAATAAAAACTGTTCTTGAGAATATTCTGATTTATTTCGATAGTTTTCTATATACATATTGACAAATCTATTCTGTTTTTCTGAGACATCTTAATATTCTTCTTTTTAATGTATTCCAAATTTACATAATTATGTAATACCTGTTCTACATCCCTCCTCCTTACAATTGGAGGGGGTCCTACTCTACCCTATAGCCCTACCTATCGACGGGCATGAACATAACACAGCCAGCCTTTACTAGAGGCTAATCACACACAACACATCTCTATTTATAATTTATATTGTTAAATTTAAATAAAGTAAAAATTTCATTAGAGGTGGGTATGATTTTAACTATAGAAAAACCGTCGCAAAAACAATAGTTATGAATGCAATCTATTCTGAAACAATTTTCAATACAATATTATTTAAGAAAATATTAAAAAAAATGACAATGTTAAAGTTTAAAAATCCTAATCTCGACAGCTATTCAAACTTATTTCTATCAAGTTTCTTTAGCGTGGCCTCGACCTTGAACACCAATCCAGTGTTCACCAGGCTGCCCTCATGCCAGTCTCCCAGCTGCTTCGACGCTCACCATGAACTTTGACACAGGAAAATAAAATTTTGTTTATACATAATCAACATGCTAACATGCAATGAATATATACGTTTCAGATTTAAATTTCATTGTATAAATATACTAGCTGTGCGCGCGACTCCGTCCGCGTGGAATAGTGACTAATTTCCCCCGTTTTTACCACGTTTTCCCATATTTCTTCGCTCCTATTTGTCGCAGCGTGATGTTATATAGCCTAAAGCCTTCCTCGATAAATGGTCTATTCAACACAAAAACAATTTTTCAAATCGAACCAGTAGTTCCTGAGATTAGCGCGTTCAAACAAACAAACAAACAAACTCTTCAGCTTTATAATATTAGTATAGATTTTCCTTTGAATTCAAACAGTTCTTGTTCAATTGGAGGCATGAGCAACAACCATAAATGTATAAAGGTTAACATATTTATTAATGAATAAATATAAAATAAGGTTTAAATACCAATTTTGATTTCTCTTCCTCCTCTTCGGGATAATAAGCGTCTGCCTCTCATAATCACTGCCTGCATTCGCTGGAACCTCTGCTCCATAAAATCTTATCCATATCATCTTCTGCAAAACAAGGTGTAAAATGGATATAATATATATGAAGGTCCTCGACAATTTGACACATCCAAAACAGTGAACTCTTTTTTTGACCAATCACTAATATAACTAGACAAGAAATATTTTTTATCTTTGAGTACATCTTTCCGAAACTAAGCAAATAAATGATTATAACTCTAAATTGATGCAAAAACATACCCGTCGGTTAGTGAAGATATTTATTTTAAGAATTAACATAGTCTGAGTTTCTATTAAAGATTTCTTCTCCAAATTTTAAGACTTCTTCTACAGTCTTTTTAATATCGTAGAGTCCTTGAATATCTTCAAGATTTTCTATAAGCAAGAAATAGTATTATAATATAGTAAATACAACATCATTTAATAATGCATAGAGAATACATGCAAAAAAATATCAAGATTAAAGGTCATACTAACCTAAAAAATCTGAGATCGTGAGTAAACATTGTTCTTTTTCTTGGAAAACAATTTCTTTCTCCTCTTGTTTTTGTCTAAACTTACTAATCATCGTATTTCGCAATTTTCTCACGTTACCTTTCAATGTTTTACCCATAATAAAGCAATTTATTGAACTCAAATATAAATCGTAGCACAACACTGACACAACGTTTGACGTAATGAGACGTATCTTTGGCAGATTAATAATGTTGGCATATAAAACTTTTTAGAAAAATCCCAAGTCGCACTCTCGTTAGTTCTACTCTAGTCATAGTTTATTTACTTTCTTATTGCATTTCATTTTCGTAGTCCAATTTATCCCACGGTCTTAGGCAGGTAATTAAGTTTACAACAAAAAAAGAATTTAGACGTATCATTGTACCGCTTTTTATGGGGAGCAAAACAAAAATGAAACAAAAGGGCGAGCCATTCTTTAGCAAATAAGAATGGGCAGGATCACCACAGCGTGGTGGCTGCGACAAAACGTAAAGTCCATAAATTACTGCGGCTGGACGATGAATCAATCAGGGCCTAATGACGGAGCCGGCCTCACACGGCGCGCCCGCCGCTGCGCTCTGACCTGCCCCTGAACACTTCAGTGCCTAGCAATACCTTTCTACACACGTTCATTTGTTACACTTCCCTTCTTTAAGATAATTACGAATGTGAATGCATAATAGATTGCCTTGTCCTCGCTTGGCATTCATTAGGCTCGCTCTCAGTCTACCGTCGTGAAGTGTTTGGATATGTCAGTTGATGAATGCGCCTCAATAGCGACGCACACTCAATTCTAAGAGCGTGCTCGAGCCGGCCCGCTGCGCCGATGCATGTGGACAATCTAACAATGGACGAAGACACTTGTGTCTGTCGTAAAACTAGAGATGGCTACACAAAGTAGGCTGTCCTTTTGTAGATAAACAATTAACTATTCATCGTCAGTCCGCTACGTCAATTTAAGACGAGAACACTGTAAAGTCGCTGCATAAGATGAAAATTGATGAAATGTAAAGGTAAAATAATGAATAAACAGAATTTATTAGTACAGGAGATATTTCAACGCAACCAAGGGTTATAATCGAAACAACTCCAACGTGATGAACCAGGCGTGGTCGAGCCTCCATCGGTAATTCACGACACGCAGTGCGCGTCCATCACACGCTAATTATTTCAATTTCTCAGATCGTCGTCGCGAGCATACCTAATAATAAAGCCGAGTCTCAAAACACTTTAAGAATTTAGATGAGTTTGTTACCGGGGTTAAGACAATCATTCAATGAACTCGAAGATACAGAATGTTAAGACGGATGATGAAGGCTAAAAAACCTTGTTGATAAGGGATCACGATTATCTGGACATCGAAGAAATAATAAGTAAGTAGAAGAAGCAAAAAAGTTAATGCACCGTGGGGATCGTAAAACAAACAAACACGGGGTTCACCGGCGCGCCCGCGCAGCCGCGGCGACGGCGGCCGCTTTGACCCGCACACAAAAACCCTCCCATCTTTACCTTTTAAGTAGGTTGTTAACTTTTTGATTTATGGTCAATAATAGAGCCGCAACGCCGTGGGAGACTTTTCGACCACCACAAATATACAGGGTGACCTCTAAGACGTAATACAAAACCAATGTTTTAAATACGTTTCCCTTGTACTAAAATCCCTGACTAGGTCGCATGTTGTTAAAGTGATCATTAGTATTATTTTTTTACGTTTACATTATTCCTAATTTTTTCCGTTAAATGTGGTCACCTTACCATTACGTTTACAGTAAAAAGTCCTTATGTAATTAACCAAATTGTCTTTGATTGTCTGACAGATAAATTATGAAGAAAACTCATTTTGACTGTTCTTGACGTTAGTTGTCTTGTTATCAAACAACAGTAAGATTTATCGTGAATTTGTGTAAAATAATAAAATACCTACCTCGTGATCATGCCTACTTGTACACGCCTATCCAGCGGACGGATATGGTAGTGTTCTATTTTACATCTCAGAGTACAGTGCAGACGCAAACACTCTTTCACGAACGTTATCCGGACAGTGCAACCCCTACTCGTGTATTAATAAACAGAACTATCCGAAATTTAAGGGAATACGGACACTTCTCAGTCCAAATGCACGCCCAAGCTAGAAGCCGCGACACTCAAAAGCGTTCCGGACACAAATCTTTCGGTATTTTAGTCACCACCCAGAAGCGAGTACAAAAGACGCAGCTGCAAGATTTACCACGTGCCAATTTTTATTTGGAAGCTATGAAATGCAGCATGGTTACATCCATTTCACTTCCAAAAATACAAGACATTGTGCCAGCCGACTACCCCCGAAGGGTTCAGTTTTGTCGATAGGTGCTACAAAACCTACAATTAAATATTTTATGGACTGGTGAAGCTACGTTTATAAGATTTGGCTTATTTAACGTTAATAATGAGCACTTATGGTGTGAAGCAAACTCTCATGCAACTCGCAGACACTCCTTTCTGACTCGGTTTTCGGTTAATGTTTGGGCGGGTATTGTGAACAATCATCTAATATGACCGCATTTAATTGATGGAAACTTAAATGGACTAAAGTATGAAGACTTCTTCAGGATAAACAACATAAGCCATTATTATTACAAGAGGTGCGACAAGAAAACATAGGTAGACTTAGAGACAACCTTAGACGACGGGCGGAGTTTTGTGTACAGGAAGACTATGGCCACATTGAACACATGCTAAAATACGTGTGATTAAGTATGTACTTTTGCATTTATCCGATTGAACAATAAATTTACTTATTTAAAATTGACATTGCTTATTATTTAATTGAACTTTACGTTCAATTCACGTTTAACCATCTGGTTACCCTGAAATTGCCAAACGTGGCAATGGATTTTTGAATTCATGTGCTCTCCCTAACCCTCTTGGGAATACAGGCGGGAGAATATGTATGTATGTATTATTCAATTTAAGTAGGTAAGGAGTAAAGTAGGTACTTAAAGAGTCTAGTTGTGTCTCTTGTAATGATAAAAGATCGATAGCTGTAGCACAGTGTTAAACGTTTTTAAACTTGACAAGTACCTGTGACACTCGATTATGCAGTGTACGGTGACCATACTTTGAGATTTTTATTATTTTTTTTGTTTGAAAATAAGCACAAATTAAACAAGGCTAACCTTAACCAATGAGTTAGTGTATTAAATTCTCTGTTATTAACTGAGCCCGAAACGCTAATTTTGTATTACGTCTTAGAGGTCACCCTGTATAATTTTAATGAACCCCTGTGAACACATAATAAGGTCTCGTTGGATTGAGAGCCTCCATCCCTAAACTTTAGGCTGTAGGCGTTGCAGCCTGCGAGTTGGCCCGGCCGTCGGGGGGTCTGGGTGGTCCGCTCGCGAGCGATAACATTACAGCCTTCCATTACTAAACAAATAAGAAAATAATCTTTTCGATTTGCGAAAGGCTGTTCTTGCAGCGCAGTAAACTTAGTTAATCAAACTTTACAATCATTAAGGCTTCTTCTGGCGCAATAACAACGTTTAATAGCTTCGTTTGCCTCTCCTCACTATTTATTTACAGATTTATGTAGGTACTCAAGTATTCGTTTTGTCATTTATTAACATTGAACAGACCACTGCTGGAAGGTGACGTCTGAAAAGCTTTATTCATTCAATTCGCTTTTTGTGTTGTTTTTTTGATAGTTTGATTTAAACTAAAAAAATAGCTGCATTATCTGGTAGGAGTCATCGCTAGTAATATACGAAGGTGCGCGGCTGTAATGGCAAGCAAGCTATTGTCTGAGCTGCAAACTACTGCGCACCGCGTCTTCTGCTCATTGTCCCGGCGTGTGTGGGCGCCTCCAAGCTGGAATATCCTCCTTACCTCACGCATAAATTGTATAACTTTATTAAAACCTCCGTGAGACCCCCAATCCGATTGCTAAACTAACAGAAGATTTTCCACGCTCACTAACTCCCAACTTAGCAACTAACGCGGTACAATTTATAAAACATAAACACAGCCAATAAAACTAAAGCATGGAATGCGTCGGCAATTTTCAAAAGCCATTTCGGTTCGTCATCTTGTAAATTACTATTATTTGTTATGGAATTAATAAACTTGTTAGGGTTTGGAAGCGGAGGTAAATTGTTAGTCCGTTTTGGTTTTATTAGATCTGTTGTCGGCTTGTGTTTGTTTTTGTTCGGGATTGCGCTTCTACATGGAGGTTGTTTTTTGCCGCGCATGCGTCTGGGTGGGCGCGAGACACGGCTGCGCCGGCGGTGCGCCGCGCGGCAATTATAAACATTCAATATAACTCTGTGCATGCCATGCGCCATGGGAAAGGGCGTCAGCGTGAAACGATCAGGAAATTCTTTTATCATTATGGCTTTATGAGCGCTGTTTCTTTTTTACTTCGCTTTAGTATGAAGCTCTACCATAATCTTTGACAGCTAAATCATGAAAATGATAGAGTCGGACCGCGCTGACTTTGCAAAGATCAATTAATATAGTAACACTGCCAATCTAACGCAAATGTGTACGTGATCTGACGTTAGAATGCAATGCAGAGTTAACGTGGTCACGGTTCTAATGTGCATGGCAGACTAAACAAACATACTCAAACAGATTCAAAAGGTAGGTATATAAGCTCTGATATTTTCTTAAAATTTTAGACAAAATTTTAATATCCGAAATACTCGTAGTGTCTCGTTGATGTACTTATCTGCCTAAGGGGTTGTCCTAATTGTTCAGAATTCCGCGATCATCGATATCTACACAATGTGCACATTGCTTAAAGGTACGTGTGCTCTGTCTACCCCATTTGGGAAAACAGATAGTATGTATGTTAAGGGTACTCCACTTACCATCGCAAACGGGGCAATTGTAGTGCGTATGCCGCTGGTGTTTGGGTTTATCGCAGGGCGCGTAGCACTCAGGTCTAGAGATGGTGATGACGCCAGCCTCGCAGCGCATCACGCGCCCTCCCTCTCCCCACTCGGAGTGCGAGGCGTGCTCAGTTCCGTTGTACCAGCAACCCTTGCATCGCGTGCAGCAGCCCTCCCGAGGCATCATCACTGCACAATCTTCTATAGCACCACACTCTTCGGCACCGCTCCGACATTCCACGAAGCCGTTCTGCAAAGCAAAATAACCTCTAATTAGCGGTTATTACACTTAGGTAACTAACGCCGGAGTTTGTTTAATTCAAATTAACCAAACGTGGAAAACGCTGGAGGCAAGTCGCTTCCAACAGGTAACTTATATGAAACTCTAAAAGGAAGACCAATGTTAAGCAGTGGACGTGCAAAGGCTGAAATGATGACGATGAAAATTAACCAGTTTCAGTTCAGTTTGTAAGCTATCCATGCAACTTTTAAAACAGGACGTTAGATGGTAACAAAGTACTTAGGTACATTCAAAACAGTGCCTAGATAATAAATTTAGTAAAAGCAGCGTACTTAATACCAATAAGACTCCTGGCACAAGTCTGGCTCAGTGCCTCAAAATAACCAATGCAACAATGATTTTAAACAAATGAAGTCCTGCAAGAAAAAATCTAACCTTTCAGCTCGGCTAGATTCTAATCGTCAAATACGACCTGTTCTATTACGTCGGGTTTACCCCACAAAAACCAATGGTTAAAGTTTAAAAGCAAGAACACGATGCCGAAGACAATTAAAACATTTTTTTATACAAACAATGTTTCATTACTGACAATAAAGTTTAATGTGTCAATTACGCCTACTCGTCGTGGCAGCCGCGATTGTGGTCGGAGTGGCGATACGGAACTGTTTTTATACGTCGGTTTCCTAGTGCCCTTTTGTTTTATTCATTTTTAGTATGCAACAGATGTGCGGGAGCGTGGCATTCGCATAATCCGTAGGCACAATTAATAGTGCCAGCCTCCCGGCACGCCAGACGTCGACTATTAATTACTCCCATTTGTAAGGCAACATTGTGACTGACATGTCGGGTTATTCCCATTTTGTCCCACGCGTTCTGTCCCACGGCTTTAAGAACAAAAACTAAAGTTCTATCGCACGTTAAACGATAACAAAAGGATGTGATTTCATATTTTATTAAATTTAAGCGGTTCACCTCGTGGGACACGTCGGGGATAAACCAGGGGCAATGAGGAACCACCTCAATTGAGATAAGATTGCCATCTTAACAACTCATTAATTATGCGTGCCCAAAGATAACTTAACTTACCTAAGTTGCGTAAATTTCAGAACTTTGAACTGTCCAAGTAATGTATGTTACACTTTTATTATATCTCTTATTATATCCATGTTTAAGAAATTGGCACTGGTTAAGAGGTATAAGAGGTCTGGTGTATAGAGTTGTGATTGATATTCAGTTTTAAACTTCGACGGATCACAGTGGAGGATACCACTTAATAATAATGATTTAATTATTTTGAGCTTCTGTCCCACTCCTAAGCAACACCCAAATCCTTCCACAACTCTAGGTCTTTTTGCAACTAGTGGCCCCTGTCCTTTGAGAAAGTGTTCATTTCGTATCGCCATTGTCTCTTGGGTCTGTCTGGTCGTCTTTTAATGTTTTTAATGTAGTTGGAGTGAAATAACCATGATCATTTTAGCCCATACTTCATTCGCCATACGACTTATATAACCAGCTCACTCCCACTTCAGCTTGCACAGCTTACATCTGCTGTGAGCATTTGAATATTTTGAATCATGGAACGCGGGATGATATCACAAAATGGTTAATTATGTTCCGGTTCCGATTCCCTAACTTTACACGGTGCGCTCCGTGGCACGTGGACATACCTCTATTTTGCACTTAGGTACTTTAGATTGAGAACTTATTACACTAACAGCGCGGGCTCCTACATATTTATGCTATTAGATATTATACGTGTTCATAAGCGAGCAGTGACGAGATAAAAACTATCGACATGACATTTTTGCGACCGCATTGTTCCATTGAGTAGGCAATAGCAAGTAGCCTCTGAATCACTTTGTTGAAGAATTTAATGATAAAATACCATACAAAGCTATAAACGACCACAATAACAATGCATGCTTGAAATACTGCGACTAGATAATTATTGAAATTAAATTGACCTATGGAAGTGCGAAATGATCGTCTATCGATTAATAGCGGTGATAAAATGGCAAGTGGTACATGAACTGTTCCCATCCGCAATAAGATCAAGCCATTCATGACCATAGTTAATGCGTTTTTAACGGCTCTTTGTTCTGGCGCATTTGCATGAGCACGTGCAGTCGGCGCGTACGCAGCTAACGCGCTTAACTCTAGATACGATAATCGCTTTTCTAAATAATTACCTACGCAAACATGGGTAAGCTATACAACGATTAGGATCATTGACAACGCTTTTAAAATCATTAGGGCAAGTCACTCAAACCTCGTCAACGCAAAAACACAAGTGGACACAAATGTCTACCCAAGTAGCGCTGTGTAATCAACGATAAGTTCAAAAACATTGTTTTTTTACGCTTCATTTTTGTAAGTATTGTCTGTAACCGATTTAAGTTTGTATGTTTTGATGTTGCTGCTAAGGAGACTTGATTGAGTGTTGTTACGAAACGAAAACGATTTTAACAAACAATAATGAATTTAACATTTAACTGTCGAGGCTTTAAATCTTTGCAATGGCCAGACATAGTAAATATTAACTATCAATATTTGCACAAATCTGTAAGTACACTTGTCATACGTTTTAACACCCAACAGTATAGCGTCCTAATTTGTATGTGGCCGTGGCCTCCGCGTCGCGGGCGCGCCGCGGCTGCGGCGACAAAAGTAACCACTACTATGGGTTGCCATCGTAAAGCGCATTTACGTTACCACAGTCGATAGTGTAGTTGTTCGAGTACTTTTCGTTTCAACATGTCAATGACAGTCATGATTAATGACTCAAAAGATATCGTAACGTAAAGGCTACAAAACGTTAGTCGCTATTACACTTGATACGTGATTTACCGTTGAACTCGTACCTACTACCGATAGTTATATCCCCTATCAAATCGTTTACTTTACACTGTCGCTAGCGAGTAAGTACGGTCACTGTAAACTTATGGTAATGAAGCTGGCGTGACTTGATACCACGTACTGTGTGCTCAGTACCTATACACCTCGCCTCTTCTGTACCTGCGCTATCAAGGCTTCAACGAATAAAACAATTCAAGTGAAACTACATGTTCTCGTTCAAGACTTCACGAAACTAACAGCGTTCCGAAAAAAGATTCCACGAAACGCTGCCGGATCAGAAACCTGCTCCCCATTAGCTTTCCTATAAACTAGAAGTACCTTTCCTCTATTTAGTTTTAATATGCTTTACGCCAGGTCACCCATTCTCTGTTGTTTATTGTTTTTCGATACTTTGGCCGAATTTCATGAGCGGCTCTTTGAACTAGCCCTCACATAGCGAAATATTTACATTACACGTCGGATAAAAATAACTGTAAGTCTGTCGACTGGCCATTACTTGCTATAATGTGTACCGCAAATAAAATAGAACAGATTATACATAGATTGAATCCACGAATCACGCTAGGTTAGCGCTTAAGGTGTGCAGTTAAATTTTGATGGCGTGTAACCGAGAAATTGGTGCTACCGGTGTTACGGCGGCTGCGAGGCGCGGCGGCTTGGCCGTGATTCAAAGCCGTTCTTCCACTAATTCGTACCTCTATAGACATGCTGATGCCGGCATGAATTTAATTTATCTTACAAAATAAGCCAAGGCAATAGTCACTGTCTGAATCAGAAAAGCAGAAAAGAAGAACGTAAACGCAAAATCCCTGGTTAATTGACATAACTGTTAATCAGCACTTTGCAGACCTCTTTAGAATGCGAAGAACATAAATTCGTTAGGCTATTTGATGCGACTGTGTCGTTACATATTCAGTGCAGGAGCCGCGATGCCTGACCGATTAACTTGATCATAAACACGGTGCGAAACATTGCATCTTAGTATTCACACTGCATCGCACGGGCGAGCAAATTAGCAATATACCAGAGGCTTAATTATTTACATAAAGAACACACTTTTAATAATGGACATGCTTTTGAATTGATTAAGCTGTCATTCATTTGAGACAAAATAACGGATAAATTTATGACTAATTAATATGACACGTTGACAGCTGTAACGAGGCGGCGCGCCGCGGCCGAGTTATCGCGCTGGGTTATTAACTCCTAAACTATTTTCCTTCTTCGCCTGACCTCCAGATATAATAACAAAATATTCTCTAATAAGTGCGAACACCGACTATATTCCACTTCCCTTTTAGATAGTACATAGAACAGATTTTAAGTCTCATTTTTTCTGTGTTATAAATCAACACAATAAGTAAGCTAACTAAAATTACGTTTGCAGGCGCTAGTAACACCAACCAAGCACTGTATTTGTTTCCGAATAAAAGTGTATTCACGATGAATTGCAAAAGCTCCGACAACTCAGCAAATTTTACTTCATAGACGATAGGTTAAACGTTTATTTGGGTCATAAATTAACGACATTATACAGTACGCTGCATTCAATATTCATCCTCCATTGCACTGTTCAGGGGCACAACCTGGGCCAAGCCTCGTAAACCGAGTTAAATTAGATTGCCAGTCTTGGCCCATTTATGCGTAAAACTACGCCGTTCTGCGGTTAGTATTTCTACTTTTTGGTGACCGCCACGCCACTTCCCGTTACACTGATAGCTGTATCCTCAGCGCTTCCTGAAGGCTTGCGCAATACGCCACGTGCCACCTTCGTTCTGGATTTAATTACTTCACAGCTTAACACATTGATGGACGCCCATAGGCGTCCATGTGCTTAACAGCGTATAAATTAAAGCTGTGTCCATCACTTAATTAGTCACTTATAGTACCTAACCTAATTAAAGCAAAACTATAATTATTTACCCGTGTGGTGCCGGGTTAGAATAGCACCTCCCCCTTTCTTCCCGTGGGTGTCGTAATAGTCGACTCTGGGAAAGGGTTAGTGTATTGTGGGCGATGGGCTAGCAACCTATCACAGCAATATCACATTTAATCAACTGGTTACCCTGAAATCGCTAAACGTGGCACTGGATTTTTGAATTCATGTGCTCTGCCTACCCCTCTTGGGAATGCAGGCGTGAGAATGTGTGTGTGTATAATTATTTGTGCACGATTGAACAGATCATGCTTGTGAAATAGGTACATGTCATATCATATCCAAAATTGTAAGCTGGTTAATTCCAAATACATATTATATGAATTCATGTGCTCTGCCTACCCCTCTTGGTACAATTGGTTAATAATGTACCTAAAACTTAAGCTCTAACTTTGATTTTACAAGTTTGATTAGGTAGCCCGGCTGTGACAGGACTGTGATTAAATTGTTCGCTCTCATTCTTCTGTAAGCGTTGTTCTAACTAAACTAATTACTGCGAATTGTTTCACATTTTGTCAAGGTTAAATTTACGTTTAGGTTGCTAAATAGGTAGGTACAACGAATAATAAATCATACATATTTCCAGACAGTTTACACATACCTACTTACTTTACTAGTAATTTCTTTCAAGATCTATACTTATAATAAAACTGTAGAGAGGTCAATTCTGTACATTAAATATATATCCAAAATTAATATTGGAGGATGATTGGTGATCGATACTGATGCCAAAAATGCAATCAGTAAATTTTTTGTCTGTCTGTCTGTCTGTCTGTCTGTCTGTCTGTATGTGCACGCATGGGTCAAAAACTACTGAACGGATTTAAACCAAACTTGGTACGATTGTAGTCTATACTCCTGGGCAGGTTATAGGCTATATAACATAACGATAAGACACATAGGAGCCGAGCAGTGACGTTAAATAAGGAGAAACTGACTGACTGACTGACAAATCAACGCACAGCCTAAACGGCTTAACGTAGGCACTTGAAATTTGGAAGGGACGTAGCTTAAGTACCGTAAAGGTGCACTAAGAAAGGAATTACCGAAATTCCCACGGGAACGGGAATTAGCGGGAAAATCTCTTTGTATGAAAAATCTAAACCGCTTAAGGTAGACGCTTGAAATTTGGCCTGCAGGTACCTTAGTAAAGTTAAAGCTTAGTTGCAACAGGATATTGCGAAATTCCCACAGGAACGGGAATTAGCGAGAAAATCCCGTTGTATGAAAAATCTAAACTGCTTAAGTTAGACGCTTGAAATTTGACATGCAGGTATTTTAGCAAACTTAAAGCTTAGTTGCAACAGAATATTGCTAAATTCCTACGGGAACGGGAGTTAGCGGGAAAAAAACATTTGTATGAAATATCTAAACCATGTAAGATAGATGTTTTCAATCTAAGTATGTAGCGCGCACGCATACCTTAGTAAGTATAAAGTGTAGTTAAGGCTGTGTTTTGAAAAATGGGTGTTAGCGGGAAAAACAATGTTGTATGAAAAATCTAAACTGCATTGAGTATGGCTGATCTAACATCAGCCATACTCAAAGTGTGTTCCGCGGAACCCCAGGGTTCCGCAAGAATTTAGAAAAAAAACATCTCTGTCTGGGTCTGGCCAAACGTTTTGGTGCAGCGTACGGACGGACGGATGAACTGTAGTTTTTTTGTAGGGTTCTATCAAGTATTTCGCTTTCCAAAGGGGTTCCATCAGCAAAAAAGTTTGAGAACCGCTGAGTTAGATGCTTAAAATTTGACATGCATATAGGTACCTTAGTGAATACAAAATTATTTTATTAGCTATAAACTAGATTTAGTTACCACATAAAACACCTGTAATATTTGGACAAGTAGGAAAGGAGTCTTATAATTATGTATGTAAGTATGTATGGAGCATTCAGCAATTGTCACATACATACATACATATTCTCACGCCTTTATTCCCAGAAGGGGTAGGCAGAGCACTGGAATTCAAAAATCCAGTGCCACGCTTAGCAAATTCAAGGTAACTAGATGGTTAAACGTCAATGTCAATTGTCAATGTTTTCTATATAGTATATGCCTAGAACCTTTTCATCCTATTCCCAAATTGAAAGACATATACATATCGTCTACAGCAGCGTATTAAAATAATTCCAAGATCTCTTCTGTGTCATTCCGAACTTAATGCGAGCAAAGCCGCGGGCAAAAGCTAGTCTGTAAATAAAGTATTACTTTTTCCGAATTAAAGCGACTCTAACGTCTCTAGCAAGTCGTAATGCTAAAACGTATTTTATTATTTCGATATCCACGCACTATACTACACGCGTAGCTACGACTCACTTGAAATTCCGATGTTGTATTAAACATGCAAGTTAAGATTCATTTTAAATGTTTATCTCTCAATTTGCATACATAATGAAGTTTACGGGGTACAGTCGTCAACATTCTAAACGGGCTATCTGTAGACCTTATAGTAAGCGAAAGAAAGCTCACAATTGACCAAATGAAATGGTTAGTTGGGGATTCTGCTGTCACACAGACTGTTTGGGGACTGCTTGTGTTTATAAGTGGGTAGGTAGGTAACCATCGGTGCAAATGCAAGGACCCAGAATTTATGTACCGGCTCACTATCTTTGTGATACCACTTTTGGAACTAATAAGTACACATATTTATTACACGGTTTGGCGTGGTCACGGATATTTTAGTAGCCAAAGGTAATAAAAACATTTATTGTTTAAAACGGCTTGACATTTATTACGATAAAGCCATTTTGATCAAGCAAATGTTCTTCTAAAATAATATTATTTTGAAAGAGTTGTTTAATACTTAAAGTACCTTCAACGCACTTATAGAAAACTTACGTAAACGCTCAACGCAAAATAATGCGTAATGTGAGAATGCGTGTGTTTTTGTTTGTGTGAATGGTTTTCAATGCAGTTATTTTTTCGAAAGCTAGTTGCCTTGCAATGGTCCTGAGTTCTGAACGGATTCCATTATCTACTTTTTAAATGCTATAAAGTTTGAAACTAATTCCAGTTGTCAGTGATAATAGAAGTACCCTATAAGCAGAAAAACCAAAAAATGGTTTAAAAATATCTTATATTTTCCAAAACTTTACCCTTCACAATTGTAACCATCACTCTTATATTCATTTGCACCACCCTAAAAGTCGTAGAGAGATCCCGAGAGTTAATAACAACTTTCATCGATCTTAATAACAGCATTAAAAATAAAAAATGATAAAGACGTTTAGTTGACTGCTAGCTTATTTCAGTCACATAGGCATAAAGAAACCAATGATATTAGCAGAACAGCTACATCTGAGATTCATATTCATGACGGCTGAGTATTTTGTACTCGTACTACGGCGGCAGCATAACGTAGCTTTTTCAACGCGCATCGTTTTTACGGATTGTTAATTGTAAACGTTTAAAAGGTACAACAAGTACCGTAAAATGGGGTGAGTAGTGACTGGAAGGGTTGTTGTGTTACGAATGAGGATGACAACGGGATGAGGTGCTTTTTACAGGTCACTATCCAACCTGAGTAATATATTCTTATTACAAATTGAGCCTAATCTTTATAATCCAAAAGTGTGTCGATCCAACAATTATAATAAACTCGTCGTAAAATCAGATGCCAACTACGAAGTGAGGCGTGACGTCTTACTGTGTTTAGTTTTAAAGTTATGGATAAATGAAAAATGAAATACTCCTACCTAGTCGTTTATTCGTAAAATAATTATTGTTAAATGCCATCCAAATTCATCAAATAAAATAATATAATAATGTCACTGAGTACCTACATCAACATAAATTATTACTGTGTGTTCAAGAAGCCAATTCCTGAGCATAGAGGTTTGAATATCAGCTTTGTCCCGACTCACCCCGCTCTACGGTAGACGTAATTGTATCTAGGCGAGTAAATGATCCTAGCCGGCGACAGGCAAGGCCGGCAGTGGGCGGCGCTGCCGCGGCGGCGCCTGCGTTTCTTACTCCACTTCATAGTATTTTTTGCTCCGATCGATGGTGTATTAATCACAACAAGCAATTAAGGTCCACGCCACCGTTCCGATTTCACTAACAATTATCGCACTGACTCTTAAAGATGTTCTTGTCTACAAATTAAAGTTTACGCACCCTTTATGGCGCCAAGCTCACGTGACAAAAAAATAAAGCCATGTTTATCAAGTGTAAAATATCGTAAAGGTTTCCAGCTAAGTACCTATCCGTAATGATTATGATTACAGATTTTGTTTAAAAGGCGAAGCAAGTTTTTTGCCTGTAGGAAAGTGGCCTGCGAACCCGGACGCTTTGCAAAATTACAGCGACGAAGTTCTAGTTTATGAAAAGAACAGTTCTGAGATGCTGACTCATAATATTGTAAACTGCTCTATTTCAAGAACGCAACATCGTGGTGTTAGAATATTTATAAGAATCCCACCTTTTCCCACTAATCTGCATCCGAGGAGTAAACCGATCGTGATCGATGACGATTAGGTTCTTCTTCAGATACACTCAAGTGAATCATCGTGCATTCAAAGACACTTGCATGAATATCTAACGTTACAAGAATATTCTAGTGACGTTTCTAGCACAGGTTTAACTGTATAAATTTAGTAATGAAATTCTTATGCGCGGTACGATGCCCTGAGCGAAGAAATGCGTCAGGTTGTTCCAACTCCGTGAAAGGTGGCTCGGATTCAGAAGTCGGATATAAAATATCATGGATTGAAACGATATTCCCATTGACGCCTGTAGGCTAATAAACATTGCAACAGTAGGATAGGACAAGCTAGACATGAACAATGTACCCGAAATAATTGATAAAGTAAAGCTTAAATCAAAGTAAACACTAATCTGAAGATTTGGCTGGCTTTTTTGCATCATAGCAAAACATAACAACAATGTCGATGATGTGTAGTGTGTAAAAAATACGCTTTGCTAGAAGAACCGGTGCGACCGCATACCTCTCGCGCGCTTGCGGCGAGCCCCGGCGCCGCTCGCCGCGGCACCTGCGCACCCGCTCTCGACACTCACCCACTTTCACATTTGGACCCACCATCCACACACGGTCCACACTTAAACCCTTATGCACCTTACCAACCGACTTTAAGATCTATTTTACGGCCGAACGCCGGTGCAGTACATGCAACGCGTGGCAACCATCAACAATTAGGTAGGTATCATGACCGAACTGTGCCGACGACGATAAAGGCATCGGTGCAGCCAATACGTGCTGCTAGGTAGTTTCTGAATGCAACATGCATGCAAGTATTCTAAATTTAAAAAATCAAAAGAGTTTTTTCTATTTTTTTTTGTAGATGTAACTTCTATGGTTAAGGTTAAACATTAAAATCGATTCTTATTAAATGTCTAAACTTTAGCTAAACTAAAGCAACCTACAAGACCTAAAAAGTGCAATTTGTTTTAATCTGACAGCTGCTATTTGTTTGCATAAGCACAGAGTATAGTCATCCGTAATTGAATAAATTTGAATTGCGAGATAGAAGCATCTTAAAATATTATCTCGTTATTTATTACAATATTCTTAAGTTCCCGGCAGCGGCGCGGGCGCAGCGCGCAGCCGAGTACGATCATTACAGGTACTTGACTTAGCAATTTACTTGTAACTATAAAGTACAATTTATGAGATATTAATAGACTAGGACAAAAATAGTTTCAGGCGGAACATTACTTACTTAATTATTGTCTATTGCCGCGACCACTTCGGACGTTAGAATTGCTGGCTTACTGGATTCAATTAAATTGTCACGAAGGTTCCGAGCTGTATTATTACGGCAGAGGCATTTTACTGTTAGTTTATGAACACGCTTTTTGTTGCATAAAATAAATTTGCACATAATAGCTGTCGTGGTCGCTTGAGTTTGTATTTGCAACGACTTAGACTAAAATTATTCAGCAATACAATTTGCCAACCGCTTTTAAAATCAAATAACTCATGGCGATTTGTATTTATGGCTAACATTACAGCCAGGTAGTAAGATCGCACAGCACGTTTATTTTACTGTAGTTAGTATACCAGTTTTCGATTTGAAAAGCAATTTCAGCAAACAAACATCTGCGGCCTGTTTTGTGGATACGCCGGAGAGCGAGGCGTTAACTTTAGTGAATTTAATACGGCGTAAAGTAAAACTGCGCCTCGATAAATAACTCGGCTCATTAAAGTAAGCGGTGCGCGGGAGCCGCGAGATGCTATCAACCGGCTACTAGCGTGTATAAAAAGGCTAATGGCACCCCCGGGTCAGCTCGACCCGCCGGCGAAGCCTCGCTAGCCGCGCCGATCTTACGCAAATTAACTAAAAATAGGTACTTCTACTGCTTTTGCATGTCTTGCGAGGCAAGCGAGCGCCCGCCGTCTCCCGTCGCGCCGCGCTAGCAATTAGATCGACGAATCAAAACTCCAGCGCCAGCGGGACGGGGTCCCGCCGACGTTATGTGGCACGCGACAAAAAAGCCCATTAAGCAAATGTATATTTTAATACAGAATAAGCGATAAATCTCGCGATGGGCTTTCGAATTCCGCGCAAGTCATCCGACGAGGTGAGATCGACTGGGAAATACCACTCGCATGTAGGTACTTACGCACGCAGCCTTGCTCATACATACTTATGTCGTGTCGCTGACAACTATGCAGTGATAACGAATTAATATGTGACAATGTATTTTGCAAATAAAATAAATCACGAGGATTTATAGCACTATCGATTTTATCAAAGGGTATTCAACTCATGCGTAGAACTTTAAGAGATTATAAATCGGTTAATTATTTTGGAGGAGATCGCCGAATTTAAATCACATTCGATGATTGCCCTAGAATGGAGGTTATTTATTCTGTAGCGGTAACATGCTTTACTAAGTGGTTAAGATAAATGAACAAAAAAATAGCAGGATATGAAAAGATTAGACTCGGAGCATCCAGAGCCCACGTAGTGATGGAATGCTCGGCGCAGCTGCGTCGGATTGCTAGTGTATGCGGTTCATTGCGGTTCCGCATAGCGAGTTTTTGCGCGCGGGCGCAGCGGCACGCGCCGCGCCGCCGCGCCGGCCCGGCACCTTGCCGGTTCACTGGCGCACAATTGCTAGGGTACATTTCATTACTCTCGGCGCATAAAGACTGTTTTGTTAAGACCTGACAAATATTTCAGACAAAATGTTGAGAATTCTAAAACACATCGGATGGTCAAAGAAATAATGTTTCGATCAATTATTTCTTCCCACTTGTCTCGGTCTAGTGCACTCGAGCTTGATAAAATATACATTAAAGAACCTTTCCGAAGTATTTGTTAAAATTATGTAATTATGCTTTTATCCCTGTCGATAGTAGTTAAGAGAATTGGATGGTTCTGTCTAACACGAGCACCGTTACTCCCAAACGATACTGACGAAGCCCAAATTGGGTTGCGCAAATTTTTCATAGAATTTTCCAGAACAGACAGCCGCTGATCAAATTACGCTCTTGTTATTGTCTAGGTGCGAGCTTGTCGCAGGCGTTGTTTAGACACATTGTTCTAAACACGGGGCGTGATAAATTGATTAGGTGACTGCGCCCTACGCCATGAACCAACACGGTTCAATGTTGGAACGACAATTACGTGTATCACACTACTCCGTAACGCAAATTCATTCCTATTGTGACTAGGACCAGTTTGATGCAAAGCTTTCCGATTTATTGGTATTGGAAGTGATTTCGGTATTGATCGGGCGTGACGCGATTTATCTCACTTTGCCGCTAATTGGAGGCGGCGTGACAACAAGATGATTATGTCAATGTAAATTATGGAGATTGACACGAAAATATTTTAAATAATCACAACTATATGTGAAAAATTTTTGAGATGCTTAACAGTCGGCTATATTTCAAGTCTAAGTGTGAGTTGAAGTATAAAATAAATGTAATGGAGATTGTTAAATTACTTACTAGAGCTACAGCTGCAAGCAAGGGCTCGCTATGCAAGCAAAGCAAAGACGATCTTTGATGTCGAATTATAGGATCGCTTAGTATTCATATAGGGTAAGGATTCCGAGGAATACTCGTGGATGTTAAAGATGGTTTTCGTTGATTTATTGGTAATTTGTTACCTTGCAGTGACAGTGAAAGCAGCTGCTCCAGTTCTCGTCCTGAAGACGCACCGGCTCGCCCTCGTTGGAACACGTTGCGCGTCTTCCCACTGTAACAAAATAATGATTGATTATAATCACGGAAGTATTATTATTAAGGAAATGGCATACGTCAACGCTAGTATGGTCATCGGTGTCCTCAAAATTTAAGTTAAAATCGGGCTTAATATGGCTGTGGCTCGTAGCTCCAACTAATCTCGATGTATAGACGTGAGTAAATCCGTTTTACTTCCCTTTGAGTGAGTCTCACGGTAATTTTATGTTTAAAGCCAACGACAATCACTTTTCTCAGGCTATCTATCCTATTACCTTCATTTTCAGTGGACCTAATTATCGTATCCGCTAATGACAATAACTGTAACTCCAATTTATTATGCGTTTGCAAAAAATAGCACTAGGATGTGCTAATCAACTTTCTGCCAGTTAATTTTCAGTGAGAGCTCACGTTTGCTCTGATTCCAATAACATCGCATAGCTGAAAATTCAGACTACTTTCTCACAAACAAGTGGGTGGATTGGGGACTGCAGTACCAAGTACATATATACGTCGTTAACGCATTTGTTATTCCTTTTTGAAAGTTTTTACGCCATTTATGAAGAGTTGTACATTTCCTTATTTTCTCAATTTTGGAAGAAAATTTATTTTTTCTTACGGAGAATCAAAAACACAATCGATACCGATAGTTAAAAAAAACCATTAAAATAAATGGCTGCAAGTGAATGGAATCATAAATTTTGTATCGCAGGCGCCCATAATTCTGTGCATGAAACAATAATTTCAGTAACATAAAATTAAAAAAATAAAATAACGGACCACTTTTTGTGAAATAGCCCTTTTATACGTGGGTAAGGTTCAAAAAAATTGTACCTAGTTAAGGGCTTTAATAAAAACAAAAGTTAATTGATTCTTTTGTGTTACGACAATTACCCATACATTTTGTATAGGTAATTTTCGTAACACACGTGACGCGATCGTGATTTTGTTTTTATTAACCCTTAATTTATGTACAATTTTTTTGAGCCTTACCCACGTGTCTATTTTTAGTATCAGTAATTGCGGGTCCGTCTGGATCACCATCACCATCCTACCCGCTAGTCTTGCCGCAAATCAGCAGCGCTCATACTGTTGTGTTTCGACGCAAAGTTTAAGGGAGCCGGTACATGAATGTCACATGAGGCGACATACATTAAGCCTTGGGGTTGGCAAGGCATTTGCAATCTGTCTGGCATTGCGGACGTCTACGAAAAATCGCTAACCATAAGGTGACCCATTTACCTACTCATGTGTCATGATTAAAAAAATATTTAGTTAAGTTGATATTTTTTGTGAAAAGGTTCTTAATCGCGGCAATTATCTTTCTTTATCTATGACGATCTTTATCGATATCGAAATTTTCTGAATATGATTTCCCCAAATTGAAATCCACTAAATAATCCGGTCCCGACTAGGATGTTATAGCGCTTGAGTGATATTGATTAGATACGAAGGGCCTTTCCACTTTGTCTTCATGACTTGTATTTCATTAGAATTATTTCTAAACTAAATTTGATTAAAATGTCCCAGACGGGTCATATTTTCGCGGGAAAGTGCGCCCGACAAATATTTACATTTCGTTTTAGCATGCGAAGTAAAAAGCACGCAAATAGTTGCCGGCGACAATAATGTAAGACATCGAAAATTTACCCTGTCTCCAGGCGACTTAAGCAACCGAAAGCCACAAGATTATTATTGCTCATGTAACTCATGTTCCAAAAAGCCAACTCCATCCAACTCCCATACAAAGTGCTCAATCTTCTTTAAGAGGAAATCGACGAAGTTTCGAGAAACGTAACCATAACAAACAATGCTTTGATTCCCGTAGCGATCATATAGCCTAATAAAATAAGGTTAATTAAGGTAAGAACCTCGGAATTTCGAGATACCCAGCTGGAAGTTTTGTAAATATTTGCATATTGAGGCCCTAAAAGTTGTCTCAAAACCTACATATTCTAGGGTGTGAGCGACTATTAAATTTCAAGGTCGAAAGTCACAAAAATCTGTTTTTTGCGCTTCTTTTGTAAATATCTCATTTCCTATGGATTTTTGCTATTTGTGTTTCTTATCAATATTGTAGAATACTAAATTCTCTACAAGTTTTGTTTTTTATTTTTTTTATACGGTGAACCGATTACGAGATAGAGGGCGGAGAGCGCGCGGTCATAACATCACTTTGGGTCGACCGGTCTCCGATCGAAAACGCGCCATTTTATACTTGATGAACTATCGATAGATCAATGATTATAAATATTTGATTAATTAAATCAATGTGGCTTTGGGTTGGCTGCTGACTGTCTTCGTTTTTTGGCGTAAATTAGAAGATGTGTCCCTCTACCCTGGATTTTTGCAATTATAGTTGATTTTTTTCTATGTACCAGACCAGCTGGTTTTCGATTTTTGACGTAAAATGAGGTGACCCACTAAGTTCAATATTTTTTGTAAAGGAGGTATGTCGATTTCGAAAGTAGTTTGGTTGGGCTCTAGTGCTTTCTAATCAGGGTCACCAGGTACTCCAGATCTTCGATTATCCCAGTTTCTATATTTTTCCCTTTATGTAGTCATTAATCCCTAATTCTGTACCAAATTTCAGCTTTGTGAGTTTATGGGAAGTAGGTACTAGTTCTATTTTGATGATCATGAGTGAGTGAGTGAGTGTCGAAAATGCGAAACTTTGCTTTCGTTTAACTTCGGTACTAAATGACCTGCTGATTTGAAATTTTGGATTTTAAGTATGTAATTATAGCTTACTAGATGACAAAAATTTCAGCGTTCTGGTCTTATCCAGAAGTGCTCAAATAGGTGCCTGAAAACGCGGCGAAATGGATCCAGTAAAGGATGGTACGGCAGTGCTTGCTTCGCGCTCGACTTGGTGGGGGCACGGCCGTGCCCCCGACCATCAACTTCTGCAGCATTTTGAAGTTTTACAATATCTGTGTCGTTTTGGCCATCGAAGTACCCAAGGCCTTAAGTGATGCTGTGACCGCGCGCTCTCCGACCTATATCTCGAAAACGGTTCACCGTATTAAAAAAATTAGACGCACAATTTGTAGAGAATTTTGTATTCTACAATATTGATAAGAAACACAAATAGCAAAAATCCATAGGAAATGAGATATTTACAAAAGAAGCACAAAAAACAGATTTTTGTGACTTTTGACCTTGAAATTTAATAGTCGCTCACACCCTAGAATATGTAGGTTTTGAGACAACTTTTAGGGCCTCAATATGCAAATATTTACAAAACTTCCAGCTGGGTATCTCGAATTCCGAGGTGATTTCCTAACCTTATTAGACTAATAACGATGTACAAGATTAGGTCGATACAGTCAAATCATTATCAGACTTGTACCACTACCATGGGTTCCCATCGTAAACTCCATTTTTGTTTCAATAGACAGCGAATAAAAGCGCTTCGAACAGTTTCAACTTGTCGATGACATTGTCATATTTGTGACGGTATCACGATGTTCTACGATAACTTACATAACGGCTATAAACGTTAGTCGTGTGAGAAAGACCAATAGGGATATCTCTCTCCAGGCATGATGTTATACCTGGAGACTGAAGTCGTTAGCGCGATGTAGAATCGTTTAGATCGCCTATTCGACGAATGTGGCGCTGGCGCGCTACAGTTGCTAGCGATTAGATTCGATAAGTAATTTACCGTCGGACTCTTATTATATTACATACATATACATCACGCCTGTAATCCCAAACGAAGTAGTTAAATCACACAGAACGCTACACAGACAAAGCCGTGAACTATTTCACGCCTCACTGCCACTTGTTAGCATATTCTTTAGATACCAAGTCAAGGAAAGAGGTAAAATAAAAACAAGTTGTTCGAGCGAAGAATATCTTTCGTCGCCTTTTATGACATCCACGGAAGAGATAGCCGAGATAGAGATATGGTATCATTCTACACCAGACACCACACAGGGATATATTGTTAAGGGCATATCAGATACTTCAGATAGTTATTTCCTCAAGAGGCCGCTAGAGGCGCTGTGCAATTCTCCATAAAGATTGTTTACCCTATCGCTAGCGAATACGGTCACAGTAGAATCATGGTAATGGTACCTACAGATCTGGCGAACGAGCGACGAGAAGGCTGCGGTCGCGATATGCGTGGGAAGCGAATGTCCTATAATGGCAGTCGAATGCAAGCGTTGCACCAACAGCTGCACTTGCCGACGCAAATACCAAGCGATACTTGATTAGCTAAAGGAACATAAATATTAGAGATGGGCCGATTAGTCGACTAGATGCCGACTATTCGATATAATTTGCACTCGGCTGACTAGTCGAGAAATTTAATCACTTTTTTACTTGTTTTCTACTTTTACGTATTTTAAAATACAAAAACTATTATCAATTTAATTAAGCTTTTTAAAGGTGGTGACAGTGAGGTGGTAACAATTAAATTTTAATGATTTAGCTTTTATTTCCAATTGCACCTTAACCTCCTAACGCCCAAAGGCCTTTTAAAAGGCCTTTGAGTGAGTAGTGGTACCGGCCCAAGCTTTAAGTCAATTTCAACTGATAGACGCCCGAAGGCCTTTTAAAAGGTCTTCATTTTAAATCTGTCATAGAATTTCAAATTTACCGCGTAATGATTTGTAATGTGTTCTGAACGAATATGTGAAGTTTGAAGTTGTCAACGAATGCAAACCTATAGCCAAAAATCTGTCAGTTTTGGCATAACATCCAAAAAAATGGCCAGACGTCGAACAAGTGTTGAGTGAATCCATGTTTTTCGATGATATCTTCGCAAATACTGTGGGTATTTTTATTGCAAATGATGCCTAAGTAAAATCATTCATATTTTTCACCTTCCTGATTTATTTATTTTAATACGATGCTGGTTATTTAGAAGACCTATTAGAAGGTATACGGGCGGTTACATGCTTTTGGATTTTAAAAGGTATACGGGTTTTTATCACAACTTTGTCCCTGTTTTCAGTAAAAAGGACTATAAATATGCATGCTTATTAAAATTAAACTTCATATTAATGAGAAATATTGTGAGTGAAATATTGTGATTTGCTAATAAAGTTGATTTTTCTGCAGCATGATTTTTTGTCATTGTATGGTTATTTGTGTTTTTACATCAAATTTGACTCTCAGTAAAACATAAAATAAATAGGAACAATGCATAAAAATAATAATTACTAAGACCGAATAGTAATTTAACCAAACCTTTTAAAAGGCCTACGGGCTGCAACCCCATTTTCATAGGAATTTTCAACATCGTTAATTATAGTGCCTAATTTCTTACTTGTTTTCCGTTGAAAAAATACTTGATTTGACTGATATGATTGAACACATCAGTGTTCTCGTTAATTGATAAAAATTATTACAAAAATGTAGCTTTCGAGGTAAATATCACAATTGCAAGTGGTAATGGAAGGTATAAAAAAAATATTTTAACTGTAAAAAACAAACAGGTTATTTTTTACATGATATTGTTAACCTACGATTTAATATCATAAAAGTACAATTAATTCGTACTCTAAGTGGTCTTGTAAAACTAAAAATACAGGTTTTAAATAATTCATATTTTGAGAGACTGCGACCCGTAGGCCTATAAAAAGGTCTTTAGATTTTGGTGTTTTCGTAACCTCCTGACCTTCTACTCATGCCTCTAATAATGGCAAAAAAATCCCAGGCTCATATGATAATCCTAAGCCATATATTTGTGCGTCGAAAGTCCTGGGCCGGTACCATGTAAACCTATAAAAAGGCCTTTGGGCCGCAACCCCATCTGCGGAAAAAAAACTCTGGGCGTTAAGTAAGGTACGTATTATTATCACATGAGTAGGAAATCTCATCGCACCCTAACGACAGAGTAAGATGTTAGATGTCTTACTAAGTACTCTGTATTCATCATGAAAATTACGTTTTTTTGACGTGACAACGTCTTAAATTAGGTTGCGGCTGGGAGTCACTTATGAAAAAGTGTAACGCTCGGTAACGTTACGATGACGTCACCGAACGAGAGAGAGGCCCGCAGTGTTAAGGAGGTGGCGCTTCGATAGTGCGAAGCCTCTATGGTATCATGTGAGACGTCAAACGCAGACATGGACAGCTGTCACGATTGGGAGTTGACGTGACAACGTCTTAAATCAATAAATATTCTACCGAGAAAAAGACGTTGTCACGTAAAATCTTCGCCCGTAAAACCGACTTTACAGGCAACCATTTTTTTATCGAGGTTCGAATGTCAGTCTTGTCCCTACTCACTCCTGTGTACGGTACGTAAACAAACTCTGCATCTAGTTGCTATGATCCAGAATTTGAAAACTTTCGACCATATTTTCAGTTTATTACTTTGACGCAAAAATACTTCGCATATTTTAAAACTGCAAATGGTGAATCCCAACTCATTTGTTCAAAGGCCCTAGCCTAGTGCATTTATAAAATGAACTTACCTACCTAAATGAAACTGTATACATAGTAAGTACAGTATCAAAATATTTAAATTAGAGAAGCTCATTTGAAAGAATTATGTTTATTTCGGAAAGATTGGATCATTTTAGTCACTATTTACTATTTTACGTGTCATAAAACACATTATAAGTCGTATAACGAAACGCTTCTGGTAATTTTGATGACACCTACTAAACCTAAGGGGTTAGAACATAACCATCGAAACGGCTTTTCTTCGAAACCGTTGTGTAACAGCGAAAAATCCAATTCACAACAATTTCCGCGTATCAATAAACAAATTAAACGCTTATGTGCATAATTATAGACGTCATGCGGCGCGTGCATAGTAGGTGGAGTTGTGGTGGCGCGCCTTTAGCAGTGTTGCCAATTTAGTGACTTTGTCGCTAGAAGTGACGACCTTTGCTGCTCAAGTCTTAGTAACTAAAAAAAATTTTTGACGCTATGCATTACTAACTAAAAGCTAGATATTGTACGTTATTGCGCCAAAACGTATTTTTATTATAATCCAATTACTTATCAATACATTTCTTGTTTTTTTTTCACCTATCCTAATCTTTCACATCACAGCGCCAGTGACCTCTGGCGACTCTCCCAGACTGTTTTGATTTTGAGTCTAGCGACTATAACTTTTAGGAGTTGGCAACCCTGGCCTTTAGTAGTAGTAGTATACTAGATTCGTAAAGATGACATCGGCGTTACGTCGGCGCGAGTGTCGTGCTGCCGCGGAACCTCGTATATACACATTCACCTTGATTTAGAGCTACGGATCCGCATTCTTATTACGTAGTCAACGCTGGCTCCACGGGCCTCACTGTCCTGCGTAAATATTTTGGTAATTAATGTGTGCTCGCCTCAGCTCTGGCCAAAGTGCTCGCTAGTATCTCGATCTCGACGCGAGATACGCATCTATCAGTCCTTTTAGCATTTATACTTTTGTGCGTCTCTTTACTACGTGCTACATTCTTTACCATCTTCTTTAGGTACGAGATTTCGTATAATTTTCGCAATAGCTGCCAAGTGTTTACTTAAATTTTCTTTAATAAGGTATTCGTTTGGTGACACACTAATCATTGTTGGAATGTCACACGATACCTTTACGAGGAAAAGTGTAATTTACTGTATCGTTATTGTTATGGTGTTTTACCTAATATCGATTATAACAACCGTAATAATGTGCGCATATATTACGATCCGACCGACATCTTCTTCGATTTCTGGTCTCGTTTGTATTAACATTTCATAATAAGCGTTTAATCCCATAGCAACGAGCGGTTTTCAAGGCAAACGATTTTAAAAATAAATCACCCAATGTATATTAAATATTAACGAATCAAGTAATTCGTATTGTTGAAGATTATGGCGCTGTATCAAGAAATGGTAATATATTTCCTTTGTATCGCGACGGGTAGACAAATGTGTATATGGAAATTATGCGACACAGACGCCCAGAAGTGGTAACTGATAGTGCTAATAGGTATTTCTGTAATGGGAGGCCGTAACAAACCGCACTGGCTTGAATTAAATGCACGGCACGGGTGTCCTTTGCCGATCGCGTTGAAAGAGTGTCGTAGATAAGGTCTGACATTAATAGATAAACGAATTTTAATCGCGCATCAATGTCAATACACAATCGACATTGAACTTGCTCGTTACTATAATATTGTGTAGGCAACTTGTTACGTGCTTTGAAATCACAGATGTCTAATTTGAAGGCTTGAAGGTCATGTGTGGCTTAATATTTTGCTATTCTACCATACGTGCCATATTTTTTACTTTACGTGTCATCTAACTGTTGTATTCCTTTTGTGCGTTCGCGAATTAATTATTAAGACCTTTGAGTGATGATTTTGTCCACATTAAATTAGGTAGGTACTCATGTTGTTATTATTGGTTAACTAAAAAACAGTAATGTCAATAATAATCACATTTAGGTCCTAGTTTATACTCGTATACCTACTGCATAATATTTAGTAGTGTGAAAGCAAAAAAACTAACTCGCACCGAAATGTGTGATATGATTTGTCAAAATAACATTTCAAGTTTGAAGGTATGGAAAAAAAACTCAATTCAAATGTGTGATGTAAAGTTTAAAATAAACACCTCCATCTCTTTCGTGGATGTCGTAGAGGCGACTAAGGATGTGCCTGAGTTTAGGTATGCTATAGCTTTAGGAGACGGGCTAGCTACCTGTTACTATTACACATCTACCATCTATATTTAAAACTAAAATTATGCTACACGCGACTACGAAACGTGAAAAAATCGTGACATGATTTGACTATGTAACATTTCGTATGCTCTGTCGATCCAATTTTGGGAATACAGACGTATTTACGTAAACACGGTTTGATTCCGAGAAACATGATTTTAACCAAGTAAAAAAATGCATGGGGGCGACGATTGAAACTTTACATACTATGAATATATTTCAAAGAAAAGCGCTCAATTGACAATACTGAAAATATTATGTTCTCTTAAGTAGTAGGTAGAATAATTTAACCCTATCAAGTGACTAGAAATTACGTAAACCATGAAAATATACGGCACTTTAAACACTTAACACGCAATTTAATTGCAGTGTCCTAGTGTTTAAAGGCTTGTGCAAAATGTCCATAAAATAGTAATATGCTGAGCGATTATTGGTCATTTTCGTTAATGGTTTCTAGATGAGGTTGACTTTTAGAAAGTTGCTCCTGTTAAACCAGACCGTTCCCGGCCTAAGGGTTTAAATAAATAAATTGCGTCAGTTAGCGACACTCAACGTATAATCTTACTAAACACAGGAAGGACTCATTAGACCAGAAAAGGAGTTTTATTTGACCTATCAATTTGCCTAACTTTCTAAGTACTTAGTCTTCATCTTCAGAAGTCCAAAATATTCGATCATCATTAATATCTCATCAAAGTTATCATTTATTAGTTGTAAGTATGTCTCTCTTTTGGCATTGTATTTCTGTATTTTTGTAATCTTGACTTTTTTAATAAACATTGTAAACAAATGGGCAACGAAGTAAACCATTTTTTTTTTAATTTTGGCAATGCTGAACGCAACCCTCTTGAGGAATACGGGGAACTGCAAAATCTTAAGCTAGAATTTGGCAATAACCACTACAAATAAAGATTTGACATTGCAGTTGTTAAAATATAAAGACTTTAGTGAAAGAACGTTTTTTCGCTATAGTTTAACTTTATCAATATCAGTTTCACCTACAAGTGCCTACAAGTCTCCAAGCGCATCGATTCAGAATATCAAACGGTGAATACGAAGTAAACGTGTTCATCTAATAGAGTTAATGCATTCAGTGCGCTGCGCCGGAGAGGCTGTGATCTATATGGGACTGGTGAGTTTCGCAACCGAAGAATTGTCGCCGCGCACCTTGTGCAACCGGTAACCGTCGAGAGCAACCCGTTTATTGTAAGATTGTGCCTTGTGAAACTTCAACACAGACTTATATCGAAATAGATACCGCGAGTTCCTGCATTTGTATGAAAAGTGAGCCACTTTTTCTCTACCTACTGTAACGTCACATCAGAGCTTTAGTGATGGGAATTGACAGTCCGAGTGAAACCGATGACGCCGCCTTATTCACGTTGTCCTGTCTCTAGGCAGTTAAACCTAATTGGTAGAAAACTAAATTAAATCGCGTCATAGGAAGAGCATTGCTCTCCCTTTATAGCGTGCGCACACAGAGAGCGGTCAGGAGTTCCGAGTTCCGAGTTCTGAGTTCTGCGTTCTATCGAACGTACCGATC
>BHDV01004045.1:0-59133 GCA_005406045.1 Adoxophyes honmai | reverse complement strand
TAGCAGCGTGTTATAATAATTACGAGAACTCTTCAGTGTTACCCAGAATTTAACGCGAAGCGAAGCCGCGGGCAAAAGCTAGTAACCAATATTTCCGGAAGTGATATGAACATTTCATTGCAAATTTTCACACTTGTCTTTCTGTCTCGTAAGGGGTTGAAATACTCACTGATGACGGCTGTAGAGGCGTCAGCGGTGTCGGCGAGCGCGGCTAGCACAAGCAGACAGACGGCGACGCGAGCGCGCGGGCCTAGCATGGTCGCGGTTACTCGCGGCGCCGGCGCCCACCGCGCCGCCTCCCTCGCATCACACTCCGGCACGACGCCACTAGATTGCACCACCTGCCAAAAAAAAAACATTTTAATTTGCATTTTTTTTATTATCGATCGAACTAGAGGGGTTTAGATTGAGCTATACACTCGTATGAGCTTATGTATGTGACATGACACGAAAGTTCTCAGCCAGTAACACTTGGTTTAATGCAAATCGCAAACAGAGGTGTGATTGAAATTTGATGTATGTGTGTGTGTGTATGAACGAAAGGAACTTATTTTTATTGTTTTCAGTAGTTATTTTTGGTGTTTTCGTTTTAATTGCTGTACTTAATCAGTCCAGAAGGATGACACATTAAATTTACTAACTTAATTATTATACTATTAAATTTTGGATAATTAAATACCGGCATCAAACACTAAGTCATAAATATATCGGTCTGAGTAGCAATCAAACTGTAAAATAATAATATAATTAGCTATTTCTCTTATACACGCTTATACTTTTATTTTAGGAGTCGACAAAAAAACATTGAACACTGGCGTGTCGAATGTGACGCGGGGCAGTCAATGAACTCCGAATTATCTCGTGAGTGATAAGTAATTTATTTATTGGTATTTTTTGCCATGCCGACCCAGATATTGGACAATAGTTGCTGATTGATGGACCAGGACTTAAGGTTCCATCTTCAAGACGCTCGACCCCAAAGATCCAAACGTAGAAACGGGTCGGATGGAATAACTTTGTAAGAAAACCGACCCGTTTAAAACTCGTGAGTGTATTTGCAACAACGGTACCACACCGCCATTTGCAAGCCAAAGCGCTACTCGAAATATAAATGCACACTCCAAATCGGACTCAGGCCCTGTTAGACTCGTCAATACCTCAGAATCAGAAATGCAAACTTTGAGCATTTAAATTTCAGCTTATCAGTATCACACGTACTTATTACGTGAACATCGGAATTTACAACGGATGATATAACCAAGATTAATGAGAGCCACTCGCGTACGACATGAAACCAATGGGTCGTATCTATGTACGAATAATTTATTGCAATATAAATTACATCCTATAGCTTTGTTTAGATACGGCGAAACACTTTGTTGGTCCACAACAGTATCAGCATAGGTACTTTTAAAAGTTAAATTCAGAGTAGTACCTAGAGCTGTAACATACATACAACACGGTTGCACTGCCTAAGCACAGTATAGGGTAATGCATGGACTAAGCAGAGTACACAAGACATTACATAGCCAAAACCATGACTATTTCACGTATCGTAACCACATTTAGAATAATTTTATGTTTGACCATAGACGAATGAAGTACCAATAATAGAGACAGGTTGATAGCCTGGTGCCTAAAACATACTTGAACCCATTTCTAGTCGCTTCTTACAACATCCACGGAAGAAACGGAGAGATGCTATTACAAACCCGACGCTAAAGCTGCAAAGTTTCAAAAATACCCGGAAATCTTTGTAGGTGGCTTTACTGTACAAACGGTAATTTTTAATTGTTGACTCTAGCTTACGTAAACAAGCCAGATGCGTGACACTTATTGGACAGTTAAATACCTACAATAGAGCGTGCCGAAGCACTCAGTAGGTACTTCCCAAACTTGAGAATTAATTATTCAAAGTTAATCATAGACTTAATGACCCCGTGTACGTTCCTACGGCTGATAGCAAACTGACGTCCTTAAAGCATTTTTTACAACATTCCTCGCGAACGTTGACCTCGAGTACTCTCGGACATATACCATTTTATTCATTAATAATAACAGAGTGGAGCAAAAAGTGGTACATATTAAGTGCGTTTACACTAGCGATCGCTCGGCGAGACCTCGCCGCTGATATTGTCAATTACACTAGTTCCGGTTGTATATCCTCTTTGGTAATGCATTTCAGACTTTAGTTATAAAAACGTAATTAGGACACTTACTTTTGTACCTTTTGTGCGCAATACACGAATAATAAAAATATAGGAGAGATCTAAAAATTAAAAGTTTTGCGTAGGTATAATGAGTTCGGACACAATTTTAATTATGTGTATGAAAATGTTTTACCTATAGCACGACATACATCATGCTGTATACATACGCACATTACTCTTGTATTCCCAAATGGAGTTGGCAGAGCACACGAAACGCCACATAGACAAAACCATAACTATTTCACGTTTGGCAGCTACTTCTTAGCGTATATAAATACCAATTAAAAATTATAGAAAATGCTTAATAATAGACTTCAGACTATTAATAATTTTAAACAAAAAAAAACCGACTTCAAATTTGGGCTATACTGAAAGCATTTGTTTAAATAATAATGAGGGTGACCTTCCATCACCAGCAGGCCTCACTAATTACTGAAATTATAATTTCCAGTCTGCAGGTGCATTCATTCAGTATTGAAAGAATTATCCTTTAACTCCTAAGCATTAAGGAGTTGACCTTCCATCATCAGCTCAGTCATATTTTTTTTACTGGCAGACGTAAATACTGGTGTAGCTTTGAAAAATGTACTAAAAACATTACCTGTGCCAATAAAATTTGAGGGTTGCCCTCGATTTCCCTCATATTCCATCATCAGATCAAGATATGCTGGCAATGGGACCACCTGGAAACTATACCCTTTCAAACAAAAAAAAAATTCAAATCGGTCCAGGCGTCTTCGAGTAATCAGCGAACACACATAAAAAAAAAGATAAAAAAAAAATATATCCCGACGAATTGAGAACCTCCTCCTTTTTTTGAAGTCGGTTAAAAATAATGAAACAAATTGTCGACGTAAACGTTCAGTTAGAAATTGTTTATCTCGCCCTGGCCGGGTCTGATGATACGGGAGCTACATTGAAAAAATAATAATTATGCTGCATCAAAACTTATACAGTAAGTGGGTAATTAAGGTTCAGTATATCCAAACTAATGGGATGCTAACGTGGTTATTTGTTAATAAAAAAGTACGTCCAACTTTTACGGAAAGCTTTGTTCATAAATAAATAGAAACAAACGAGAAGACGCCCAATTAAAGAGTGCAAATAAAACGCACCATTAGTTGCTACGAAACATCGCAGCTGTACCACTAATTACATAGTATTTAAACTAAAGTAATTAAGTCTTGCTACTCAATCGCAAGAGTAGGTATAAATCAATCGGTTTACCTGTACCTACCTTAAAACTTGTCCCTTGGAGCGTGGGAGATGAAAAGCAACAAACCGTTTGAGACAGATTTACATAAATAAGATCATTTGCTAACGAGCTCAAATGCAATAAATTACTAAATTAGTTGCTCAACAAATAATCTATTTTAAAACAAAGTTGTAACGTAAACTCTACTAACCTTTGGTACAGCAACGAAATTCCGACGCATAAATTTAAATTTTTAACTTTATTTTGCAATAACATATATGGAGATGATAATACCATTGAGACCGATGGGTATTCAACATTTATATTTTATAACATTTACCTATCCTACATCCTTTACATATTCTAATGTAACCTTAATTATGGAACCCTTGCCTAAGCTACCTTATAAATAGTCATCGTCGATCATTCTTCAGCTACTGATCTCGACAACATACTTACTTACCATTGTTTTATTTTTTGTCCAATCTAATGTGACTGTCCATGCTGACTTATAAGATCGGGAATGTACCGACCAATGAAACTATAAAAACTGTGCAGGTCTATAGAAAACCCTTTGGTATTTAAGAAGAATCGATCAAGGCAAACACCGGCTATGTTAATAGGCAAACAATACTAGGAAAAATGGATAACTCACTTGAAAGTAAGTGGGACTAAACATGTTGACAAGATTATCCTGGCACATCGCGCTGGTTCCGGCACTAAAATGACGAGTGGTTGAATAATTTTGACTCACCGCCATTGAATATGTTCCGCGAAGCTCTCGTGTGGGTCTGCGCAATCCTGGAACCCTCGCCTAAGCAATTGCCATTGTGTACTCAGCTTTGCATTCACCAAAGACGTTGAGTAAGCCATTGATAAGTATTTTAAAAGAATTCAACCTGATACCAACGCGCTAACAATGTCGCAATAACAAAACGCTTCGATCTGCAAATCTTTAATGTTAAAATTTACGACCAATTAAAAAACTTGGTGAAAAATATTTTACAGATGAACACCTCGCGTGAAAACAATGTAGTTTGCTTAAAAAGTGTTGGCCCTTTATTCTTTATTTCGATTGGCTTTTATGGATATAATAATGAAACATTCTTAGACGGTATCATACTGACAAAAAGTTGATAAGCAAGATAATGCCGAGGATAAGTTTCAACGAGTTTTTGCCGACTTTGCATTTTCGCATTATTAATTAGCTACGGACACCTAATTAAACATGATATACGATAATTATAAATACCTTATTTCACTTTTTTATCGATATATCAAGTTCTGTCCTGGCATGCAAGAACCGTCTACACAAACTTTTATGAAAAAGTTAGTGCCAAAGTCATCATGAGGAGCTTGGCAAAGAATCCAATTGTTTTTGAAGTTCCCATAAAGTCTGCTCGTTATAATTACGAGAGGCAAGATCAATCAGAACCCGATTCAGACTTGACGCTTAATTACATGTGTAATTCATGATATCGACTTTAAAATGAATGCAAGCCACTAATTAAAACCTTTTTTGCAAGTTTCATATTAAATTAGGGCTTCAGTCAAAGTGATATAGTACTCGATGTTCGCTGACAGAAACACTAATGAGCAGACCGATGGACCAAAAAATACTAATTTAAACTTCCGTCAAGCACATCGATTTGATAACCCAATCAGAACCAAGCTTGTTAGCCCGTTAATAACTTGGTTTTCAGTGATCGCCGAAGCTCTGAAACGTGTCTTAAATGAGCATAATTTCTTTAGGTGGCGTCAAAACGTGCACGTAACGTAGAAAGCATGTTTTGGTTGAAGGGCCCATGCGATGACGCGAAGAGGGTTTCCGCGCCGGCCGCCTAGATCGCGACTACTTTCACGAAGGCAGCCGAGCGGCGGCCGAACGGCTCGCGTCGCAAGCGCAAGGTCGCCGTGAGGCAAACCACTCGGCGACCGAATTTCTTCGGACCAGCGACACGCGCATACCAGTCCGGGAGCGGAACGCGGCCGCGATTAAAACGCTTGGATATATATTTCACGCGTGCGCAACATTATCTCGGCGCTCTCGGCTCCGGTTACTTAATGCGCCGCTAACTGTGCCCGCGCTGGTTTTTAGGCAGCGCGGGGCTGGCAGCGGCGACTTGAGGTTTGGGGTTGCAGTTTCAGATATTCTTACTGCTTCAACTTTGCCTTAACTTTCTTTGAAAAGTGTGTAAGTTACTTAAACTTCAGTTCGGTTGCCATGTACAGTCAAGGACTTTAATTCATGAGCCACGATGGAATCAATTCACAGTAAACGTCATGGTGACATCCCATTAATTATCAAGGGAAATCGTAATGATTTTCTCCTTCATAAGGTTCTATGATGGCTCATGAATTAAAGTCCTCGACCGTACAAAACTATTGCCATATTCAGGGAGTAGTAGTGATTGGTTGTTAACTAACCAAGGTAATAATACCTTGATCGCCTCTTACGACAACCTCGGAAGCAATGGAGAAGCGTAATTCGAACCCCAATACCTCGCGGGGAAGGTATAGATTGCTAAATTACCTCAAAATACCTTTACTCGCTGTGAAAATTAATGCTGGTTCAGCGAATATTAGAAGAAAGAAAAGGTCCGAGTGGTGTCGGGTTTAGAATAACACCTCTCCATTTCTTCCGCGGGTATCGTAAGAGGCGACCAAAGATATAGGTTCGGGTATATTTTAAGCGACAAGCTAGTAACCTGTCACTATTTAATCAGCCAACTCAAAACCTAAAAAAATATGCTAGACGTGATCGCGAAACGTGAAATAGCCATGGATTGTCTGAGAAGCGTTTTGTATGCTCTGCCTACCCCATTTGGGAATACTGTCTATACGTATGTTTGTAAGAAAATGTGGAGCGGAAGATTTTATCTCACAATACGTAACGATTACCGTCTGCCACTGTTCCGCACTTATCTTAGGCAAACATTGGATTTGAATACGTAATCATTCGCTGTTTACCAGGATTATACATCTTAAGTAGACAATCATCTATTTGGATCGTAACTAAGTGCGAATAGGGTTACTACACGGCAAAAAATACAGGACAGTCTGGTTCTGGATCATTGCCAGATTGAAACGAGTTGAAGAAATAGTGTCAAGATTGCTTTTAGAAAACTCTTTTCTGGAAATAATGGTGCAGATTTGGGTTTAAATTCTTTAATTTAATTTTAGTTACTTTAGGCCTTTTAAGATAAAGATTTATGACTTGAATAGTTTATACACTTATTAGGTACTGACATGGTGGGTTTTTTGTTGCATCGTCGGGTATACGGTAATACGGATGACGCGAAACTAAACAAAATTGAGAATTATTACAAATTATCCGTGACCATAGGGTTGACACAATTCCTGCCCAACGAAATGGCTCGACGATCCAGATCGAAAATGCAGCCAGCCTTATAGATGCTCAGCCGGCGCGGCCGAGGAGTGGTTCAGGGGACTTTTGTAAACACAGATACATTTAGGCACAGTTAACGCAATAGTAGCATTTCATTGCTTTACAAAGGAAAACTTTAGCTATTACGTTTACTGTGATCAGATTACGTTTACGATGGGCAGAAATGAATTGGTCCGACCGTATTATAGTTAAGCTTGGGTAACTTGTTACATTATTTTTTAGGATATTTGATTTGTTGATTACTATTTGATTACACATTTGATGCAGTATTACATTTTTCTGTTCAATTCTTTAAGTACATAAATCGTTTTCATCAGAGAATTTAGGTAATAAGTAATATTGCTTTCAAAACGACTATTAATTATTCATAAAAGTATGGTAACCCTACGTGCGACCGTGCTAGTACTTGTTGAAGATGTTTAAATGTTTAAGCTGGTCATGTGCCGTTTATTAGCTTTCTCACGGAGTCGACTATCTTGTGTTGAAAACACATCACCTAAAATGGTTTACTGCTGCTAGTGAGCTCTGGGAGAGATTTACCTTTCACTGTATTATAGCCTAGCTCTGGCCTTTTCAGGGGCCTATTGCACGAAATGCAGTTAAATAAATCTAGACTCACCGCAAAACGTTGTCACAATAAACGTAATAAAGATTTCCCTCGTCAATCGAGCAATTAGGTACTATGACGTTTACTGTAAATGGATTCTATTGTGGGTCAGGAACTAAAATAAGCCGATTTATCTTTTAGTGAAAAATACGGTTAACTCTATTGTACTAAATCGAGCGTATAACAGTAGCGATTGCGGCTCCAAGTTGGATGGCCCGAAACATGTCGAGCTAAACTCGATTGAAAGCGTGAGTTATTCATATTTTTCATTATTTGAGTATCATGGTAGTTTCATGTTCACAATATTTTAATTTTGATCGGCTGCAACTATTTTAAGGCCAACTTAGAGTGGTTTGATGCTTTTTTAACGGTGACTTTTTGGAGTTTTCGTATTTTTAAATAATTAACCAGTGCCGTTTAATCAAAACCTAATCAGAAATAATTGAATGCCAAAATATTAAATAGGTACACTCGTTCATTATGGATAAACATGTTAATTAGATAATGCGAAATATACGTTATAAAATGGATATTATACCTAATCGAGAGTTTGCGTTTGAGTTTCAACTATACACCTATTCCATTTTACTCGAATTTCATCCAAAAAGTAGCAAGTTGGTAAAATTTACATTCCACTTAAATTTACCTTCTCTTAAATGTAGAATAGACTATGTCGAGGACATGCCTGTTTTAAATGAAAGGATCCTAACCATGCTATAAGGTAGACTTATCAAGAGCTGGTGCAACTCAACTCCTACGCAAAAACCTGCATTCAAGCCGGCTTCCGGGCGAAAACATTGTCCGTGGAATACAACGCAATTCGCTTAATTTAATTAACAGAATGGATTCGCACAAACAATAGATGGTCACTATCCAAACAAAAACTCTAATGTTATTCTCCAATCGCTCAAGCTGTGGCGACATTGTGGTAAATATTTGATTACTACAGCATTTTTTTAAATCGTGTTTAGAGGCTTTTATCGTTCCAGTCGTCAATTGAAGTATAAAATAACGTTTTAAAAACTGATAAGTACCATACCTACCATCGAGCCAATTGACTCAGGCCCACCATAAAAGCTTATTCGCCGCAAAACGTTGTCACAATAGACGTACCTAATCAAGACCGTAGGTAATAGACATAAGGACTAACATTAGATTGGTCAGCAAAGAAATCTTTGTTTTTTTGTTTTGCGGTGGGTCAGTAAACAATTACTTTGGCTTTACCTCAATCTTTACTTTACCATTATAGCTTCTCAGCACAAACACTTACATGGCACTTTAGTCAGTCTTGCCCGCTTTTTTAGAAAAAAATATGTGAGTGCTCGCGAATAAATACACTATTTATAGGCTAAACTTTATTCCAATGTGGTAGAATCGGCCCAGTAACACACAGATTCAAATAATCCGACTGAAATCATTGAAAAAATTGTAATCCTCATACAAAGCCTCATCCTATGCATAGGCATTGTTAGTTTAACGCAGGCTGCGATGCGAACTGGCATAATGAATATTTTATTGTTGGAACAATCGGGAGGCAGCGCTCTAGACACGGCGGGACCACCGGCGCACTCGCCTGTGCGCATACGCATATACACTGATAAAACCGGGGCATGGAAACCTTCGGAGTCTCATAGATAGAGATATAACAGTGATAGGTTAACCTGTCGACTAAAACGCCTTTAGACGCCTCTTACCACATCCACAGGAAAAATAGAGAGATTTTATTCTAACTCACACAGGAAAGTGATTATCTTTGTCAGTAGTTAATTATTCACATCAGTTTTTAATATCCTTTGACAACTGTCTACAACTTTATATCATTAGAATCAAACTCTCTTACGGCCGGTCACAATAGGTTATGTATTCAAAATTCAATTTGTTCGACAATACATCTTGTTCCGTGTCTGCATGTAATCTCCAAATAACAAGTTTGTACTTCAAAACGCTGTTAATAAATCAGAATTTAATAATTTGATAGTTCCCGCGGAATGTCGATAGCCTAATTGTCGGCGAAAGAAATCGCTGGAAGCGGCTAGTATCCCACCAGATATTTAGGATACCTTTAGATTCTGCCGATCAAAGTGCAAGATTACGAAGAATGCAGAGCGATGGGAGTGGCAGGCGCGGGGTGCCGGGTGGGGGTGGCTCCACCCCCTCCTTACCTGGCACCTGACACGCCCTCTCACCTGTCAGTGTCACCCTTGAGCGTTGCATCTGCCAAGACTAGGTGAACGGTACATCGTACCCCGGGTGTTTCGATTAATGATAACAGTAGAGATCCAGTTTGAATTAGACTGTAGGTGTGTACTTGTTCACTTGTATAAAATAATGGTCATTTTTTAATAGAATACCATTTCTAAAATGCTTTATCCAAAAAATAAACTTAATACAGCTAGCTGGGTGTTTTTTGTTGGCTTGTTAGTGCTCACAATTTACTTTTAATTGTCTAACACTGACAAAGTGACTTCATGCAATTATTATTACTTAATTTACATAGGTATACATAAACATAAAATTACAAGTGCACCTTCCAACTGAAAGTGAGTTAATTATTATTTACTTGAAAGATATGCTATGTTGGTAACTTGGTCGTGCAATACTAATTCAATAGCTAACATCTAATCTTTAGTCGGACACATCGGTCATTGATTAGGTACACGTCTAAATTGCGCATAGTGGCAAGTGGCCCAACAATCCCGGTTCGCGACTGTACCTACACGACAAAAAAAAACTTGGAAGCTTAAAACAAAAATCTGGAAAAATAGCAAGAACCCTACGAAGGGGGTAACTTTTTCATTATTCGCGTCTCACTGATTCCGAAATCAGAAACCCAAAACATTGTTGCCGATATGCCGACATAGTTACAGATGCACTCCTCTGCCGTCGTGGCGTGGCACTTTGCCACTCCCTAAACTTGAAGAGCTATTAAGTATGCAGCGTATTAGCTGATGCTTCGGAACTTTAAAGCCCATAGAGATACAGGGTGTTACGGGGTGCGGGCCTCGCGATAGCGGGGTGAGCGGGGTGAGCGGCGACCTCGCGATAGGCCCACGCAGTCTGATTGTCTCCGCTCGCAACGAGCTGGTTATCGCTCTGATTTAACACTACTGAGCGTTTATTGATATTTTTTTTACAATGAACGCTGACGTTTGAACTGGGATTTTCCATGTTAAGAAGCCGCGGGTCGTTATCTTCTTCTTCTTCTTCAAGTGCCTCTTCAGTCCTGAAGGTTGGCCGTCAGCTTCTTGTACTCGGTCTTGTCAACCGCGAGTCGGAATAGTTGTTCTACGGCAGTAATGCCGGTCCACTCCCGAATATTTCGTAGCCACGATTTTCTCTTATCTGGTATTCGTAAATTGTAGTGAAATAAATATTAATTGTAGCGAAATATTTAAGTACCTACTTAATTTAAACACGTGACTGAATTTAAGTTTTTTAACGATTTTTTATGATGTACTGAAAAACTGCCTCACTCTTACATACACAAATACTTACGTTACGACAGTTTTCAAAATGGTGTAGGCAGAGCGCACAGAACGTGACATAAACTATCCCATAACTATTTCACATTTCGTATCACCTTCAGCTTACTTTTAGGTTGTTAGTTAAATAAAAGAGGTATGATAGTGGTTGCTTACCTGCAGCCTAAAACATATCTTAACCTATTCTTCCTATTCCTACCACCAAGTCTTTTACCGTGATGTATTATTTTAATTATCTGAAATAGCTTATGCATTTCATTTGGTTAAACTCTTGTTTACATGGAGATTGTGACAATAGTAGTACCTAATGATAATATGCAATTTATAAACAAAATTGCCAATCAAACGTATTTTATGTATTTATCAATTAATTCTACATTAAATAGGCTCCGTGGCCGCCACTTAACCATCGCATATAAATTTTATAATACTTTTACGACCGATATTAAAACCTCGATTACGTGACCTAGTAACGACATCCAAGCCTAGGTCAAATAATTGGGGAAGTCGGATATCATCGTTAATTGCGTATTTACATTACAGTTCTTGACTTCCTCTTGCGATAGTTGAGTTATAAAGTTGTTATTACCAAATGAAGCGGAAAATGAAACGTAGCTGATTTAAAGACTATAAGGGCTCGAAAGTCAAATCTGGTGTTTATGGAATAGTTGATTCTGGTGATGTTTTCCCGTGTGGAGTTGGACTTAAAATGACACATCTCCATTTCTTCCGTGGATGTCTTAAGAGGCGACTAAGGAAATGTGTATGTTTAGGCAAGCTTTAGGCTACTAAGGTTTAAGCGACAGGCTGGTAAACTTTCACTATTATTCCCGCCAATTCAAACCTAAAACAATATGCTAGAAGTGGCCACGATATGTGAAATAGTCATGGTTTTATCTATGTAGCTTTTCGCTTGCTCCATTTGGGAATACAGGCATGATGGACGGACAGCTGCAGAGAAAGGTAACCCCTTAGTAATGAAACATTGTATGGGCCGGGGGTTACTTTTCTCTGCAGCTGACTGTACCTATGTAATATGTATGTATTTTATTTAACTATGACGGCCAATCAATGTGTTTAAAAATAAAATAAAAGGTAAATGTAGAGAGATACTTTAAACTACACAGCCATGATTAATAATATCGTCAGTGGAAAGGAAAAAACGCTAAAGCGCCATATAGATACTTGGCGCTTTAGCGTTTTATCTTTTCCACTGACGATATTATGTCCACTTTAGTGCGATAAGTCAAACCTGAGGTGCGTAATTTTCAAAGAAATTACACAAGATGACATCAGCGATTGGCAGGCGACGACCGATAAAAGGATCCGCTTTCTTTGATACGATACCGAATATGCAAATAATTTTGAAATACCCAAGTATTTTCCTTTAAGTGTTGCGATGTGACAGAGATCATATATAACGCCATAGTTACGATTATTTTCCGTAGGCTGGAAACAGTGCTCGACCGACGGTCAGCGCTGACCATACGCGCCGACCGTACGCGCTGATCGTCGGTCGAGAAAATGCATTCAGTGCTACGCTGACGGCGAATTGCTACGCGCGTGTACAGTTGGAAGGAAAAAAACGAGGAAAGGTTTTTTGATTATTTCAAGATATCAATCAGTAGTTTCGATGAACCTACAAGCAAGATTACATGATAAACATTTAAATATGTTTCGAGCTTCTGTCCAACCTATTGAAAACTTCTCGCCAAGCTCTTTTCCGATCGATATTCACATTCATTTTTGTCGATGACGTTACACGCGCGCGTGCGATCGGTCACTCTGTCAGCGCAGCACTGAACGCGCGTATATGGCCACTACGCGCGTCAGTCAACCGACGTACGCCGGACCGACGCGCCCGACCGACGGTCCCCGTACGCGCGACGTAGCCCTACGCGCGTAGCAGTTTGTCAGCGCTGCACTGTACGTCGTGATACATTTTCATTGAGATAGCTACGTCCGACCGATGTCAGCGCCGACCGTCGGTCGAGCACTGTTTCCAGCCTAAGGACGGCAACACGCGCGAAACGACAGCGTCAATTAGACTACCTGTCATTTTTGGATGTATGTACCTACTCGTTAGATAGACGATGGCAGGTACCCAGTCTACCTCGCGCGGGGCTTGACTCCGGCTTACATATTTATCTAGCTTCGTTCGTACTTATATTATATTCATTTCTCATACATATATCATACAGGTTCCATGATTCCGGATACTTCTTTTCGGATATACTAATTATTAAAAAAACAGGCAAAAAAATACCGTTACATTGATTCACGACATGCGTATGTATATGTGTAAGGAAAAAGTACATAAAACAGTTCATAAATTCGACTCCAAACTTCGATACACAACAATTTTATTTATTACTTACCTAAGTAGTAAATAAATTATGAAATACCCATAATTGCAAACAACCTACGTTCCAACTAACGAGTTGCAATAAAATTAAAATTTGCCACACTTTAATTATTTCGCACCTACAAATCGGGTTAATAGTTAGTTCACAATAACAAATGATTAATTTAAACCGTTCTAATTGATTGTTAGTTATTATGTATACAAAGTGTTGAGACCGTTATAATGATTTACGGCATTGCATTATAATATTAATTAGTTATTTAATTACGTATACATCACACATGAGTAGGTAGGTACTCACCTATTTGCACCGCATGTTTTTCCGGACGATTTTATTCCGATTTTATTTGTTTGGGCGCTTAATGGAGGTGGTTATCGTACAACGCCTTCCCCAACACTAGACAGACCCCGTACGTCACCGGTAATCTTGGTATGCGACAGTATCGGCGGGCAATTAAGATATCAGCAGCAATCGCTGTGAGGCTTTGAAGTCCTTAAATTCTTCACATAGTTGCATAGATTGTTAGATAATACGTCATCCTCGGGGTGGGTGACGCACTGATAAGATACACGCTTGTTCTGTGCGCTTTCACAACGTCCCTTTGTATTGGAAGTATCGGTAATCTTTTGTTTACAGTGAATCATTTTAAAACGGCTCGGATAAAATTATGGTTTTGCGCGTGATGAAAAGATTACTTACTGTTGCGTAATTACGTAGGTTGAGTGGCTTTGTTTAATAATTGCACTGAAAGTACACGCGATGACAAATGATGCGAGATTCGATAGTTACTTTGACATAGTACTTAATTGTTAGGGACAAAATAGAAAGTCTGTATTTTGTTGGGAGCCTCTTGTTTCCTGTAACATTTTTATTTAGTTATGATGTAATAATGTTTGGTACTTAAATTGTCCCTAGTCATAATTTTTCTTGCAGCTAAAAAGTTTTTTTTTATGTTGTTACAAAGTATAGGGTTAAATAAGGTTGGATTTATGTTATGGCTTTCCTAAAATAATTGTATTTACTTTGTTATTTCGGTTACGACTATCATCATTATGACTTATATTTAAAGTGTGTAATGACAATTGACAAAAAATAGAGAGTATCCCTTTTTTAGTTTAAATTATTAACAAAAAGCGATGTTTAATCGATGATGATATTTTATCACCACGATAATCATTGATTAATGATTATCAATCACTAAAGAAAATTATCTAGGTTATATCATTCCATTGGAATGCTTTTGTTAACTACATTTTACGAGGAAATGAAAATCAGAAATGACAAATAACACTATTAGTCAAAGGTGCATTTGTAATAAAATATACGTTGATGTCAGTTTGGAATTACACCTCTACACTACATGTCATTTGTCTTCCGTAGATCTCGTAAGACGCGTCAAATAAAACAGTTTAATGTCCGTTTTATACGACAGGCTGGCAACCTAAAACTCAAACATTATGCTAAAGGTCGCAACGAAATGTGAAAAAATCATTGTTTTTCTTATGTAACTTTACGTGTGCTATGCAGGTGCAGGCCTCACATAAAATTCACGCCTGTGTTGCCAAATGGGATAGGCTGAGTACACGAAAACTGACAGACAACGCAACAACTTCTAACATAATACTAGGTTTAAAAACAGATTGAAGAGGTAAGTAGGTATAATGGTAACGGGTTGCTAGCCTGTCGCCTAAAGCATACCTAGGTATACCTATTTCCTGGGTCGCCTCTCCACACTGACCGCATAGATGTGTACAGTGGCGATGCGGTATCGCAGCGAATTGACATGTGACGATTTTAACTCAGAACTCGACCCTCTTCAATATCACCCCGTCGTAAGGGTAAGTTTACACGAAGCCAACACTGGCTACCAATAAGACTGCCTGCCCTGGCTTGGTAATGGCCTTGTGTAAACAGTTTTTCAAACCAAGCCAGCGCTGACTGCAACGCTGGCGAGAACAGAGCAGTGGTCAACTCTGGCTTGACTGCAGGACTGGTTTTCGTTTGAACCTGGCTTTACGCTGCATTGTAGTCGGGCCTTAAGACCATGCCACACCGCCACCGTTGCCGCATGCGACAAAGATCCAACCAATCACCAAGCAGCTAATCTACAAACAGCTCGCGCACGCGACTTTTCGCCCCTATGCTATGACCATACGTCGCACTCCAGAGGGCATTTTCGTGGCATGTCAAAATGATAGATAAGGTTCACAAATAAATCAAATAATCAGAAGTATATGTACTTAGTATTTCGTACCTAGTATTTATAATGTACAATTCTAAACATTTTTGCTACTAAGATTGTACGTTACTTACGTGTTTATCTTTTAGTATTCATTCAATTTTAAATAAAAATACAATTTAATAGTATATAAAATATTTAATTTATTAAGCAGCTATGTTATACGAATATATTATTAATATTTTTTCTAAGTTCCTGGCGGTCAACGTTCTTCGTCGGCTTGAAAACATCCATTTTAAATGGGAGAACGTTGTTTCAAAATTGACTGAAGTAATTGGCAGGTATTTTCGTTGTTGAAAATGCTGAAGTGTGTTTTTGTTAACGTTATTTGTTGTCTCTACCTCTTTGTTTTCAATTAGACTATTTATCACTTTAAGTGTCTCATACCCGGGATTACAAATACTAAGTACATTATAATACTCATAAGTTAAGATTTTTTTGTTTACCTTACCTTGCCACGAAAATGCCCTCTGGAGTGCGACGTATGGCTATGACGCATGCGTCAACGGCGGCAGGGTGGCATTAAAGTCGGTAAACTTTAATCTTTCAGCTGTGTACCGACGATTTAAAGTGACATCCGTTGGCAATTCTACTATTCAGTATCACAGTTGATTTCCACGAAATGACGCAGTCAATTCAGATTATTAAACTGAAACCACACGTCATATACGAGAAAAACATTCTCGGAAATTCTACTGCAGCTATTGTTGGCTTTTCCCATGCTTTATTGTCTTTAGCTACAGAGTGATACAATAGAAGTAAGGTTAGATAATAATACAGTAGGAGGATGGTGAAACATTGTTATGTCACGATGATACAATATTTATTAAGTGTTTATTGACGTTTTCATCATATACTTATCGTAGTGTAAACTCAGATGGTGGTGTGGACACAATTGAATACCGGGTGTCATTCTCCAACGTGGCACCGTATCAACAAACAATTGTAATAACAAAAGCTACTAATGACAGACAGAAATATAGCTGTCGACAATGAAGTACCATGAAGAGATTTTTACGCTTTAATTAGTTTAGCATCATTACTGAAGACACGTTTTAGTAAGTGCACATCCATAAACATCACGCTTATATTCGCATTTGGGATTAGGCAGAGCACACAAAATATTACGTAGCTAAAATAATGACTATTTTACGTTTCGTAGCCACTTTTAGCGTAATTTTATGTTGAAGATGAAATATTACATGTGATAGTAGTTTAAAAGGTAGGCGCTCTTATAATTTTGGCTACTTAATAATAAAAACCAACATAGGTAGGTATTACAGTCCGATAACATTTCTAAACTAAGTTTTTTGTACCACAGACAGACATATAGGTATATAAACATTAGCTTCAAACTTGAAACGTCCCTCATATAGTGTTAAATAACTTAAAATGTAAAGAACCATTACGAAAAAAACATATCTACTGACGAATGGAGAACTTCGTCCCCTTATTGAAGTCGGTTAAAAATTGTACTTAATGTTAGTAAACATTTTGCTCAATTTAAAACAACGGCTCGCAAATAGTTACAATTTCCCTTCGGATACTAGGTTTGCAAGTTCCGTGCGACGGTGGGAACAACTATCGAAAATTAAGTTTAATTAAGCGCCAGGTGAGTTGCAGATTGGATGAACATGTATTATCTATTTACAAGTTAAAATCGACTTTTAAGAAAAGGATAATACTTCCAATTTATTTATTCGCTCATTACTTTTGAATAATTGAAATAGAAGCAAACTCCAAAGAACTTACTTAACGTTCAGCGGTGAATGTCAGATGAATTAAAACTATTATTTTTTTGCGTTATATTTTTTAAGATTTCAAATGCATTATAAGTAGCACATCTTCCTTCGTGGATTTGTATAAATGGTCCTTCCATAATTCTTTTGTTGAGTGTGCACCGCCATGCACAGTATGGCAACGCCAAGCTGAGAGCTCCGTGAGAATCGGCCCCGCTTTCTGCAAAGCTCAGCTCTCTTACTCTTATCTTTAGTTCAAAAGGTTATCAAAGAATTCGAAGAATTAATTAAAACTATAAACCTGGCTGATCTAAAAGTAAAACAAAGTAAATAAGTGAATTACTGAGATCGAATCAAACAAACTATTATAGTTACGTATCTTTTGTTTTCTTTGGTTACTAACCCGTTTTCTATTTTAAGCTAAGCACTTCAAAAAAACTGAATTACAACATAGCTCAGAATTGTGTAAGTGTTTTAGCACTGATGAACATGGATGAAAAATCATTGATCCAAATACTTATGGTTATGGAAGATGTTTGCATGGTAAAGTGGAATAACTATCTAAGTACAGATAGATATTTGATACACATTTTTTCTTCTTTGGTTAAATAAAATGATAATTTGTTTTAAGTAAAAAAAAAATCGTATAAAATTCACTTATCTAAATTCAATCAAGTTTTGGTTGTAGTATGCTATAGTTTTAAATTTGGCAACATAGCCACATAGAGGCGATTTTACGTAAAACCTAGCTATGAGTAAACCTTTGAAAAATAAATTGTTTTAAAACATTAACGGCAGAAACGTGACGTGGCTATTAATAAAAAAACTATTTCATAAAACTATACGTTTATGAAGATACGGTGAAAAGGGCTGACTCATACCCTGTTCGCTGAAAAACAAGTGAAACGCGCGATGACGTCACCGGGACTCGTCTAGACAAGTTTAATTCATATTCATATAGGTACGTTTTATTCATACGTCGTGTCAATACGAAGCAATAATAATGGTAGTGGCTCCACAAAGTTAGTAGTTCAATGATATTAGATAGGTAATAAAATATTTTGTGAGTTGAGTTGAGTAAATCCACTTAGATGATGAACAGAAATACTAATTACTTTATAGTGTAAAAATACTCGAAATTAGTTTGAGCACAGAATGGGTATTTTCTAACATAAAATTCAGTACTCAGTGAAATAAACGCCAAACTAAAGCCCTGCGCATACGACAGACTATCCGCGACGGACATTTTAGTCTGTGAAAATAGAACCTATGGAGTTATATGCAGTAACGCACACGACGCGCAAAAAGTCCGGCGCACAATGCATACAATCCACGCAGACTTTTTGTGCACTGCAGACTCGATCGCACAAAAGTCCTTCATCTGTGCTGCCCCTTACGTTTTTTTAATTATAGAGTTCATCTCAACTAGTACTTCGCTAGCGAAGTCGTAAACGATTTTTATGGAGTATTTTACAGCCCCTTCTCGGGCGACACTTGTGGAAGTGAAATTCTCACAAATCGTTTAGGTACACCACCGCTAGCAAGTAAAATCCCTGTTAACTGATGGTAGTTACATACATTCCATACATCACCATGCCTGTATTCCCAAATGGGGTAGGCAGAGCACACGAAACCCTACAAAACCATGACTGTTTCACATTTCGTGGCCGCTATTGGCGTAGTTTTAGGTTTTAGGGTGACAGGTCGCTACGACATCCACGGAAGAAATGGAAAGGTGCTATTTTCAACCCGACGACACAACGGCATGCAACTCATCGTACTGATAGTTTATAGTGCTTCATCAGAAAATCCAAAGCGGAACGGCGGTAAAACGAACGCAAACTACGTACAAATTGCCCATGTTATTTAATTATGCATATTACGAGTTTTTGCTACGTATAAATTATTGTTGATGATTGATGTAATGTAGTTTCAAACCTTGGCTTGAACTTCAGGAACTGACAATAATTAACTAAGAACAGTATTCTGCCTGCAACTTCTAAGCGTAAAGTTACTAAAAGTACTTCGAATAGCCTACGAGTTTTTTTAATGTCTGAGTCTCTGTCTAATCCATTCCATAGTTCTTATGTGATAGTGAAGACATCATTCCATCTAGACCAACTTGCATTTTATAATATTAAGCGGTATGGGATGGCAAGAGTGTCGGGCAGAACACAACTTCCGTGCGTAAGTGATACTCTTAATCTACAATGATTAATTGTGTTGATTATACTGTGGAATTTATGAAAAACTTAACCTCGGTTAAGATAGCGACGGTAGGCACGCTACGACACTGCTACGTTACTGCTACGACTATTACTCGTGCTTAGCTACGACTAGAATGGCATTGTGTCGATTAATTTGAATCTAGCTTTTAATCCGTTATTAGATAAAATGTTTAGGTTTTTTTCTGACTCCAGTGCAGCAAACATAAGTAGAATATCACTGTGTGCTTCAATCATTGCTATTCAATTAAATACAGTCTCCTATCAATCAGCCGCTGCAGCCGCTGTTTTTAATGCTCTGGCGCATGTTTGATTGAATGCGTGTAATGTCCCGTAGTCGGATGAAGTAACAAATCAACTCGAACCAACTGACTTCTGTCTCAATGTACATATAGAAGATTATTTTTGTCGAAAAGTGAATGACTGAAAATGTACTTGCATTTAAAACATTACAAATACATAGTTTGTTGAAAAAAGACCATAAGTGGGCACACGACTACACCGATTTTCAGAGACATATTTCCACTATCTTTTAAAATTCATCCTAGTAGAAAATAAGATTTAAAAAAAAACAAAATGTACAAAACGTATGTTAATACGCAATATTCAACCAGAATGATATTAACGAAGAAGTGAATTGACTTGTGATTTTTCACGGTCCGACCGAAATGACGGCAATGGAAAACGCGTTTATACTCCTACTTGTGAATTGCGTCTTTGTTTAGTGGGTATGTTTTTCATTACTGTCACATCACATTCGTCCATAAGAAATCGGACAGCCGGATAGTAAAATTGTAGTGCACAAACGCCCAAACGCCCTAAACATTTGGAGTACAGACAGTGAAGCAAGGACACATAAGGCAGCAAAAGAAGCAGAAAAAGAAGTTTTATGCTGTGTCACTATGTCGCTTACTGTAAATGAATTCTTTGTTGGATTAAGAATCACTTACTCTGATAATACTAGGTAGGCATTGATGATGCGGGAAGAAATTGAGTTCAATCAACTCATTTAAGACATGAGTCTTTCCTTTTAAGGAGCAAATTGTTTAGTTTAGTTTTGATTGGCTAATTATAAATGTTTTGCATAAGCAACTTAGGATGACTTGCAGCATATCTTGAATTTCGGTTTTACTCCTATCAAAATCCTGATTTAAGACACTGCAAATGGTACTGCTGCAATATTTGAGACGTCACTGTGGACAAGAATTAGTAGGAAATAGGTACATCTCATTGCTGCAATATTTGTAACAAATGCAATGAGTAGCAAATATCTCTTACCCTGTTTTGCGAATAGTTTTGTTTGCTTTAATGATGATGATGATGGTAATAATGAGGGAGGGCATTTTGCTTATTTTTTATTTCTTGTGGCTTAAAAAAACCCGCGAGCATTCTTGTGGTGACTGGAATAATTTGTGCTGTAAATATGTAATTAGAATCTAATTCTTCTAAATTTATAATACTCATTAAAAGTAAAATTTATAAAATTGGTAATATTTTTAGTGTAAAATAACGGAACCACTCACGTTGTTAGAGATTAGCTCGACATGTTTCGGGTCAATCCGTGAACCATCATCTGGAGCTAGGCCCCACGGCAGCGGATACACACGCACTATGTGAGTAGTTTCGTTATTTTTCACTATGAGTGAGTCTCGCGGTAGTTTTATGTTTAAAATTGGTAATATTTATAAAAAAACAACTTTACCAGATATTTGAAGCAGAGGAAACAATATACCTGTCTATCTGAGTGATATGTACACTTTATAGTCTATAAGAGACTAATCATGTACCAAGATATATTAAATACACGCATTAAATAAATACATAGATATCTGTGTAATTGTATTTTACAGACACGGTCAACTAACTTACGCAACAATCTCCATCAAGAATTTGGAAATCTCGTGTACTTAGTATTTTTGTTTGGTAAGGAACTAAATCACGTTTTATTAGACTTACATAAATAAAAACAAAAACTAAAACAATTTAATTGTCACTAAGTACCTGCTTACTAGGTAATTAGATAAGAAAATTACAAGACACGCTGACTGGCCACTTCAGTGAAAAAGTTTTCAAAATGTGAATGTTTGACACTAGGTCCTAATTTCAGAAATCGACACAGCTTATCACCTTTAATTATAGGTACATATTACCTAATTCAATACTAAAGTTGTCAAGCATAGAAGCAGTGTCGGACACAGGACATTTCCCTTTCTTATAGCTTGTCGTTATCGAATAAAGACACGTACATAAAAATAAAAGGAAATCAGTAATTTAACATCGCCAAGTGTGCGGTTGTAATAAACTTGATTGGTTTCATAATAGGTTGGAATTGATAAACAACTACACAACACTGCGAGTAGTGTCCGACCGAAGCTTCGGCTTCGGCTTCGGCTTCGGCCACCTTCGGCCAAAAAAACCACCTTCGGCCAAACCTTCGGCTTCGGCCAAAATTTGGCCGAAGCTTTGGCCGAAGCCGAAGGTTTACAAGTTGTGATTTTAAATTGAACAAACGATGCCAGAGCGAGACGGATAGTGCTCAGCGCTTAGCAGGACAGCGTTTCGCCAGTCCGATCGCATTACTTGCAGTTAATTATATAAATTACTGACAACACATAACATAATAACATAGTCACACTTGATTTAGAAGCAAAAACTGCGCATAATTTACTGTCGTTTTTTTTACAATTAGCAAATTCTCGTATTTCTTAGGGTCAACATGGGGTCAACACACCTTCGGCTTCGGCTTCGGCTTCGGCCGAAGGTTTTGATGAAAGCCGATTAATCGGCTTCGGCTTCGGCTTCGGCCAAAATTACACCTTCGGTCGGACACTAACTGCGAGGCACAAGCACGTGCGAGGCATAAAATAAGGTTAAAGCCTAAGGTGGACAAATATTTTTTTATCTTGACCCAGCGCGAGCGGTTACATTAATACTCGAGAGCCTTGCGTAGTTACTACTTACTTACGAGTACGAGAAAATTCAACTTGTTCTGTAGTTACTCAACTAACTTTCTAAACATCGAACATACGTACCCTTCAACTAATTAAAACAAATGTTTCAACATTAAACTTTTTGTCAGTTCAATAATAGAACCCGCTAAGTGCATGTTTAACAACCTGCATAAACACAAATAATGTTTAACTGCTAATGGTAACAAAAAAGATAATTTACCTTTAAATTCAGGTCGTGGTTTTCCAGTACCGTTCAGTTTATTAACTTCACTCGCGAAACACTATTAAAGAGGCAGTTAAGTAATACCAAAAATTTGCACAAAAATGTAAACAGTCAACAGGAGGGGGCGAACGTGTGGGTCGGTTCGCGAATTTCGTTTCGCTGTCGAAGTTTTGTTTACAGCGATCGCGGTGAGCGACGTAGGGATACGTGGGGTCAGCGGGAGCGGCGTGGGTCGACAGAGGGCCACGCGCACGCAGGCTCACGGCGGCGAGGCGGCCCGTGCACTGAGTGCAGACCACGGCCGCTGGCGCGAGTGCCGGCCGCGGCGCGACTCTGCCCCGCGCGTGCGCCGGACCTGTTCCGACAGCCTCCCGCGCCACCACCCGCCACCAGCAACCACTATCTCGCACCAGCGACCCCAGTATCGCTGGCGAGAGTTGAATGACAGGAATCGACCCCGCAGACCTGTCGTCTCCAACTTTGACAACTGAACTTTTGACAAAGTGAAAAGTTGAACTTTTTTGCCCCGTCCCGCGTTGGAAATAACCGTTCTTGTGCGATAGATAGGAGTAGGCATGTAGTAAAAGCATCGGTATTGATGACGTCGTACAGTGTTTATTGTGTGGATGTCGTTAGCTTTGCCCTAATTACGGACATAACAAGGAGTTTAGTCACTCCCGCTAGACAAGTCATCTCCTCTCCCAGAGCCGTGGCATCGCGTGACTACCAAACACAAACACAACGATCGGTACTTGAATTGATAATTTAATAGGTGCCTTACTACAGTTCAAATGGTGATAATATCATGAAGTTCTAACGAAGTTAGAGGTGCTATTTGTGTTAATGACCACGCCACACCGTGAATTTTAAATGACTAGAGCAAAAAGTATGCATGATTAAGTCTTGTTTACATGCATCAAAATGACACGTTAGTATAATATTGCCTTTTTCCTGATGAAGTTAAGTTAACAAGTTCGCATGACTCGACTACCTGATTCAGTTCCAATCTACGCATGTCCATACAGGGCGAGGCGTGTCGGTCGTCGAGGGATTAGTCAACGTACGACACAGTGAGAAATAACTGCAATTATGAATAACATTGGTATACCGCCGTGTAAAACACACAACTAGGCACCTAGTTAGTGACGTGATAAATAATAGCAATAAGTTTATCAGTCTTAGCTAAAGGGCAAAGTACCTTTGAACGGCTGATATCGCAAGCTAAATTGGTAATCAAATGCAAAATAATTGGCTTAAGTTTGGCAACATCTGCTGAAACTACATACGTTTATTGCCAACACACAAAAATACGTGATTTGGGCGGCAAATAGTTCGTCCTTTCAGTTGCCTTCTTTCTGATGGATTTACCTAGCCGTTTTACCTAACCTTTCGCATTCAGAGTCACTAGGTATTAATAGCAGCGATTTTTTTTTAAGTTTAGTTTAGTCCCGATGGTAACGGTAAAAAAAAGGGTGGTTAAAAAAAGATATACAGCAATTTTGCACACAAAAATTCAAACTCTAACGAAAATAGATCCCCCTAAATGCTAAGCTCAAAACTTGATACTAAACTACCGCGCTAAATTGTACAAATAATTTTAGGCCATATTGACAATCATCATCATCAGCCTATATACGTCCCACTGCAGGGCACAGGTCTCCTCTCAGTATGAGAGGGCTTGGGCGATAGTTCCCACACGGGCCCAGTGCGGATTGGGAACTTCACACACAACGTTGAATTACTTCGTCGCTCTGTGTAGGTTTCCTCGCGATGTTTTCCTTCACCGAATAGCTGGTGATAAATATCAAATTTGACATCGCACATAAATTCCGAAAAATTCAGAGGTGCGATCCCGTGGTTTGAACCATGTTTGAACCCACGACCCTCTGCTTGAGAGGCCACGATTCGAACCGCTAGGCTATCACGGCTTTTCATATTGACAATAGACAGGACAAAACAAGGAAATAATTTCAGTGAATCAGTGATAATGACCACATAGACATTATAGGTAAAAAATTAAGTCCTGGTCTAGATGCAAACATATTTTTTAGGGTTTATTATTTCTTTGAAATAGCAATGAATTTTCATTGATCTTAGTAAGTATAAAACATTGTAATATCCAAAGACCTACTCTTAATCGGAGCTTGTAATATGACGAATTTGAAACAAGCTCTAACAAGCGGCTGTCATGAAATTAGAGCAAATCCGTGCTGTTATTTATTTAAGATTCTCAAGTTGCAGTCAAGCAATCACTTGTCCGATACCTTGTAAGACGCAGATCATTATCTGACATTATCGACCGGTGTGATTAACTATACTAAAGTGATAATGGCACTGTAATAACTGGCCACCGCGAGATAGACACCAGATAGATCATTCGCGGCGCAATATTAAGTATTATCTTTGTTTACGCGGCGCCTGCTGCGGCGCATGCGCTGTTTACCTTAGTCCCGCTTAGACAATGCCGACAGATAATCACTTGTTAAACCATAATAAATTCACATGCTACTTAATTATTTACTCATTTTTTTATCACAACTGCGAGCAAACTTCAGTGCTACGTCACAAGTAAATTATAATTTAAAAAAGTCTTACCTTACTCACTGGAAAAGCTTCGCACATTTTTATTTGCATCAAATTACTGGCCATAAATCGCTAATCACAAGATAAAAAAACTGTCATAGTGTGTGACGGCAATCGAGTGGCCTTCCCGCTGTTGCCTGAAAACGTTTACGTGCGAGCCATGGCAAGCCTAGATTAAATACCACCATAACCTATATGTACCCGCAGCAAATACACGTAACATGTTCTAACGTGTAATCTGTTATCGTTATCGTTGTGTTTATTTAGTCATCTAAGCCATATTAAATCGTAAGAGATCACTACAATTAATTTATTTCCCAAGAATAAATTACATTAATCCTAGAAGTCGATTAAGAATTCCTGGTATAAATGAAATTGTATATTTAATCAAGCGTACGAATTGATTGCGTCATATTAATCTGGTCTTACTATGTTGTAATAGTTCGAATCCACCGTGATATGACTAAGCTACGATGTACTCGTATAGCTTCAGCTGATGAAAATGGGCCGTGGGAGAACCGGGGCGCCGCACCGATGAAACTGTGGTGAAACGTGGCGGAGTGACGCCAACAAACTGCGTCAGAATAACCAGCATTGATTTTTCCAGTCCAACTACATAATTATCTGGTAAAGAGTATAATAATATTCATAGTTATCTCAAACAAGGCGTGTAATTTCCCGTGTTCTAATGTGGCTGGCGCGACGCGGCGCCGGCTCCGGCGGCTCTCGCAAAGGACGTAATTGCTAATTCATCAGCAACTAACAACCGACTTCAGAGAGCATTTTTTGCATACATAACAGCTTATAAATTATTGAATGAATTCTAATTGCAGTTATCAGAGCAATCAATCAACGGGGATCTAGGAGCCAATTTTTGCGCGTCGTGTCCGCAGCTTTAGATCTCTGTGATACGACATTGCGGCTCACCGTGTCTTCTAAGAAATGGGACGCGGTCCTTATACTAATCAGAGAGTGTTGTAGTTACATGTAAAACGGGATTCCGGTGGACAAAAAGCTTACATTTTCCTTGGAGTGCGCTTGTGGAATTCCTAGCGCCATGCATGGTATCTCGCTTTTTTTTCTACATTAGCAAGGGTTAATCTGAAAGTTAAAATCGTGGAGATACATGTCAAAACTCTATAAATATTTTTATTGGCACCTTTAATGCTTTATTGTAAAATATGAATATTTCATGAAAAGCATAATCATGAAATAATGAATTTCAAAATGTTGTCGCATAAAAAGACAAACGCCCTTTCCGAGCAAGAATGGTCATGAAAATAAACTAGTAAGTACCTATCCGACTTGAGGCTAGTACATTTAGATACTAAAGATTTAAAGATTTGAATGGAATGTCCGCGAAATTTTGGGTGAAGCAATTTAGTACGTGTCTAGCATACAGATCACCTAATCAAACATCAAGCAAGATGAATGGCGTATATATTAGGATTCATTGTGTATCTTAGAGGCAGTGTAAGTTATTTGCTTCTTGACTTTGTGTAGGTAGTCTAGTCTATTCATTGATCCTATAAATGTTCCGATCCGAAAATATCAGGCCCCCCTAGTTTTCTGAACTATGCTTACGTATTCGAAAGTATCTACGTACTATTTTTGTCATGCTTATTTTCTATTACTCTTATTTACCTATCTTTCATCTGAAGTAGGTAGGTACGATTTACGTTACCATCAGAAAATTACTTCTTTCCGATAATTACCACTTTAAAACTTTTTTTTCATGAATCTACCGTGAGTGAGACTGATTCGTAATGAAAGATACAAATAACTCAAATCTTAAATCAAAATAAGTAGCTGGAGCTGAATGTTTCAGCCTAGTCCGTAGCCCCTCATCTAGGAACTGGAGCAACTGCTGCTAAACGCGCGCAACGTTGCCATGTACGGTCTTATTCGCGTGATTCAATCAATTTAATAGTACATACATACATATTCTCACGCCTGTATTCCCAAGTGGGGTAGGCAGAGCACATGAATTCAAAAATCCAGTGCCACGTTTAGCAATTTCAGCAGGGTAACTAGATGGTGAAACGTGATATTGCAGTGACAGGTTGCTAGCCCATCGCCCACAATACACTAATCCCTTCCCAGAGTCGACTCTTACGACACCCACGGGAAGAAAGGGGGAGGTGCTATTCTAACCCGGCACCACACGGGTGCCACACAATTTAATAGTAATACGTGTGTAATACGTATTTTTGTTTACTTTTCAACCTATCCATCCCGCATTGCCGTCAAAATTATAACACGCCGGTTTTCGGGGGTTGAAAATGACCTTTCGTCTTTTTTTTTGCGATTTTATATTAAAATATCTTAGTAAAATGTAAGAATCTAATCTGGCACCAGTCACTATAATCTCTTTTATATATTATATGTTACAATCTAAATGTATGCTAAAAGTGTCTACGAGACATGAAATAAGTAGTCATGGTTTTGCATCTATAATGTTTCGCGTACTATTACCCTATTTGGTAAAACGGTCGTGATGTTTATTTTTATATTTACTTATTAGGTACTTAAATGATTATGTCGATCACGTCATTGTTCTACAGGCCCGACAGCATAGCTCGGCGCATGCCTTCACCCCTCATCCATTCAAGACGGCATGCCCGGTCCAGCTTTGATCGCGATTGTCGCAGCATTCTGCCAAACCGATTAGCGGGGTAATAAAATTTCGCTTGTTTTTACATTATTTCCATTAATATATTCCTTTCGCGTGCGGAAGACGTGCGTCCGCGCACCGGATGCCGACGACGTGTCAGTTCGCGACACTGCCCGTGAATTGCATGTAGGGTTGCCTGGTGCAAAATGTAAAGTCCAGGAAAACCCGTATTGTCGTTGACAGTATGGATCGCAATTTCGGACTTTCAATCCAGATCTTAGTTTTATTTTTAAATCTTACCTTTCATTTTGTTTTTACTCTAAATTACTAAACCCATCACTCTCAATAAATGCTTAATTGTCTATTGAAAAATTATTCCGATTGTCTGTCTCTTTACAAATCCTGATATACAGGGTGACACAGAAGACGTAATACAAAACCATTTATTTATAGAAGTTACCTTAATACTTAAAGATCCCACCATGTCCCGTATTGTTTAACTAATTGGAAGTATCGTTTTTATTTTTTTTAATTCTTCCTGTTATTTTCTGCTCCTCATGGTTACCCTAACACAACTTGTTAAGTGTAAAAAGTTTGAAATCAGTTTCATAGTAAATACTCTTTTATCTTGGCCGGTAATTGATGAATAAAACACATTCTGACACGGTGACGTTACTTGTCATAACAAACACATCTCGAATTGCTTTCTAGTTTTTACGAGTTTCTCTCCCAAAAAATGTAACGAATTGAATAAGTTTAAGTTTAGTGTTATGTTACGATGTCTTCTGCCTATCCGTACACCCATATTAAGCTGTCGGACATGGTGGCACTTTATTTTAGGTCATCGATCACGGTGCAAACACAAACCCTGTTTCACCTAAGATACCCCGAGTCTCCAACTCCAACCCGGCTGTTATAAACTCTACAGTCCAAAATTTGAGGAGTTTTGGTCAATTTAGAGTTCCAGTACATACTCAAAGTAGAGAAAACTACAATATTCAGACGCTATCAGAACGAGAGCACTCAGGTATTTGCAACGTTATCCAGAAGCCAGCACTAGAAAAGCGGCATCACGATTTGGGACAACTCTATTTGGCGTCTGTTAAGCACCGAAGGATTTCATCACTTTCATTTCTAAAGGGTGGACGACATCGTTTTAGCAGATACCCCAGAAGGGTGCAATTTTGCCAGTGGTTGCTATCAAACCTACACCAGAACATTTTGTGGACAGATGAAGCCACTTTTAGCAGGCTAGGTTTGTTAAAATAAATATCCATAACGAGCATTGGTAGTCCGACGTAAATCCTCATCTGCTGAGATTATTTTCAAACTCGCTTTTCGTTAAATGTTTGGGCGGGAATCCTCAACGATTGTGTCATAGAGCCATATTTTATTACTTACCCTAAACTGAACCAAGTACGAAGACCTGCTAAGAAATGTACTACCAACTCTACTGCAAGTAATTCCACATCATAACATAGAAAACATGTATTTTCAACAAAACGGGGCTCCAACTCATTTTTCTTTGCGGGTTCGAGCCTATCTCTGGACCAACAGTTTCCTGACCGCTGGATTGGACGCGGTGGTCCAGTCGCGTGGCCGCCCCGTAGCGTAGTTTTTTGTGGAGTGACATCAAAAGGCGTATAAATTTACCAACGAGGATACAACACCGTCATGCACAGAACTCCGTGAAAAAATAATACAATCTTTCGATGCCGTCAACAAAGCCAACGAGTTTGTACTCGGTAGACTGAAGTCGAATCTAAGACGACGTGGGGACTTGTGTTGCCGAGAGGGTGGTGATCACATCGAGCACCTATTTACATACATTTAAGAACTTTACACAATTTTATTATGTACTTAGTTTAAAAATAAATTTAAAAACAACTCAACTTGGCTTATTATTCAAATGAATGCATTATTAGAAATTGCTGAAAGCACCTAGTATCGCAATTATTATTACCTGACGCTCGCTGAGTGCAGAGATAAAATAATTTTACAAGTTCATTTGACAGCTAATTACTTGCTGTAGGGTGTCCATAATTCAAGATTTAAATTATTTTTTTTGTTAGAAATTTAACAAAAGTTAAGCAAGGCCAATCTTAATGATTCACTAATTGCATTACATTATTTTTCAACAACTGAGTCGGATAAGTTTGTTTTGTATTACGTCTTCTGTGTCACCCTGTACATATTATAACGACAACCCTAAAGACAAGCACAGGTTCAGCAATCTTCTAATTACACATAATTGCCCATCCCTGCCTCCAATTTACTGGCATTATTTCGTACTGCTCCAGAATAATTTATCACATCCACTGATCTAGCAACATTTTCACAATAATTAAATGTGTCATGAATTATTATCTCATCAGAGATGGTGTTTTAAATGCATAAGGTTCTGAAGATGTGTAAAAAGGTTCGAAGATCTCATTACGCAACACATACCTATTTACATTTACCTTCACTCTTTTTACTTTTGTATTATGATGTTGGAATAATATTCAATCCAAAAAAACCTAAAGGTAAAACAGATCAGATCTTTGTTATTAGGTATTGGCTAGGATACAAATGCATAAATAAACGCCATTACATCTTAAACGGCTTATCAGGAAATTGCAGTCGTGATCGCAACGTCGCTACTTCCTAGTATAAATAGCAGACTTAATCGCCATAGTGCTATATATTTTACAATATTTATTTTTTCCAGCTCCCAGACGCGACGCCATTAGCAAAGTAGTGCAGCGTGCTGGCACCATATTAAGAGCTTTTGTCTTGCGCGATGAGACACGCGTGGGTGCCCCTCTGATTCATTCAGCCTGCGCCTGTGTTGGTGAATGGAGGCTTAGCGGCGGCGCGTTTTTGCCCAACAGCCTTGTACGGCTGAGGCGGGCGGCGCGGCGCCGAGCTAGGCGGCGATCGGAACAACTTTTTCACAATAATTTTCATTCAACCCACGCGTCCCTATCTAGAATGTAAATTCCTCTACCGACAAACAATGCGCCCTATCAATAATAAGTGGCGCAACGTCGCCACTACAATTATGCCAGCCGATATAAATGCTCAACAAAAACATTAAATTTCAGAATAGATGTACTCGAGTACTACGCGTTTCTTTGTCTAGTTCTAGCAATATTTGTAGCGTACCGAGTTAGTTTATTGCCAACAGCAAACGAATTCAAAAAGTGGGGAACTGGCGCGATGCCCAAATTGCCTTGAAAACGTAAGCCTCCATGCGTCAGTGCTTTATGGTGCATGAAATATGATACCCATATTTGCATATAAAAGTGACCAGAGAATGATATTCACAGCATATTCTGACAAAGCGTGCAACGTTTCGGGCCATTTATTGTTCAGAGTTACGGCCACTGTTGTGAATAAGTGGGAGTGAACACTCCAATTTTGTTAACAATGAAACCTTCTCCAAACCTTACGTAAAGTAATTTCATTATGCTTTTTTTTAATATTTTTTAGTTGACTGGATGAACAAAACGATTAAAAACGTATACCTAGAATTTAGAAAAACCTTCAATTTCAAAAACCGTACATTATTTTTTGGATCGCCAGAGTTACTTACTGCAAGTGATAGCAATTCAATTAATTGAAATGTGTCAACCGACCGTACACTCCATCAACGATGCAACAAAAGGGCTGATTGGACCATACAGCTTATTAACCTTAAGATCTATGTCACTCTGTAATGGAGCAGAAGCCTTGATAAGCTTTAATTGACCGAGATCATTTTACTTGTCTCGTCAAACGTCGTAAGGTCATTGAGCGGCAGTATTGCGACCGCTAATTTAACTCTAAATCTAAATGTGACAGGGTTGTATCAGTTAAATTAAAGTACGTATTGAAATGAGCAGTCCTCGTCGAGCTCGGTGAGGCGTGACAACTACAAAGGAGGCGCGCGGTGCTCCCAATACAATCATGTGCCGGCTCAGACTGGCGTCCAGACATGTGGTCATAAAGCGTTCAGCACATTCGTTATCCATCAGCAAACACCAATAACGTCCAGTCACACACTACGAAGATCATTAGATTTTAAAACCCCTACTCGAACCAAGTATGAACAATTTTTTATGCTCCAAAATAAATAGCCGAAAGCAATGCGGCTACAGTATTCATCGTGACACAGTGGTTTCCTATTTTTTCCTGACACAAAAAGCTTAAGTAGAGGCACTTAAGACTGGCCAGTTTGATGAGCTTCTTGCAAGATATCATTGTCTACGGAAGAAAATGGATAAAATGCAGGGTGCGTGGGCGTGGGCAAGGTCGCCTCGGCCGGCTTTATTTCCCTTCAGAGGACAGTCGTGATTTATGGCTCCATCAGCCGATTACGTAGGCGGTTGATTGTTCAATGGACCGACGGAAAAACACAAATATAATTTGTAACTAACGTCACATTTTATGTGATAATGCTACGAGCACAATACTTGTTACTTACCGACTAAAGATAAGATTGAAAATAGAGCAGATTTTAAGTGCTTGAATAGGAATCCAATCCAAAATTAAGCAGGATAGGTTTTACGAAGTTAAATTTAGTTTGCATTAAAGTGTGTAATGGCTAAGGCAACACGCAAAGGTAGAAGTACAGAGCGTCACGAATGACGTATCTAGTTAGTATCTAGTACGCAAGCGGACATTTTATTTACAGTTCATACAACGCATACCGATTACCTCGGTAAATGAAGTAAAGATAAACAGAAGGGTGAAACAACGTTGCAATTATACGTGTCTTTATAAAAGCTCATGACGACAATAGTAAAGCAAATTGACGCACGATCGAGTAAATAAAGCCCGCAGATCCCCGCCCACGCCCTCTTCACCGTAACATCTCTCTAATCGCATGTAACGTCACGCAGGTTTTATTTTTAGATAAAGTTCACCGATAATGCAGTAGTTAAGCCTTCAGCACATATTAAACATGTCTAACACTGCTCCAAGATATGATTCATTTGCATACTCTTCTCTTTTCAAAAGTCAATGAGCACATGTTGTACTAATGATACCACAAGTCAAAGTTGACTACCTACCATATCTCGTGACTTTTTTCTCAACTCTCAATGACTTGATAAGAAATAATTCAATGTCCATTTAATATCGCATTTCCTCTAGATCCGTTCTGTACTTGTCTTTACGGGTCATCAAACAGGACGATTCATGAAACATTTTTGTTACTAAGTCAATATTTGAGAACGTTTGCAACTGATACTGATAAAGCGAATTAGAGCGATGCATAACGTATGGACGCACGTTATTACATCCGGCGAATCGGCGAAGACTATCAGACCTACCTACCAACATAATTATGCCTTATCGAGACCTTTGCCACCACTTCGGTCTATACTTCAAAACAACTACACTAAAATAGGGCTAATGGTATTTGTTAGCCGCAGAAATATAATGTCAATTAGAATAATAAGAGGAGTTGTATTCGTAATTCGTAAGCATGGCTAAATTAACTTAGTTTTTCCTTGATCGCGATTTTATTTGCATAGCTATTTGCTTTGTCAACGGAACACCATGAAACATCATGAATACAAATACGACAAAGTAGTTAAATTCAGAAAATAGAAAATAAATTTAGATTAGGGCAAATTCTAACCAATTTTTTATGATTTTTGTCTCGACAGTAAAATTCTCACTCCCACGAGTCCTACGAAGCTTATGGGATGCAATGTAATTGTCTGGATTCCAGGAACCATTACAATGATGTATCGAATGATATTTGATAATTACTCGACATGATTAATAATTAATGATAATTGTATTGGCATCGATCATACATCATATCCATTCGTGATGAAGCAATTTTTTACTTCATTATTCGATTAAACCAACACAGCAGTACAGCTATCATTCAAAAAAGTAGTTGTGAAGTTATGAAAGAACAAGGAGGTATTACAACAAAAGAAACCTCAATTGTGTTAACACTCGATAGCTGTTTTTGAACAAACGGAGCATCTCAAGTGAAAACATTAATCGATTTATTGTGAGGCGGTGCAATGCCCCCGATGCAAGCCGTCTCCGTCGTACCTATGGAGTCACATTGATAAAATTATTTTATCGTGTTTACAATGTTGCAGTTCGCATTTAGCGTGTTAAAAACTCACCACTACCCTATATTTTTCTCTAATTTTATTATTTTTTATATTTAGGTACAGGACATCACTGTGCTAATGTGGGTGTCGCTACATGAACGTCTTAGATTAGATAATTTACTACGGAAGTAACGCTTGGAAAAAAAATCCAGTAAGTATAGGGATATTATTTGCGAAACTGCACTGCGGCGCACGCTACTCGCGTTTCATAGAAAAACTAATCATTTAACTAGGGTGGAATTGAGTCACCCTACACGCCACTGACAGCAAAGGAAAATTGCATGCAAATAGAAACATAATGACAGCGTACCTACGGACAGACTTTCGTTCGATACAGTAATTATGTGGATAATACTGCGGAATTAAAATTTATGAGGAATATATTTTTCCGAGGGGTGTGTACACATTGATAAATAAGTAGGTAATAGTCGTTATGTAAAACTGCAAAGTTTTTTTTGTGCGCTAGCCGCTGTGGAATTTCAAACAAGTGAAAAGTCCTGAGATTGAAAATAGAAGTCGCGAAATAGGTAACTTTGCTGCCGAGCGAAATAAACTATACACCTCACTATAACGAGGATAAAGGGCCCATACATATAAAATAATTAATGTTACTTATACTTCAATTAAGGAAATCACATTTCAATCGTTCATGGGACAAACACGAAGAATAAAGTACTTTTAAAGACATTGTACCAGCAATTACTAATACATACATACATATTCTCATGCCTTTATTCCCAAGAGGGTTAGGCAGAGCACATGAATTCAAAAATCTGCCACGTTTAGCAATTTCAGGGTAACCTGATGGTTAAACGTGATAACTAATAAAGTCGTAAAAATAGTTTTACCCCTTGCCTGAGTAGATTTTTTATAAATTATTTGCAATCTCGAAAAATATGGATAGGTACCTCACGTTTTAAACCGAGTTTAGCTTGACACGTTTCTGGCTTGGCTAATTCATCTAGGAGCCGCGGCGGTTGGTACCTACCAAACGCAATTAGCCCGAAACATGCCGAGCTAAACTCGATATAAAACGTGAGTTACCCGTATTTTTCATGATGAGTGAGTGAATAATGTTCAAAGTATTTGTAAATATAAGAAACAAAAACATTAGAAGCAAACAAACACCATAAAAACAGTTAATTTTTTAATACAAAATTAAAGATTCAGCTAGACAGCAATGAAAACGAAACGATAAGAAAACGGGATCGGGGAATGACATACATAAGTAAGTAATTGCTTTGTGAATATATTAACTCTAAAAGGCAGCCATCATATATGTATTCAACCATTAATCATTTCAGCATGATGCGACCTGTCGAATTTGAAATAGGTTTTGAAACGATGCCACAAAAATAGATCAATATCCAACATGCAACAGGATGAAAAACAATGGCGCCGCAAAATATTATTCTATCCACCTAGACGGCTGTTTCAAAAAGTAATGTTTCGAATTCGAGCAATAAATCTACTTTTCATTCCAAAATACTATTTTAATTTGAGGAACTTCGACCGCTGTCAAAGATTTATGATGCAAAGCGTTCGGCAAAAGCCTTTTTAGGGTTCCGCAGCATTTGACATACGTTTAAGGATCTTAAGTCTTAACTCATCGTGGAATCATTTCAAAGTAAATGTCATAGTATCATACTTACCTATATGTTTCGTATTAATTAACAAGGAAAGTCGTGATGACTTTTCCTCTGACAAGGTTCCATGGTGGCTCAATGAAAGTCCTTGAGTGTAACTAGCAGCGGGGTCCTATGGTTAAACGTACCTATGTCTGTATTTGTTTCCGCTGGTTAAATTAATCTTATAATAATAATTATACGTCTAGAAAAAGTAGTTTTTAATAATGTTAAAACATAATGAAGGGCCTTAGAACACGACTATGTGTTAACGAAATGAGAGTACGAAACGATGAGAGTAACTATTTCTAATCGCACGTAATCCCTCACAATCCGAAAATGACTCGCTCTTAACCAGTTTTATTATATAACACGCGGTGCCCGTTACATCTCCGAATAAGAGATAACTGGTATTGATTTTGTTCAACAAAAGTTGTCTCGTCCTTTGTGAATTAGCGCTAAGTGGTAACCCACTGTGCCCTGCAAGGGAAGGTACGTTCCCTAGATAAGATAAGTGTCGGCCTCACATTGCGATGCCAACTCATCGCATACCCTTAGCGACTACCTCCCAGCATCTCGGCAACGGCACATTATTATTCACCATCGACATAAAAAAGCGAGTCGGACTCACGCACGAAGTGTTGCCATTATATTATTAGTAAGACCTATTCAACTTCAGTTACTATCAAGAAAAACGACAAAAAACAATGGCAATGCATTCAGTCTCAAACTTTCCCTTTATTCCAGTACATTACACTGTAAAAGTATTTTTGGCGACGCAAATACTAAGTAGTTTAAGATTTTAAGATTTTTCCATTACTTGTGTTAGGTACTTAATGACTTTGCTTAATGTCAAATTTCATCGAGGAATAAACCTTCGTAAATGTATCAATGCGATGTAAAATGTAAACGATCATATCTTTTGATTGCATAGACTTAGAGATTCGATTTTGTCCCCGACCTTAGTATTTGCTATGTTTCTACGCGTTTCTGAGAAAAAGGGTCCATAGGTAGGTACAAACAGACGGACAATGATGTGATCCTACTTACAATAGTTTTCTAACCTAACCTAACCTAAACCACGGATGCAGAATTTTGTGCAGTATGATAGGTAGTTATTTTTAAGGAAATTTTGTTGCTGTTTATTTACTGTTGAAACAACTGAGCCCACTACGGCATCCATCGCTAATGACCTGTCAAGCGAAGTGTTCTTGGACTTCTTGAATCAAATCCCTTTACTAATTTATGTGCGAAAGTTTCCTCGAGGTATTAAAATAGTTCAGTGTTGTCTGTGAAGTTCCCTGTATTGTGCCCGCGTGAGGACTATTATAGCCCGACTCGCTCAGATACTACTAATACTGTAACATTTTATGAAAACCTACTATTATTAGGGGTCCTAAGTGGAAGACTACTTAGGTTGTGGTACGAGGACCGTTTAGAAACTCCCGTGAAGCTAAACTATCAAGCCCTAACGATTTAAATAAAAATAAACTTTATCTTTTTAATTGATATTTTTATTGGGATCAAGAATAGAGTACATCATCAGAGTCTCCGTCCCAAAAGAATGATGTCCGGCTTTTCGAAACAGCTTAGGAGAACTATTGTTCTCGAACCATTTAAATTTTAAAGTGACACATCGTTCTTTTGGGCCAGTTTACAACTTAGCCAGTACTAAATCTACATTAAACCTATTCTAAGGACTAACCTATCTGATTCCCTACAGTACTTAAGTAATTAAAAAAAAAACATACCTACATACATACATTACATACATATACATCATGCCACTCACGCCTATGTTCCAAAATGGCAGAGCATCGTCGCCACTTCTAGTATAGGTATTTTTTATTTTTAGGTTTTAAGTTAGCAGGTAGGTATACCCTACAGTAGTAGTATAGGTATATGTAGGTATTGACTAAACTTACGTACAGAGTCGAAATCAAATAAACGCACAGGAATTTGATGGCTCCCGGCCTAGGTAAGTATAAATACTCTAGGTATACGAGTATGTCAGTGCAGTATATCTGCCGTATCTGCGAGTGACTTTCCTGCAGCCAGGGTCATAATGCACATCTAATAAAGATAGCCAAGTTATGCAGCTGGCTGAACTCGTTAAACAACACAACCAAAGCTCTTGTGCGCTCGGTTTTATTACTCCATAATAATGAATGAGTTTATTCAATTATCGATACGGAGAAGCCAATGTCGCAGATGTGAACTTGGTTGATTGATTTACGTCGCGTTCGAGTTCGAACGACCGACTGCGTATACGTACCTACTACAAGCTGAGGGCTTAGTGTAATCAAAACTCTCATGGAACGATAACGATTTCGTTTGCGAATCAACGCCAAATTGTATGGAAACTGAGATAACGCCTCCAAGCGGCACGCTTGTACAACTGCCGTGGTCGACTCGTCTCCATACGTTCTTCGCGATCATTCGCAAAGGAAATCGTTATCGTGTCATGACCGTTGTGATTACACTAGACGCTCTGGCTAACTTGACTTCGTTAGCTGCTAAGTACCTAACTGCTGAAGCCGAATAAATTAGTCTGGGTGATTTAACCAAGCGAGAATAAATTTTTGTCTTGGAAAAGTTGCTTTTACACCCGAGGGAAACAATTTTTCATCTGTATGTATAACTAGGTATACTAATCTTTACTAATATTAGGTATAAAGCGGACGAGTTTGTTTGTTTGTTTGATTGATTGTTTGTTTGTTTGAACTACCGGTTAGAATTGAAAATCTTCTTGTATTTGAGAGAGTAGACCATTTATCGAGGAACGCTTTGGGCTAAACAGCATCACGCTGCGACCAATAGGACCGAAGAAACATTGGAAGTACATATTTGGAAGATGTGGAAAAAAACGAGGAAAGTCAGGCACTAAATTGCTACACAGCTAGTATCTTGGTTTAAAGGCGGGAGTACCTAGATCCTTTTTATTAAACTGAGTGAGTCTCACGGTAGTTTTATGTTTAAAAAGTCACAGCATTCAGCATTTCCTTGCAACAATGTTGCTAAAAGTTTTCTCTAAAGCAACCAGTAATAATATAGAACAGATGTGCAAAGAAGCGACGGGCAACTTAGTATCAAATTAACTAATTGGCTAGGTTTCGTCGCCAGCCAATTGCCCCTGTCGCCTTCATTCTTATTTATTGTTGGCGACACACGATCCTTTATTTCGGTTGGCGATTTTATTAAAGTTTAATTTGAACTGCAATATTTTTGACCGATGACGCAAAAAAGAGGGTGTTATCAAGTTGAATTTGTCTCTATGCGCCACCTGCTTCTAGTATCGTAGTTCTCGAAAGAAAGTATTTATTTTGTAACGAGTTTTATGAATAAAAAACATTAATTTAAATACAAACGTACTTACCTACTTAAAAAACATACATCAACATCACGCCTGTATTTCCAAATTCCACGTTTCGTTTTTAGAAAGTTTTTAGGTTTTAAATTAGATAAAAGATACTTATACAACGGTGAAAAGTTGCTAGCCTGTCGCCTAAATCCTGGTTTATTCTATTTTTTCATCGCATCTTACGCCATCAACGGAAGAAATAGCTAGGTGTTATTCTAAACCTGCCATCACACGGTATTTTTTATATGTTGAAGCATAAAACGAAATTATTGAGGTTTTTCAAATTTGAATGTTGGATGATTTGGCTGACTAATTTACTCCAATTCCTATTTTGAAATTCGAAGAAAAATTTTAGCTTAGATAAATAACTATTTCAAACTTGACGTTCGTGTGTATAGGATGTGGAGTTGTACTGAATGATCGTGTGAAACCAACTGAAACCCAAACCTAACAGCGTTAATAGAAACTAGTTTATATTGTACCTACTTACATATTCATATTTTATTATTTACACTCGTTAATATTATCTACTTAATTAGTGCAGTACTTAATCATAAATAGCTACTACTTTATACTTAATTATCTAGCATTCGCTTTTAGAAATCCGTTTCATTATCTCGTCCTATTACAGCAAATACCTGTTATCTATAAATATCTAAGTTTCAGATGTACTTAGTCAATTTAGTGTTTGACCACCTTTTTTCTATTTAAACCTGTAAAAATATCCTTATTTTGTAAAAACAAGAACAACAACGCGGTGGCGTGACGTCATGCGTTTTCTGCAATGTTTAATTTTTTTGTCGCAAATGTGATGAAAAACATTGTGTGTATCACGATCAGTAAAGGAATTACAAACTCGAGTCTTAAAAGCAAAACAGAACAAGAAAATTCCTTTTTACGGTCCTTAATTCACAATATACTTTATAAGTAATATAAAAAGGTGATCAAACATAAATTTGACTATAAGTAAGTTATCTGAAAATAAGATTTTTGAAGGTATTTGCTTCTGTAGGAAAATCCGTTATTTTCTGCTTATTCCACCCCTGCTTCGCTATTTAATTCGGAATTTATTTAAAAGAAACAGGCGTCCTTTGAAAGTCTCCAGTTTTGTCTGTGTAGTAAAACTGTCCATAGATTAATACATCGTCCAATAAAAGACATGGTAATATTAACAGACGAAATCCAATACTTACTGGATTTACAGCCTTTTTTATTGCTAGTCGTAAAATTGGTCATATCGAAGGTTTTATGCAAGTGCCTATTAGATTTAGCAGTAAAATACTAGTGTTCTTATCTTAACGCATTGCCATAACTGCATAATAGCTTAGAAAACCGAACTTCGGCAGTGAATTCTAACTGAAAGCTATTTGAACTTTTCTGACGGTTTCTTGGGAAAGTTGATACTTAATAAATACCTAGGACAGGTTATACAGGGTGTTAGGTAATGAGTGGATAACCCTTGACCTACGGATAGAGGGCACTTAGGACGTTATGAAAAAGCTAAAATAGGTCCAGTAAAAGTCACACGGTTTTCGAGATATTTAGACTTTTAGGTTTTTTTTCGAAAATGAACACCCTTGTTCAATTTTTCGATTATAGCATCATTCCAAGGTTTTTTTTTTAATTTTTATTTTTGCTTAATATTACTGAATACTTGTGTTATCAGATAGGAATCACCATTTTTGTGAACCATCAATAGATTTTGAAAAAAAAAATCGCAAACATGAATTTTGCATTTTCAATCGTACATGGATCGAACTTTCAACTCTCATGGTGAAAAAAAAATACACTACTGTCTACTTTCCCATAAGCTTAAAAACATGCTTATTTAATGGAGATTTTAAAATAGTAAACATTTGTCAGTATCACTGATAAAACTTTTGAAAAAAGTCGGGTAAGGGACAAAGCAGCTGATACTATTAAGTCTAGTTTCTCATGAAATGACTGAAACGATGCCGCCGCGCCGTTGAATAAAAAAGTAGACAAATGGTAAAAGTTTTAATAAATAAAAAAAAAGTTAAAGTAAGTGCTCAAATTGCCGTCCGTCAACCTTGATACATCATCATCATCATCATCGTCGCTTGAATGACCGCTTTGCAAATTTGGTGTATCCTGAGTCGCTTATTTCTCGAGCTGCAATTCTAATTCGACCACGCAGTTCACCAGGGGTTGTAAATACTGGCCACTAATTTAAATTAAGACGGTAGTGTATTTTTTTTTCACCATGAGAGTTGAAAGTTCGATCCATGTACGATTGAAAATGCAAAATTCATGTTTGCGATTTTTTTTTTTCAAAATCTATTGATGGTTCACAAAAATGGTGATTCCTATCTGATAACACAAGTATTCAGTAATATTGAGTAAAAATTAAAAATTAAAAAAAATACCTTAGAATGATGCTATAATCGAAAAATTGAACAAGGGTGTTCATTTTCGAAAAAAACCTAAAAGTCCAAATATCTCGAAAACCGTGCGACTTTTACTGGACCTATTTTAGCTTTTTCATAACGTCCTAAGTGCCCTCTATCCGTAGGTCAAGGGTTATCCACTCATTACCTAACACCCTGTATATTTCAGGCTGGAATGAAAACTCTTAGTAAGTAATTTTACTGTTTTAGATTTTATGAACTGATCGGTAGACCATTTATCGCCCATATTTAACCCATCTATTTGCTACTTAATTAAGTAGGCATCTAGCCTCAATAATTTTCCTCATTCTGGACAGGTTTCATGTACTTCTAACTAACCAATTTTAAATCATTTAAATCCGAACTTCTAGAAATAGGCATGGTTAATTAACACATTACTAACCATTTACGAACACACTTGATGTGTCAGAAAGAATATTTTACTGACACACGTACGTGTCTACTTGAACAACATAGCATCTACCTATCTAAAACAATAGCAATAGAAGAGACGTTGACCTCTCTCCTTCGGATAACGCATTAAAGTGATAGAGTATCAATTTATTTTCATAAGGTTTTAGGGTTCCATATAAAAACAGTTTATCACAGGAGGTGAGCTTTGTGAAGTACCTAAATAAATCCCTATTTTTCATGAACACGCTATAACCTATACCTATAACAACGACTTAACTTGTGTCGGTACTAATTTCATTTGATTAATATAAATGATAAAAATCAGTAAAACTTTCACCAATCAATTTCAACACCTTAACTTTTGTCAGTTTCTAATAGACATTTCAACTAAGTACACCGTAACAAATATTTCAATTTTGTGATGATCAGTTTCACAAGGCGCCGTACAAACAAACACAATATGGTACACTTACCTTGTATATTTATAAACGCATTACTAACGTAAATTCAGTTTATGAATGAATTAGCGGTGAACCGGTGCATTCGTCACGTAGCGTATTAATAGATGACAGACTCATCGAAATGGGAACTCATTGAGCTCGGAGGATAGCGTTCCCGGAAAATGGCTGACGCACGCTCTTTGGAGATACTGAAATACGGAACCCTTTTGAAATTACATGGGCAGAAACAGTCATTTGTAATAGATGGGATATTTATTGCGGAATATCAAATTGTGAAAGCAAAAGTGATGGTCTCTTTGTCTTTGATTGTTATTACTGTATCTATTTACCTATTTCATTACGGAACAATCTTGATGAGATTTATCCAGACTGGGTATAGTTTAGGACGTTCAATAGTATTGTCGCATTTTATTGGGAAACGTTATAAGTATCGAAGTAGCTATTTATTGTGCTCTCTCAACCAGCCTCAGCATCATTTTTGACATTTTTTACTTTAAATAATAAAGCAAAATATTAAGTGTCTGGCAAATATCGCGTGTCGTATCCCATGGAAGCACTGTAGGTACCTTATGCACCTGATCCGTAGGTAGTTTTTGTATACTTACTTTCCACGAAATAAAATAAAAAGACTACACGTAGGTATGAAGTCGCGGGCAACATTTTGATGGACAGTTTTTTGTTTAGCAGAATTTCTACCAAAATTTCCTTAGTCCTTAATTTTTCAGTAAGTTGGTACGGTGGAACCAATTGATTTCTAACTCATCTCGGAGTACTGACATAATAAAACTAATAAAGTTTTCCTTTATAAAGCAATGCAATGTCATTATGATATTAACTGCATACAGGTTGCATGGTGGGTCAGGAATCACGGGCGTAGCCACACTGGGGCAAGCTGGGGCGCTTGCCCCACCCTGGCTTTGACCTGTAAGGTGCCTAATTAAACAAAAAAACCGGGTACAGGTTATAGGTTGTAGTACCGGGTATAATTTGACTGCTGCCCCACCCTGGGCCCAAAGCTGGCTACGCCAATGTCAGGAATCAATTGATTCGAGTGTACTTCAATCTCCATAGCAACGGAAGTAGGTAAAGAAAAATGATGATGAATGAAACCCAGAAGTTGATGATAGCGGGAGGTCTAACAAAATATGACGCAAAAAAAAATACCTACCAAGTATTTTTTAACCTAGTAATGAAAAACCAACAAAAGCATTAAACCTAAACCCCGCTCAGTACCAAATTAGAAAAACAAACAATGACACATCAAAGCACAGCGTTCTTTGACCCAACTGCGGTGTCCGCAAAGCACGCCAAACGTTTCCGATCTCTGCTTCATCCATAATAGTACAAGATACGGTGTAAATACGACACGATCTTCACTGATCTGGACAGAAAGCAAGTACTTTTTAAACAGTACTTAGATAGATATTAAAAAATTCTGACCCAGTTAGAGTCGGAATTCGAAAAAAAAAGAGTTCCGTGCCCATTATTTATTCAACATTGAGTCAAAGTTAATGAGCAAAAAAACGTGCCTAGGTAGCAAGGAGAACGGATTTGGAGATAAAATTAACAATGCTAATGAAAAACTGTTGTTCCCTTACATCGTCCTAGTACACCAACTGTAAATGCAGTTAATGCAAAAGTTTTTATAGTGTAACCACAAATTTATTGTTTTAGATTTTTTTTCCTTTACTTAGATACCTATTTTATACACGATATTGTTTCCAGCCAAATTTTATGATTCTAGGTTTTAGGTCAATAGGGAATGAATTTTACTCTTATTGCAGACGTAGATAGATATGAGAATTACAACTATACTTAACGGTAATTTACCTATTTTTTCACATCTGAATTAATTTAATATCAGATGATAGAAAGTGGATTGTCTATTTAGGATTATGTATTTTTTCCTGGCGCAATTGATTGGCCTAATGTACCTATCGGTAAATTTTCACCTATTTGTTAACTAAAAAAAATTGTTGGTTTAACAATAAGCGCTAGAAGGACCAGGGTACTTACCACAAAATATAGTCAAGTGACCAAAACATGTTTGCTCGACTAACTTTTTTTAACAGACGTTCGGATCTTAGACTACCATAGATACTGTTTAATTTTAAACTGGACAGCTCAATTAGGATTAAAGGCGGTTTGTTCGGGAGTCGGTGAATCACGCTCAGCCTGGCCGGCGCCAGCCACCCGTCATCGCGCTTGTCATACGCAATAAAAATAAGCTTAGGAAACAAATCTTTTATTATTCTGCCTACCAGAATAAACAAAAGCCGTAGACTTAACATGGCCATAAATTGTTTGCGTTCTTCACTTTGGGTTTTTATTAGTGGTTGTTGACCCTCTACGATTTTTTGTGGTGCTTGTCGCCATTGTAAAGATTGCTATGTCAATGTTACAGGAACTTTTCGCAGAAAGTGATTTTTGAGATCGATAGTAGACCTACCTTTAAAATAGCACTATAATAGACAAATGCTAAACCCGCGATAAAAGCTGCGTATTAGGGTTGCTCTTAAAATGGAACTCGAACTAGATTTTACTTGGTAGAATTTATTTCAAGATCCACAAAAAAATATTTATTGCTGACAATAACTGTGTCTATGCGGCGGTGTTTTCATATATGGCGCACTTTCGCCTACAAATTGATTAAGAATACACCAAACGTGCACCAAATTATCCCAGTTTACATACAAAATTGTCAAGTCCGATATAAAAAAAGTCGCACTATCAGGCGTGTTCGAAAGAGAGACTAGATACTAATGCTTTAAACATTCCCAGGTTGGGGATAATAAAAGTTAAAATGCTCCGAGTACCTTGATACATTAACTAATTATTATTAATCGAACATTAAACTACCGTGAGACTCACTAATGTTAAATAATTTACGGGTAACTCACCTTTTTAAATCGAGTTTAGCTCGACGTGTGTCGCGCAGACAATGTTCAGCCGCGCGAATAGAGCGAAGGCGCGCAGTTCGCGTTTGGCAGCAGTAAATCCGTAAATTATTCAAAATTGTTATTAATGGTATGTAGGTGCTCAGGTAGTAAGTAGATATGGATACCTACGACCCGAGATTCCGGGACTCGTAGTATTTTACAAAATAGATGAAGTGAGTTCACTTTATTAAACACTGAAAGAACAATACTTTGTTGCAGTTATAATATTAACTCATTAACATTACTTAGTAACTTTGGTTTACAATCACGATTAGTTAGGGAATTGTTTTCAAAAAAAAATTACATAGTTAAGGGCTTTAATAATAAAAACCGGCCAAGTGCGAGTCGGACTCGCGCACCGAGGGTTCCGTACAAACCTGCAAGGTTTACAAAGTTCGTTCATTACGACAATCGAGTAATAAGTTTATATTTATTAAAAAATGTATATTTTGTAATGTAACTTAAAATTTAAGGTTTTTGAAATTTTTCCTTTATGTGTGCTATAAAACGTTGCTTCATGCCAAATTTCAAGATTCTAGGTCGACTGGAAGTACCCTTTAGGTTTTGATTCCCTTGCGAGTACTTGCGAGTTTCAAAATATGCAGCTTAAATTGCTGTTTCTTTTGATTGCGTTGACATAGAAGTTTGATTTTGTTACAGCTTAAAGGTATTATAGACCTGAGTATTTGGTATGAATTTCAATTTAATACCTCTACGCGTTTATGAGGAAATGGGTAGTAAGTTTAAAATTATAAAAAAAATATAATATGTATTATGTGATGTAACTAAAAATTTATGGTTTTCGTAATTTTTCCTTTATCTATGCTATAAGACGTTGCTTCGTACCAAATTTCAAGCTTCTGAGTTCACGGGAAGCACCCTGTAGGTTTTGATTCCCTTGCAAGTGTCGAAAATTTGCGGCATAAACGGCTGTATCTTTTGATTGCGTTGGCTTAGAAGTATGATTTTTTCACAGCTTCAAGGGGCAGTAAACCTGAGTAATTAATATAAATTTCAGCTTCATACCTCCACGCGTTCCTGAGAAAAAGGGTCTTGACAGACGGACGGACGGACGGACGGACGGACTTATAGGATCACTTTATTTCCGTTTTTTCCTTTTGAGGTACGGAACCCTAAAAACAAAAGTTAACTGATTAATTTGTGTAACGACCTAACGACAATTACAAGCGATCGTGAGTTTGTTTTTATTAACCCTTAATTTAGAAAGAACAAAGAAGGAAGAAAGAAAAAACGTTTATTGACACAAGGACAGAGCAACTTGACATAATACTTAAATAAAAGAGTAGGTACAATACGCTTGCGCCAATAGGTCCCCACTCAGCATGATGTCCCTAAGTGAGTCTTAAGACAGACGCTGATTTTCGGTGAGGCCGCATGAAAACTTAAAACTAGAAACTTAAAACTAGATGGCACCGCTAACCAAGAAAATTTATTTCTCTTACAAATAATAAGACAAAGAATATTATTACATATTTCCAATTTATAAATCAAACATAATTAACGTTAACAGAATATTAACCCTTTTCTTGGCAAAAATTAAAAATCGTATTTTTGTGGATTAACTTGTATGCTTGGAAATATACTCATAAATGAGACTAAAAAAAATTAGAAAAAAAAATATTTGTCCCCAATTTTTGGAAATATTACATGTATCTTAAAAGATACACTGCCAGGAATATGGAGATTCTTAAATAAAATTTTGTGTATATTTAAAGATACATTGCCCAGAATGTAGAAATGAAATACAAATAACGAAATTAACTATAATTATTTAAGTAACAATGTAAAAAATACCTAATCAGGCATTTAATCACCTACTTTGTGTGAATTAATACAAAAAAATTGAGTTTCCGTGTTAGGCTCAATTTTAACATAATTACTTTTGGAGCAGTGTAGGGTAGTTAGACCTTTCTCACACAACTTACACCTGACTTTTGCGCTAAAATGGGAAAGTGTTCAAATTTATCACGCCTCACATCAACGGTCACAGACAACCGGAGTTCCGATAATTTTGTAGGAGTCCTGCCCTACCAGTCGGCTATGGATCCCAAAAATTGTAGGTCGCATTTCAATAAACCTTGCATCATTCTGTGACGAAATCGTTTTATGGATAACTTTCGTGCATTGTCATTCGCACTCTGCCTTCGGTACAAAATCCAGCTGTTAATTCAACTCATGTCCAGTGTCTAAGATACTAACGGCAAGTATCTACCAGCGATGGCCTTTGAGTTCAGTTCGGTTCAGAGCGAACAACATGTCTGTGAGATCGACACCACAATACATTTAAAATTTATCTGATTCTTCTGTATAGTCATAGGTTGTTATTGTAATCTGTTAGGAAGGGACTTAGCCCTTATTCTCGATCACGTGAATGGAACCTTTGGTGATGGTATGTCTGTGGAGGTAGTAGGAGATTCTACTAAAGGTGAAGGTAGAGGCAGTTCAGAAGTAAGACTGATTGTGGAATGTTGCTGCAGCGTTGGCGCCAGAACATTTTCTATAGGAATTAGTAGTGATGGTTTTGGTGTAAGTTGTGACTGCGGTGATGCCGGTGATGGAGAAAAAAATGTTAAACAGACTTTATCGCGATCCAGTTGAAGTTAATGGCTCTGGCAATGGGGCGCCTGGACTAAGCGGCGGCGGCAGTGTTGCAAGGGAAACAATTTCTTAAAACTGGGAAAAGTCATGATTTGATAATATGTTCAAATTCTCGAATGAATATAGCACGGAAGGTGCTAAGGAACTGTCTTCATTATTGTCCTCGTGCACGTCTAATCGGAACAAAAGGGATGGAATTTCTGGGCCGGAATCTGAATCATCTGATTTTATACTTGGCTTTGGTATCAAAGCTAGTATTTTTTGGACCTGTAGAACGTTGGTCATGCACCTCCCAATAGCAAAAAAAACAGACAAACATACGTTTAACAGGCAAAGCAAGGTGTAAAACATAGTTATAAACAAGACCATAAACCGGGCAATGTATACCGTAAGATACTCCACGAGAAAACCAAAAATTACCATAAAGCAGGCAATGTGCATTTGAAGATACATACAGTTTAACGGTTTGTTAAGGTACGTTTATATTTGGCTGTCGTGATCTGTTGTGTTGTGATCTGTCGTGACGCCGACCGTTTACATTTGTCTGTCGTGTTGTGACGCCTAGACCAGTGTTGCCATCTTTGTAGCTTAAAACTGGCAACTTTTGGGATAATTTCAGCAACTTTTTTTCCATATATTTAGCTATTTTTGGATGATTTTTTCTCCAATTTAGCAATACTTTATTGTAAATTATTTTTTATCCTCGTACGTATTCAATAAGTACCTCTTTTTCTATATCGTGCAGCTCTGACGCGTCACAACACAACAGATACCCCGTTCACACTTACGAGGTTGTTTCATTTTTTCTCCTATCTCTTCCCAAATAGTTGATCTAATAGCCTGGTCCTTAAATTCTTTACGTCTTGGGTTGTAAATTATTTCGTGAACCAAATGTGAACGCGGCGAAATGTGAACGCGGCGTCACCAATCTGTCGCGGATCGGGATCGCTTCTGTCGCGACACATCACGACAGATCACAACAGATCGCATCTTATAAGTGTGAACGCTACAGAACAAAATGTATGAAACCGATACCCTTCTGACGCGTCACGACAGATCACGACAGCCTAATGTAAACGCCGCGTAAAATATTAGTTATTTTCTTTATAATTTATTTAGATGTCACAAATATATTCTTAAGTTAGTAGAAACACACACGTTTCATTAATTTCTTATACGAAAAATAGTAATAATGCAACTTTTTTATCAACTTGCGCGGGATCATGTCGAAACCGTTGATTATTTGTGTTCTAACGTCTTAACAGTGCAACCAATCTAACGCAAATTGCAGTTTATACGTCTGGAAATATATACAAAACTTGAAATTATAATAGAGTTCAATTTTAACATAAAAACTTTTACGCAAATATTTTTTGAAGTTGACTGTATCTTACAAGATACGATGTCAAGAAAAGGGTTAACAGAATATTAAATACCTAACTCCGTATTTTTCTAATAATAGAGACTACGTATAAGAAAAACCATTGGTTACATAATAAAGGGAAACATTAAGACCTAAAACATGTAAGTGTGTGTGTGTGTGTGTTTTATGTGTATGTGTGTTGGTAGCATTTATGTACATTTTTTTGAAATTCACTCTTTCTTCACGTTTCTGTTGCCATCCTTCCATTAATATGTACCTACATAAATGAACGCTCGGATGCTTTTCTGTTAATTGAACTACTACTTATAGCTTCACAAAATGTGCTACGTACTTAATTTTTAATATTTTAATGCTTCGAGTTGATGATAATGATGATGATTGATGACAATGAAGCCATTTGTGATTTGTTGTGTAAAATGTAATGTAAATGAGGCTACGAGTTAAAGTTAGTACATTAATTATTTTATGAACAATTCAATTATAAAATAATATTAAATATTATAAATTATAATAAAGTGAAAATAATATGTAAATAATTGCTGACATTTCATTTTAAGATGCGTTTTACACAGTATCTTGAATAGATTTTAAGTGTTGCCATTTTTTAATAAATGTATATTCCCGATATTCCGGGAATAAAAAATAAAGACTACTGATGCATTAACGTCTCGAACGCATTTAAATACAATTTACCAATGTTCAGTGACTTACATTTCAAGATACATTTTTTTGTATGTATTAATTTACATAAAAATACATATTTAAGAAGCTTTCTAAGAAATCTGCGACCTCACGTTATAGGAAGTTGATGTTTTAGTGCTTACTCTAACCAAAAACAAACTTTTCAATTTTGTGTGTCACTACAATAACAATTACATCTAATCACACTTTTGTACTTATTTATTAATGGGGACAAAATTATGTTGTGAAAGGTAACTCTGACTGATTACTGTCATCTGTCAGCCAGACAGCAACATTTCAACTTTCAACGAACTGCTTGCTTTGACTTTGACATTTGACAGTTTATGTGACAGTTACAGTTAATGCAAGCAGTGAGCTGAACTTAGTTTTCCCGCTCGAAATACTCTAAAAGCCAATAGATTTATTATTTAATAATCAGAATAAAGAAATGTAAGTTAACTATACAAGTCTCCTAAACTGTAGAAATTTTTTTCGTATAAAAAATAATGTTTTAAAGTTCATAGATTCTCAATAGCGACTAGCGACGATAAGTTAATTGGCTTACTAAGCTTTCACACTTGTTTCAGAATTACATAGCGGTGATTGGCGACGATCGGCGACATTGTAACAGATAAGAATGGATAAAAAGAAGCAGTTTGGTAAGCCTCCAATAAAAAGGTTTAAATCTAATGACGACGATGACGATAACGAACCTCCATGCAGCTTCGAAGAGCAACTGGCAGGTATGGACACCCATGACTTTGAGTCACAACAAGTCATTGGTGAAGGACCAGATAATCAGTCAACTAACATCAAATGGTCCCGGCCTCCTCCACCAGCTATGGACCCTAAGATAGATAAGTTAGTGTTCCAACAACTTGATATAGACCATTATAATGGACAGCCAATTCCTGGCATGCCAGGATCACAATTGGGCCCTGTTCCTATCATGAGAATGTATGGCATCACTATGGAAGGCAACTCAGTGTGTTGCCATCTTCATGGATTTACACCATACTTCTATGTGACTGTACCTCTGAACTTCACTGAATCGTCATGCCATAGTATGAAAACTAATCTAAACAAAGCATTGTTAGAAGATTTACGCTCCAACAAAGACAATATCAAAGAAGCTGTATTAGAGGTGCGCCTTGTTAAGGCTCGTTCAATCATGCATTATAAAGGAGACAATGACATTACATTTGCCAGAGTATCTGTAGCTTTACCAAAACTTATTGCTGCTTCAAAGCGCTTACTGGACAGACAGCCACCTTCATTTGGCTTAATGGACCCTGCATTTTATGAAACCAACATTGATTTTGACATTCGCTTCATGGTGGACACTTCTGTAGTGGGGTGCAGTTGGATTGAATTACCAGCAGCAAAATGGACACTGAGAGGCCAGAATGCCCCACTCAGACCAGAATCCAGATGCCAAATTGAAGTAGATGTAGCCTGGAATGCTTTTATTGCTCACCAGCCTGAAGGAGAGTGGTCTAAAGTGGCTCCATTCAGGATATTGAGCTTTGATATTGAGTGTGCTGGAAGAAAAGGAGTTTTCCCAGAGCCTAATCATGATCCTGTGATACAGATAGCATCTATGGTCATCAGGCAAGGTGAACTAGAACCTTATCTCAGAAATGTCTTCACACTCAACACTTGTGCCCCAATTGTTGGATCTCAGGTCCTCAGTTTCCAATCAGAGGCTGAAATGCTTGCGAAATGGTCTGACTTCTTCAGAGAGTTAGATCCAGATATAATTACTGGATACAATATCAGCAACTTCGACTGGCCTTACCTAATAAATCGAGCCAAGCATTTGAAAGTTGAAAACTTTGACTTTTTAGGCAGAATCAAGAACGTTAGATCTGTGATTAAAGATTCAATTCTGCAGTCAAAACAAATGGGACGTAGGGAAAATAAAAGTATCAATTTTGAGGGAAGAGTGCCATTTGATTTACTGCTAGTGCTTGTAAGAGATTACAAATTAAGATCATACACTTTGAATGCAGTTAGTTACCATTTCTTGCAAGAGCAAAAAGAAGATGTTCATCACAGCATCATTAGTGATCTACAGAATGAGAATGAACAAACAAGGAGAAGATTGGCTATGTATTGTCTTAAAGACGCTTATTTACCATTGAAACTTCTCAACAAACTGATGTGCATTATAAACCACATGGAGATGGCTAGAGTGACAGGTGTTCCTCTGTTGTGTTTGCTTACTAGAGGTCAGCAAATTAAAGTAGTCAGCCAGTTGTTACGCAAAGCAAAAGATGCTGGATATCTTATGCCTGCTTACCATGGACAAGGCTCTGATGATCAGTTTGAAGGAGCAACTGTGATTGAACCTAAAAAAGGCTATTATGCAGATCCCATCTCAACTTTGGATTTTGCATCTCTATATCCTAGCATTATGATGGCCCACAATTTGTGTTACACCACACTATTACCCCCCACTGCCCAGAGAGATCTGAACTTGAACCCTGATGATATAACAACAACACCATCAAAGAACATGTTTGTCAAAGCAAATGTTAGAAAAGGTCTGTTGCCAGAGATTTTGGAATCTTTGCTAGCAGCTAGAAAAAAAGCAAAGGCTGATTTAAAGAATGAAACAGATCCTTTTAAGAGGTCTGTATTGGATGGAAGACAATTAGCTCTAAAGATAAGTGCTAATTCTGTATATGGATTCACAGGTGCACAAGTTGGGAAATTGCCTTGCTTGGAAATTTCAGGAAGTGTAACAGCATATGGACGGACTATGATTGAATTTACCAAATCAGAAGTAGAGAAAAAGTATACTAAAGCTAATGGCTACCAAGAAGATGCCGTTGTTATTTATGGAGACACTGATTCAGTCATGGTGAAATTTGGAGTAAAAACACTTGAAGAAAGTATGAAGTTAGGTAGTGAAGCAGCAGAATTTGTGACAGCACAATTTGTAAAACCCATAAAACTCGAATTTGAGAAAGTTTACTACCCATACTTGCTAATAAACAAAAAGCGATATGCAGGTCTTTATTTCACAAGACCAGATAAATATGATAAAATGGACTGTAAAGGCATTGAAACAGTTAGAAGAGATAATTGCCCACTTGTCTCTAACATGATGAGCACTTGTCTCCAGAAATTACTTATTGATAGGGATCCAGATGGAGCTGTCAACTATGCCAAACAGATCATAGCCGATTTACTCTGCAATCGCATAGATATCTCCCAACTTGTAATAACAAAGGAATTAACAAAGAATGATTATGCAGCTAAACAGGCTCACGTTGAATTGGCCAACAAAATGAAAAAGCGTGACCCGGGCACTGCTCCAAAGCTTGGGGATAGAGTGCCTTATGTACTTTGTTGTGCTGCAAAAAATACTCCTGCTTATATGAAAGCTGAAGATCCTATATACGTCTTAGAGAACAGTGTTCCAATTGATGCCAATTATTACATGGAAAATCAGTTATCAAAGCCTTTATTGCGAATTTTTGAACCTATATTGGGAGAAAAAGCAGAGTCTCTACTTCTAAAGGGAGAGCATACCAGAACTAAATCTATGGTCACCTCCAAAGTGGGCGCTTTAGCTGCGTTTACAAAGAAGAGGGAGAAATGCATAGGGTGTAAAGCTGTCATGCCTAATGATTCAAAATCAGCTCTGTGTAGTCATTGCACCGACAAAGAAGGCCAAATTTATATAACGGAAATATTTAAATTAAGACAATTACAAGATAAGTTCTCGAAACTTTGGACTGAGTGTCAGAGATGTCAAGGCAGTCTTCATGAAGAAGTGTTGTGCACAAACAGAGACTGTACTATTTTTTACATGAGAAAGAAAGTTGGAATGGAGTTAGATGCTCAAGAAAAAAATGTTTTGCGATTTGGTGTGCCTAGTTGGTGATTATGAGTTAAGTTGCGATTTAATTGTGTTGTCAAACTTTGGTTCTTAAGATTAAAACAATTAATTAATTATTATTTTGTTTTATTTTACTACAACTTCGGTAATAAATGATAACTTAGGTTAAGGTAAATTTGTAGAATTACATATTTTAAGACCAAAACATTGAAACTATAAACAAAATAACATCCTTATCACTCTTCTTCTCAATGACTTGTAGTATCAATAAACTGTGTCTAACCACTGTTCACAATTACTAAATGACTTAACAGCTGATGTAAGCATCTCAAAGAATAGTTATTTATTTTAAGTAGCTATGATAGTCAGTTCGCATTACAGACAATATTATAAATAAATGATTGCGACTTCTTTGTACAAAATAAGTCTATTTTTTTTTATATTATGCTTAAAACATGGAATAAGTTTACTTCATGATATGAGTATGACAAGTTGATAATAATATTATGCAGCACAAGTCACGTATTTTCAATATAGTTGTTTCAGATCCACAAAACGTTAGCCATATTTAATATGAATGAACTTATTATGGACGTCACTCGCCATTAACATCCCATCCAACAGATTAGAGCTGCCTGATTTCCTGTAACTGTGTCAAAATCAGATAAATAGTTGTTGTACTGCTGTGGCCACTGTATTTCAGTTTCAGCTGTTAAAATGTTCTTTTCGAACATTAGGTCCAGACCTAAATTATTTAATTAAAGGTTCTTGATAGGAGCAATTTTAAATACTTTACAGTAAGTACAAAAAAAAACAAGAAATAAAGAAATGTTACAAATTAAAGTTGCCTTTTATCACGAATTACCATTCTTTATTGAAGAAATGTAGTTTCAAAGTAACTTGGACTAGCTCCTTCTAATAATACGTGCTTATCCTATTTTTATTTTGGCCGCTATTACTGCCTCAAAAACAAATCAACATTTAAAAACAATAACATGTATTTTAAATAATTTCTAAGTACATACAAAAAGTTCTATAGCATACTAGTGAGAGCTATACGAGCTTATGTTACATCAGTGTATGATATTTTTTTATGTAGAAGGAATGCTTGAAAATAAAATCTAATTTTAAAGCAAATAATCACAATTTACAAAAATACACTTTTTATGCAAAATGTGCTCAATTTACATGTAATATCCACACTTACGTTTTTCACACCTATTTTTTATTTTTAATATAGGAAGTTAAACAAACATGTTGACATCAATTCTTAGCGACCTATCTTTTCTTATTTAGGAAGTGTATCGTTTTTAGCTCATTTCATCTGTTTTCTTGGGATACAGACCTCGTCAAACTTTGCCTTGGGGTCTTAACAGATGGCTGAGATTTGCTAGGACCATTCTTCTGCATTGTAATGTTGGGGTTGGGAATGGGCATCTCATAAGGTGCTGCAATAGGTGAAGCAGCAGTACTAGTTGATTTCATTATATCTTCCAGTGTCCTGATGAAGGTGTCACAGGTTGATGATAAAAGACTTGCAGAATCTTCAAGTGTCTGAAATAAGAGTAAGAAACGAAATGTAAAAAAAGAGCAATTTTCGTGAGAGATTTAATATGAGTGCTAATCTGCATTCATCTTTCTTAATTTACCACCTGAAGACATCAGTTTTTCACCAATCAAGGAACCACTCTACTCTAGGATGGTGGTTCGTCACAGCTGACAAAGATATGACCAATCATCACATCTGTTGTCTGATGAAAACAACATTCTACAAGCAATATTAAGCTCCTCTAATTGACCTTCACTAGGTACCTACTGTTTCTAAGTTTATAATAAAATACATACATACATACATATCCTCATGCCTGTATTCCCAAGAGGGGTAGACAGAGCACATGAATTAATAAAATTATTAAATTATGATGATAAAAACACTAATGACCTGTGTATTTGCAATATTTTTTTATCAATGGGAATAACATCATAACATCTAATATTCATATTACAGGGGAATAAAACTTACTATTGAGATTGGTACTTTTTTCGTGATAAACAAATAAAAATTGCATACTTTCCACAAAACCTCAGATTAAATCAAGGATTATGAAATGTGTACTTATCAGTTTATCAGACAAACATTTCCATCAGTGCTGATAGGTTTTATTAATTATGATAAGTTACCTGCACTTCAGGCCCTCCCTCCATAGTGGCCGCACTCTTCACAGCATGTACTTGCTGCATCAACAGGTCACAGTACAACCGCAGTTCTGACTTTTTGTGGCTCAAAGAATTTGGATCTTCAAGTCCTGGAAATAGAAGATTAAAGTTGTTACTGTAAAGATTCATGACATTGTACAGTCAGCAGCAAAAATATAAGCATGGTCAAAGTACCAAAAAAAGTAATATTGTGTATTGTGGGTATATTTTTCGCACCTTAACTGTGTTGAATGTCGATATCTTTGTTGCTGACTGTACCAATAAGCCATCACTTTTTTTTATTAAAACATTTAGCAAATGTTTATAATCCATTCCCATGTCTTTCATTTGATTATATAAGAAATAAGTGGTAACTAAAAACATTTTCCAAAAAGAGAAATACCAGCATGATTTGATACTGTAGGTAAAAAAAAATAAAGCAAAAGAATGCATAGTGAATAGTGATATTTCCCTAAAATCATTGAAATCCTTTTAGGAATTTAAATGAACTATTATATGTATATTACTGGTATTATAATGTAATAGATAACTCTTATCAGCCACAAATGAGGCAACCATATTTAAAACAACTGGGAATTGTAAAAAGAGGCACCCCCAATTCATAACTGTCTGTCCTCTGGTGTTGTTTGGGATTTGTTAGATATGTCACCGGAAAATAACACATTCCGTAAGTTTATAAATTTCCTAAAAATTTTCAGGAAATTTATAAACTTCCGTAAGATTCCAAACGGGAGACAATTTGTATTATTTTACGGCCGCATTTTCGTAAAATAATCAATTTACGTTAGGTTAGGTTAGGTTAGATTATGTTAATTTAGATCAGATTAGCTTTATTTATGTTAGATTAGGTTAGGTTAGGTTAGATTATATTCAATTTTTCATAAATGTGGGCGTAATAACATTTTTTGTCTCCCGTTTGGAATCTTACGAAAGTTTATAAACTTCCTAGGAAATTTATAAACTTACGGAATGTGTTATTTTCCGGTGACAGATACATTTTACAATTTACGTGCATCATGAGTGTTGCAGTCGCAGAATAGGTAATAGTACTATCTCAGTGCATGAATATAAGCCTTTTTTGGCAACTGTACTTTTTGACAGTTGCACTTAATTGTTGCTCGTTCTAGACATGTACCATTGAATGTAATTTTCGAATAATTTTACTACCACATTATTTCATCCAATTTTCGCAAGTACATAAAATATCATCTCAATCTGTAATTGGGAAGTGTATCAAATTTAGCTTGCAATATTTAATTACCGAAAACAAACAACATTGGGACAGGTGAGAGAGACTAAATTAATGCTTGTAAGCCAGTCTTTTTAGGAACTAAAACCTAAAGAAAGATAAAGAAGTAATGTAAAAAAATGTTATTTAAATTACTTTTTAATTCACCCTTAGAATCCACACAGGCTTTTGCACTGCCTAAAGCCACTAGCCACTTCTGACGGTCTGGTGGTGATGGTGCTCTTAAGTACATATGCTGCTGGCCAGGTATAACTAGGTCCATCCGAGTTGAATCAATGTGATTTACTGTAATAAAAAAATGCTAAGATAACATGGCGGGACCACAACAACCCAAGGTTTTGGTATCAAATCAATAACATTGACAACCTTCATAAGGATGTCCACTGGGTTAAAAATATATCATTCCAATTAGTTTGTCAGACAAATTAAAGAAAATGTTTGTATTTATAAGAAAATATAAATTTATGAAATGTTTCTTCTACCTACCATTTGGGATAATGGATGTGATTGTATGTATGTATGTATTAATGAAAAATATAAGGCACATGTTTTTTGGTTTATCAAATAATTTTGGAGTGGGGGCTTGTGTTGTGATTTCTTATACCTTATCGGTTTAGGTAGTTAAAAACAATGTAAACAATCTTGACGTGTCTTTTTATTTAAACATACACTTTACATTTTACAATTTAGGTATGAAAAAATCATTTACTTTCATAATTGAATTGTATAGTGTAACGATTTTAATTTTTAGACTGTGTATTTCAACAAAAAGACATGTCAAGATTGTTTATATTGTTTTAATTACCTAAACCGATAAGGTACAGTAAAAATTCTACCATGTAGTGATGTCACTCCAAACTTCTAAGCCGTGTATTCTAAACATTTATTGTTTGTTAATTAAAAAAAAATGTGTTTAATATTACTTGGTAATCTATCTAATGGACAAAATAGTTTTTTTTTGTCAACTACCTAATGCCATACACTGACTGCATATTTTAAAATAAAATAAAAAACTTGTTTTATGTACTCAGAATCATGGACACTATCATGTTTTTTCTCATCTCCCAACATAACTTTCACAAAATTTTAATGTGATAGTTTGGAAGACAGGAACTACTCCACTATTGATATAAATTGAAAAGAAAATTGTTTACAACTTTTTATAAGTTCCAATCATACCACTTAATTTTGTGACAAATTCGTGAGTATTTTAAAAGTAATGTAACTAATATGTTTCAATACCAACAATTTGTATTTATTTATTGATACCTATTGAGTAGAAAGGAACATAAAAGAAAAAACCTGAGCAGGAAATCTCACTTGTATACGAAATTAAAAATAAAATAATGTAAACGATTACATAAAATTGCTCAAACATAAAAGCTAAGAAAAGTACACTAATAATGTCCAACTCACCATTTATTTGGCACACAGATACTTTCACTGAGCCTTTGCACCCTTGGCTCACTTCCTCTTGCGATTTATAGTACGATAAAATACCATTGTCTAAGACAAACCATCTAGTCTGCCAGCCTGTGTAATGAAAGAAAAACTAAATGAAATTTTTGAACAACATATGTTTGCTTAGTTTTGACTTTTAATTAAAAACTAATAAAATAATTACCATTCCAATAATTTGTCCACTTCCACAATATTCCTTCCATGAGACAATACGGATACTATCAGATTTAGAATTTTCTTTTTCCCTGGGATGGTAATATCTAATTAAACAACAAATCAAATAGAAAAAAACACTGGAAAATCTGGCTGGACAGCTATGGCAAATGTCAAAATATTTCCCTGCCAACATCCCGTCTCGTTCCCGCAGTCTAGTTGTGAGTCTATGCCTATGCTTCCTTTAGCATTTAGCACAGTGACGTGACTTGTGTCAAGTAGTCAAAGCACCTCATTCACAATAGCTCCGGGATGTGGGCGAGACCCACATCCAACCGGAGCGACGCCGGGAGTTTTAGGACAA
>BHDV01004034.1:267066-277583 GCA_005406045.1 Adoxophyes honmai | reverse complement strand
CCCCCGAAAAGTTCAGATGTTAAAATTACGGGGGGCTCCTTAGGCGATAATGGTGCGGTACCCGAGTCCGACACGCACTTGGCCGATTTTTTTTCAACCCCTCCCGAAACTAAATCCTGGCTACGCCCGTGGACCACCGATAATGCACTCGTCTTCCCATGAAACAAGTCAGTAACCCGACTCGTTAAGAACCTGGTTCATTTGTCGGTTTACTGCAAACTTGCATATAACGGTGAAGTGTTTACAAAGGCGTTTATCTTCAAATTATCACCGCAAACATGATTTGAAGGGATCCGTGTCTTAAAATCCTTGAACTGAAACGAATATGACTAGTGGCTTGATAGGTCAAAATTAAATTTATTTTAGAAATAATTACATTAACAAAGCGAGCTAATACGATTTCTCTTAATTTTTATTAATTTTAACAAACACCTCTCCATTGTTTTCGTGGATGTCGTAAGTGGCAACTAAGAATAAACAGCTTAGGTATACTTTAGGCGACAGGCTAGCATCCTGTCACAATTGTAGCTATCAACCTAGAACCTAAACATATTTTATGCTAGTATGGCTGCAAAACACACATACATTAGACTTAGTATGTTAACGTAAACGAAAACACTTTAGTAACCCAGAAAGATCTCAGAGGCACCTAAGGATAAAAAGGGTTAGTTATGCTTTAGGTGACAGATAAGCATCCTGTCACTATTTTACCTACCAATTTACAACCTACCCGTGTGGTGCCGGGTTAGAATAGCACCTCCCCTTTCTTCCCGTGGGTGTCGTAAGAGTCGACTCTGGGAAAGGGTTAGTGCATTGTGGGCGATGGGCTAGCCACCTGTCACTGTTACCCTGATATTGCTAAACGTGGCACTGGAGTTTTGAATTCATGTGCCCTGCCTACCCCTCTTGGGAATACAGGCGTGAGAATATGTATGTATGTAAATTAACGAAAACACTCAAGGAACCCAGATTGTAAGTAGGTGTGCGTAAAATCAAATCATCCGCAAATTTCACCGCCGCGCCCGCAAACTGTAGGCGCAAACACACGCCGCAAACAAACCGAAGACAATAAACTTTGACAGGCAATTAATCTCACCTACTCTACCTACTCTCTTAAATCACAAAATCAATATTTAAACAGCGGTTTGGGTGCAATCACCTGCAGCGATGCACTTTTCCGACCACAGACTAGACGCGTCGCAAACGAAAATTTTGCAATCTGTTGTTTTTAGCCCGTTTGTGTTAGGACTTTGGTTAGTCTGTGGCATTTTGTGTGAAGTTCAGTGACTTAGTCATTTTGAGATTTTATAGTCGCGTCTATAAAAAGCGAGGATATATTGAATTATTCTTTATATAGAAATCGTGCATAATTTTGTTTTATTAACTCGTGACATTCTTTTCTTTCTGACGGATATTAAACTTTATATTTAATTACTTTTAAGGGTAAGTTTTTTGATTGAGTCGTATTTTAGACTGAACTAAAAGAAAACTAGTAGCTAGCTAAGGTAAGGTTGTATTAGTTTGGTGTACCTATCTACTTTTTTACTACAGTCAGTAGTTGATGCTCTGCTAGTAATAATTGCTATTAATAATTAAATTTAATGATGCCGATTACCATGAGAATGTCGTGTACAGAATAAGACTGTTTAAAGAACATTAGCTGAAAATATGTAGTATACTAAAGCCATTATTCAGGCTATTTTTTTTTAATCCGTGGAATCCGTCTCCATTTGTTTGGTTTATGTCATACTAGCTATTCGCCCGCGGCTTCGCCAGCGTGGAATTCGGTTATATTGCGGTATAAAGCGAACATTCCCTCGGGAACATAAATTTTTTTCGGAATAAGAAGTAGTGAAAGCGGAAAAAACAAACAAACAAACAAACTTACTTTCCGATTTATAATATTACTTAGTAAGGATTAGGTGACTAAAAGGAAATAGGTTAAGGTTACATTTTAGGTGACAGACTAGCAACCTGTCACTTTTATACCTACAAACACAAAACCAAAACGAATATGCTAGAAGTGGCCATGATACGTGAAATAAGTTTTGTCTATGCAGCGTCTCGTGTGCTCTGCCTACCTTATTTTGTAATACAGGCGTGATGTATGTATGTATAAAATATGATTGTAAAAAAATGTTAAGAGGTAGGAGTCGCACCACCTCTCCATACAAACGTAGTCCCCTGTTTTCTCCGTGAATAATGACGTTAGAGCAAAATTTTTTTTCATTCTATTTGTATCCGTTGTGGCTATGCCCCTATGATTTGCTTTTTTAAATTTTCTAAATAAGAAAATCATAAAAAATAAAAAAAAATAGAAAATCGAAAAAAGCAAATCATAGGGGCATAGCCACAACAGATACAAATATAATGTAAAATTTTTTTTTTGCTCTAATGTCATTATTCACGGAGAAAACAGGGGACTACGTTTTTATGGAGAAGCGGCGCGACTCCTATCCTCTTAATCATTTAATCAAACGAAAATAAAATTTAGCCTTGGAATAGTACATTGAGTATCTAGGGGAGGAAATGGAACATTATTAACGAGAGGCTGTTAGAAGCCCGACGCCGCAGGCGGAGGGCTTTTATGACTCGAGTTTATAATGTCCTTTACTCCCCGTGTTACACACAATGTTTTTCATCACAATTGCGAGGAAAAACTAAAAAATAAAGAAAATGCATGACATCACGTCACCGCACTGCGCTAATTCTGCTTGCGCTGTCACTGCTGTCAGTGCGTTTAGGTCTATTGTCACTTTTTTAAATCATATACCACAGACAAGAACTATGTTTCGCACAGAATGCGAATGGTCAACAGCCAGATTCTGCCAAAAAGGTTCAAACAAATTTACAAAAAAAACATATTAAAAAACGCGTTGACATACATCCAAAGTATTAAATTAATACAGTTTCATAATGCATACATTAATTTTGCATTTAAAAATTGGCCCTTAAGTTTTAATAGCAGAATTTTTATTTTTACATTTGTAACCTCCTTAGTCTGAACTAACGAACCTATACTAACTTTTGCAATTTTTAAAACTAAACTTTACCTCCCATAGGATGTAATGATAACTCCCGCGGTTACAATTTAGGCCTTTGTACTAAAGGATACGCTCTTGTAATAACACCATTGACGAGCAAGTGTGATGAAAAAGATATTATTTTCTAGCAAGTACCTAATTAAAAATAAGCGAGTGAAGGTGACTTACCTACTCCAAAACAAAAAAAATGTACCTACTCGTTTGATGAAAATTATCTTAACTAGAGAGGGAAACTTTCTTGAAAAGATTGTTTGTCCAATTATTAAAAATTTTATTTCAAGAGTTGGTAGCGTTTTAACAGACCAAAAACTTTGATACAACAAAATTACAGTAAATTATCTGTTTTTTTTGTGCCCTTTAAAAAAAAGATAAACAAGGAAACGCCTACACATATTTTTTCTCGGAAAACGATAATAGTACTTTGTTTTCTAATTACAGCGCCGTAAAAAACCGTCACAAGTGCCAATTATATCCGTCAGGGTTATTTCCTTAACCGGAAAAACTCGAATCCTTCCGATGTTGTCGACAATTTCCACACGAGGACATGTATATTTAAAAAATACAGATGTTTCCTACTAACTACCGTGAAGTCTTCCGTGGATGTCGTAAGAGGCGACTTAGGAAATAGGTTTAGGTATGCTTTAGGCGACAGGCTAGCAACCTGTCACTAGTCTACCTCTTCCATTTTTGCAAACGTAAAACTATGCTAGAAATGGCTGCGAAGCGTGATATAGTCATAATAATTGTTTTATCTATGTTACGTTTCGTGTGCTTTGCATATCTTATTTGGGAACATTGATTGTATGTATATTCATGCTAACTTTTCATTTCACCTGACGCCAATTGGCGTCAAAATTCAATGTAGTATTATTTGCTCGGGAATCAAAGTTTAAGACGCCAGAAATGGTGGCGTTCTTTGGATTGTTTCAGCCTAATTATTGGAGTGTCAGATTTAGAATAACACCTCTCCATTTCTCCCATAGATGTCTAGGTATATAGAACATCAACAGATGGAGTTAAGAGAACAATTTCAGCTGGAATTTGGCATGTTTAATTTAGCAATTGGAATTTTAGTTGGATTTTTTTTTATCTCATTTTTCTGTATACTATGTAAAAAATCCGATAAATCATTACATAATCGATGGGGGTTTCCAAGCTACATTGTAATAGAAAAAAACACGGAAAGTACACGTAATTTACTTCATGGGAATCGTACTTTTACTGTAAAAACGATGCCATTGTCACGGTTCTTACCTTATTTTAGGATAAAAATACTAAAAAAATAAACGGTGGGCCTGAATATCCCGAAAGATTTTGATGTCAATTATGTGTATTAGCCCTCTCATATTTAAAAAATGTTAAGAACTAAATTAACAATTTTTCGTGAAGTAACTTTTAGCTGAGAGACTGAAAGAAAAAATAACTAATGAAAAGTTTTGCGGTTAAATTACTAACACTGAAGGAATTTCAACTTATAAATTTACAAAAGCTTTTTTGCGTAATCAAAATCGATGGTCTACGCATCATTCAAGCAAGTCTTGAGATTTTATTGAATTATCGTTAATGTAAGTCGCATTTTTTTAATGTCAACATTGTCAACCGTACCTAGTACTAATTTATTCAAAGCGCTTTTTGCTGACCGTCCACGTGTGGCAATGACTGCATCATGACGCGCTGTTTAGACACGCGGAAGGCCTTGCCATAATCTTGCACATAAGGAAACAATGGTAAAAGGTCATTTACTTGCCTCTTTTTGTCGAGAATAACAACTATCCTGTTTTAGAACGGATTGGCGATGTGTCTGTGGTCGAGTGGAACTGCGGGGTGAGAAGGTGCTTTTTGAAGTTAAGCAACGTTGAGTGTGGCTAGGTTTTGGATGGGTGACCGAAAGGCTCTGCGCAAACGACATACTATCCGCGACGGACTTTTTAGTATGTGAAAATAGAACCTATGCAATTATTAGGAGTAACGCACACCACGCAAAAAGTCCGGCGCACAATGCATACAATCCATGCAGACTTTTTGTGCGCCGCACACTCGATCGCACAAAAAGTCTGTCGTCTGCTCGCATAACCATTTCCGTTTGAATTATTAGATATTTCATGTTTAAAACAGATGGAAAAGAGGTACGCGATAATGACAGGTCGCTAGGTCACCTTAAGTCTTCCGCGGATGTCGTAAAAGGCGACTAAGGAAATAGGTTAAGGTACATTTTAGGCGACAGGCTAGTAACCTATCACTATTATACCTGCCAACTAAAACCAAAAAAAGTATGCAAAAAGTGGCCACGAAGCGTGAAGTAGTTATGGCTCTATCTATGGAGTGTTTCGTGTGCTCTGCCTACCCCATTTGGGAATACAGGCGTGATTGTATGTATGTATGTATTTGAATAGTGGATAGTATGACAATAATGTCAGTGACATTTCTTTTAAAAGGATACAAAGTGGCTCAATCGTCAAATTCTTTGACTTTTCGCATAAAAAAAACGAACTTCGTAGGTAATCCACAGCATGAAGAGGTAACCTCAAGCAATAAAGCAGCATCGGCGCGCACGCGCGGGTGCCATGACCTGGCTCAATGCTGCGCCCACGCAGCGCAGCTGAGAGTGTGTGCGTGACCGCGCACAGTGCACACTATTTCGGATATTATTTACATACATACATATAATCACGTGATTGCGTAAGGAGGGGTAAGCTACACACTAAGGTAGACGCTACATAGACTAAAACCATGACTATTTCACGTTTTGTGACCACATCTAGCATATTTTTTAGGTTTTAAGTTGGCAAATCTCCAAGAAAAAAGAAAAAAAAAGTCTCTGGTGTCGGGATAGAAACACTTCTCCGTTTTTCCCGTGGATGTCTTAAAAGGCGACTAAGGATCAAGAGTATGGTTTAGGCGTCAGGCTAACGACTTAGGTCAGATATCACCTCTTCCATGTATTTTAAAACCTAAAATTATGCTAGAAGTGGCTGCAAAGCGTCATAATGGGCTGCGAAAATAGTTGTAATCATTTTAACATTAAACTACCGTTGAGACTCACTCATCTTATAAAATACGGATAACTCACGTTATAAATCGAGTTTAGCTCGACATGTTGCGGGCTAATTCGTAGCCCTTCATCTAGGGGCCGCGGCGGCTGCTGTGCCTCCGAGTTGGAAGACGGTTTTGAATTTTCGTACTACGTCAACAGCGAGTGTGGAGGTGCCTTTACAAAGTGATGTTGTTAGTATTGTGTGCTACCCTATATTTGACAATAATATAAATGACGATAACAATGAAGGTAGTTGTGCGCCGGTATCAGATTCAGGTCGAGCACGAGCAGTGCGCGTTTGGCATCAGCAGCCGCCGCAGCTCCTAGATGAAGGGCTACGAATTAGCCCGAAACATGTCGAGCTAAACTCGATTTATACCGTGAGTTATCCGTATTTTATAAGATGAGTCGTAATCATTGTTTTATCTATGTCACTTTTCGTGTGCTCTGCTTTTTCCATTTGGGAACATAGGCGTGATTGTACGTATGCATGTCTCTGAGAAATCAAAAATAACCAGATTATTATGCTTGGTAGCAGTGTACGCTGCCCAAATTCGCGATACACTCACACAAGCTTTAAACATTGTCTATGTGTGCGTGAATGGTTTGTTTACATCAACAGAAATGCAAATGTTGCGCGATTTTATGGTATTGATACTTTAAATAAATATTTTTACATTTTGTAAACTCGGTTTTGTTTGATATTGCAATGCAAAGGGATCTAAACTATATCATCATTTTTTTCTTATTTGTTTTAGCTGGGTAAAGTTTGATTGAAATATAAAATAAAATTATGGTTTCAAATTGAAAACATTCCTAGTTTGGTGAATAACAATTCCAATTTCGAGAGAAATCTTCGTTTAGTTAAAATAGTCAAAGCATTGCAATAAAAGCGTTTAATTATAAAAAAGTGTTAAAAATCTATGCGTGTGTGTTGTCAGGGTAGAATAACACCACTCCATTTCTTCCGCGGATGTCGTATACGGCGACTAAGGAAGTACTGAAGTAGGTTAAGGTATATTTTAGGCGACAGGCTAGCATCCTGTCACCATTATGTCCCTGTCAACTCAAAATAAATAAAAAATGCTAGACGTGCCCACGAAATGTGAAATAGCCATGGTTGTTTATGTAGCGTTTCGTGTACTCTGCCTACTCTATTTGGTATTACAAGCGTGATTTTTGTATGTAAAAGACGATAAATTAAGTTACAAATAAATAATAACTCCATAAATATCAAACTTATTCAAATAACATAAAATTAATAGCTCGCACGTGTTGCAGTTGAGTTTACACCTCACGCACACTAACAAACTCAAGTGTGTGTTTATTTATACAACGAAATATTCGCGAACAGGGCTACAAAGATAACTTTAGCGCGTGGCGAAGTTCAAAACTACAAGGCTGTAAGCAAACTTTTGGAGATAGAGCGATAGTGGCGCCATGTTCAGCCGCACGTGTAAGTTTGTCGACGCTTGCGCATGGATGGAGTGCCAGATTTGGAAACTTCCTTGGATTTGGTTAGCTGGTCACTGTCATAAGGTTAAATGCTGTTTATTTTAATTACATTTTCAAGGATTATTTTCTTACCGCTTTAAAATTTTTTACGCGTAAAAGGAATACAATCTGTTAACTTTGCGGAGTTTTTTAATGTTAATTTGAAATAATATTTTGAGTTAGGTATGTTTAAAATTAATCAATTCTGTAGGTTTTCCTTCAATACAAAAAAATATTTTTTACATACATATGTACTTACATATATATTCTCACGCCAGTATTCCCAGAAGTAGTAGGCAGAGCACATGAATTCAAAATTCCAGTGCCACGTTTAGCAAATTCCGGGTAACCATATTGTCAAACGTTATATTGTGGTGACCATGGGCGTAGCCAGGGGGGCGGTGGGGGGTTCAAACCGCCCCGAAAAGTTCAGACTCCCATACAACAATCGTGATATTTTTTGTGTCCGACTCGCACTTGGCCGATTTTTTTGGTCAAACCCCCCCCCCCCCGAAACTAAATCCTGGCTACGCCCGTGGTGGTGACAATATTTTTTGTTTGAAATGTATAAAAAATGGAGAGGTATTATTAAAATCCGACACCAAACGCTACGGAACATAAATGCGGAGATTTGAAAAATGAAATATAATGTGAGAAATGTCAAGAAAACTGTATAACAATATTGTTTTGAAAGTTTTATTCTTGTTATACTGATAAAAGTCGTAAAGTGATAATAAATAGGCCGTAACTATATTCTCGTGGCCCTGGACACTACAATAACTCGTAAAATATAATATTTACATCAATAATTCCTGTTATAATGTCAACAAATCCCTGCTGTTGACAATTGTGGCCTTTTAATAAACATACATAATTATCTCTTGAACTTTGATCTTTAGCATTGGACTTTCAAGAAGTTACACACTTTTTACATACATAAATAATTAAAAATGTATTATTATACCATAATATGTATAAAATAAAAAGTTTAAAAATACATCTATTGACTTTCTGACCTCCATAAATAAAAATAAACGTGTTTTAGGTATTCGTTGATGTCGGGTTCTGAATATCACCTCTTCATTTTCTCCTGTAACTATCGCAAAGAGTTAAAGAGTTATGTTAATAGTGGCTTCGCAACGTTTTTGTGTGCTCTGCCTACACTATTTGGGAATACAGGCGTGACGTGGCGTATGTATGTTATGTACATTTTTGCTACATTCAAACAACTTATGTTCTTTCAACTGAAAATGTTTCGCCTTTTTCTTAATCTACAGAAACGGGAAACCCGGAATAATGATCTTCAGCAAGCTGGCGTTCTTTATTTGTTACTTCGATGTTGACAGCTTTTTTTAGTTTTAGTTTTTTCAATAAGTTTGATCTGCGAAGTATTGGTATTTAAAGAAGCTCTATACTTTTTGATTATACATAATATTTATAGTCTATATAAACGCTTAATTATACCTACTAAGTACTAGCTTTCCGCCTGCGGCTTCGCCCGCGTGGAATTCGGTTATATTGCGGTATAAAGCGAACATTCCCTCGGGAACATCAATTTTTTTCAGGATAAAAAGTACCCTATTATTTAATCCGGACTTCTAACTTTACGTCTGCAAAATTTCAAAGCAATCGGTTCAGTAGTTACGGCGTGAAAGCGGAACAAACAAACAAACAAACTCACTTTCCGATTTATAATATTAGTAAGGATAGTAAGGATACCCATGTGAAATATCAGCAGGGGAGTCTATTACCCTTCTGCGTGTGGTTTTCGGAACGTTTCTTTCTCTTTACCAAGAAAATTAATAACACGTAAGTAATTAAAAAGGCTTGACGTTTTTCCCATATCAATTTGTGGAAAAGAATAACGTAAAAACCCAGACTTAAACGATTTCTTGTAATATAATTGCATCATGAAGTTAATTTATTGAGCTAAAAGTGTGGCGTCATAAAATAATGCATTACATACATAGATCATGGGGGGAGGCCTTTGCCCAGCAGTAGGACACAAATCCAGGCTAATAATAATAATAACATACATATTTAGGTAGGTACATATCACGCCTGTATTCCCAAATGAGGTAGGTAGAGCACACAAAATGCTACACCACTTGCTATGCCACTTCTAGCAATTTTTTAACCGACTTCAAAAAGGAGGAGGTTCTCAATTCGACCTAATTTTTTTTTTTTTTGTGTATTTTACTCGATATCTCGAAAACCCGTGGACCGGTTTTCAAATTTTTTTTCTTAATCGAAAGGGTATAACTCGAAATTGGTCCCATTGGCACGAAACCAGGATCTGATGATGGAATCTTGGAGAAATCGAGGGAACTCTTCAAATTTTATATGGAGATGTACGGCGTTTTCGGTAATTTGTTGATGAAGTCAAGATTTTACATTCAGTAAACAGAATACTTTTAAAATATTGCTAATTTGAAGTCGGTTTTTTTTTGTTTAAAATTATTTAGGTTTTGCGTTGGCAGGTGGCAGGTATAATAGTGACAGGCTAGTCGCCTAAAATATACCTATTAGTCGCCTCTCATGACGTACACGGAAGAAATGAAGACGTGTTATTCTACCAACAAAATAGAATAACAACAAATTCCACAATAACCTAGTAAATAGTAAATACTGACAGTAAACCGCAGGCATGGTATAAACATTGATATCGATTCAATCATGCTAACAACAGTCCGGCGAAACATCAATTTTATTGAATTCTAATTAAATTTATTTTATCTCCAGTTGTATGGAAACCGCAGCTGCGATGGTTTGAGTCATGCGTAGATGGAATGAAGAGTAGACAAGATAATACATAAAATATTGTGTAACGTAACTTCAATTTGATTTACAATTTTTTTTTGTTAGGCGCAGCGCAGACGACAGAGTTTTGTGCGATCGAGTCTGCGCAGCAATAAATTGTCTGAATGGCGCGGTGACAGTTTCCA
>BHDV01004034.1:227716-257802 GCA_005406045.1 Adoxophyes honmai | reverse complement strand
TTGCTTGATAGATCGATATCGATCGATGATAGATCGATATCAATCGATAACCGATCGATAGATGATAGATCGATGGCGCCGTGTTCTTATAGTTGTGCTTAATACTGCAATATAACCGAGAACCACGCGGGCGGAGCCGCGGGCGGAAAGCTAGTAAATGAATAAAAATAAAATAAGGTATAGTTACCAATTTTGATTTCTCTTCCTCCTCTTCGGGATAATAGGCGTCTGCCTCTCATAATCACTACCTGCATTCGCTGGAACCTCTGCTCCATAACATCCATGTTTCTTCAGTTTTGCTCGATATGAAAAGTAAATAAACCAATTAATAAACACATAAAACACATTATAAAACTTTTTCCAGTCTTCTGCAGTTATTCGGCCAAAAGAGGTTTCTATTAGTGCTTCAGTTTCTTTTGCAGGGAGATTGATATTTTTTTTCATATCAGTTCGATTGGGTTATGGTAAGGTGGCAGACTAAGCACCTCATGGCCATATTGTTTTAGAAGTTCGTCAGCTACATACAGGGGTTCTACACTACATTCAGGGGCTCATAATCACTGCCTGCATTCGCCGGAAACTCTGCTCCATAACATATATGTTTCTTCAGTTTTGCTTGATATGAAAAATAAACACGCTAATTAATAAACACATATAAAAAACATAATAGGTCAGACTATTCATCGTACTCAAAATCAGAGTCCAAAAATTCAACCTCTAAGGACATGTCTGTATCAGAGGAGTCGTCATCACCTACACTTATAATAAATGGTTCCAATACTTCTTCTGTTGTCAGATCTCTTTGTTTATATTTATTTTCCACATTTATTACATGGTCCGTCATACGCTTAACTGTGGTCCATATCAGTTCGATTGGGTTGAGGTCGCAATGGTAAGGTGGCAGTCTAAGTACCTCATGGTCATATTGTTTTAGAAGTTCGTCAGCTACATACGGGGGTTCAGGTTTATGTCTACTTACTAAACATAACAATTCGGCTTTAGTTAAAAATTCTTCATAGTTTACTCCATTGGAAGTGAGCCATTCTTGTATTTCAGCTTTTCTTGTTTGAGTCGTAGGTATTTTGTTTTGTTGTACCGTGTGGTAACTCGCATTATCCATCACAATAACTGTGGGCTCATTCAAATATGGTAAACTAAGCAAATAAATGATAATAACTCTAAATTGATGCAAAAACATACCCGTTAGTGAAGATATTTCTTCTAAGAACATAATGTATTATAAGATTAATAACGTTACCATATAAAACTTTTTAGAAAAATTCCAGGTCACGCTTTCGTTAGCCAGACTCTAAAGCCATTTATTCATGAGTCATAATCAAAATCAGATTCCAAAAATTCAACACCTGATAAAGAATCATCACTTTCATCCTCACTTTCACGTACCTGTATTATAAATGGAGCCAATTCAGTGTCAAGAATGTTATCCTTAGACTTGTATTTTTCCTCTACGTTGATTACATGGTCTGTACATTTTTTCCAATCTGCTGGTGTAATCATTGAAAAACATTCTCTGATTAAGTTTTCAGTTTCTGAACCATGTCGTCCCAAATTTCTGCTAGCTACTTTTCGCTTTGCCAGGCTCCATATGAGTTCAATTGGATTTAAGTCACAGTGGTATGGGGGCAATTTAAGGACCTCGTGTCCATGCTGCTTCAATATTTCCTCTGCTGCATATAGAGGACCAACTCTATTTTCCTCAACAAGACACATCAATTCCGCTTTTTTATAGCACTCTTCGTATGGGATTTTATTTTCCCTTAGCCATTTTTGAATGTCTGCCTTCAAGCTGTGCATGGTTGGAGGCTTATTTATTTGTGTGACATGGTAACTTGCATTGTCCATTACAATCACACTAGGCTCCGTCAAATTTGGGATCAACATTTCACGTAACCACTTTAAAAAATTTACACTATTCATATCATCATGATAATCAGCTGATTTGGATTTTGTGCTAAATACAAGCAGAGAATTTGGCACAAATCCTTGCTCTGATCCAGCATGCACTATAATATGCCTTTTGCCGGATGAAATTTTTTCAACAACACCGGAAGTCGAAGGCCCTTGCCATGACTTTTTAGGTCTATAGTTTTGATGAACATATGTTTCATCAAGATAAACAATCAATTTTCCTTCTTGTCGTTTCTTGTGTATACTTCTTAGAAATCTTTGTCTCCATCCAGATATTTCAAAATTTTCCATGAGAATGGAACGTTCCTCTTTATTTCTTTTAAACTGAAATCCATTCTGGTGTAATATTTTCCTCAGTGTTTCACAACATCCTGAGAATCCTATAGATTCTTTCAATTCTGCATGTAATGTTTTTAGAGTAGGAACTTGCTTTTTGACACAATAAAATTCGTTAATTTTATTACGTATGGCTGTCACATCAAAATTGTCTAAGTTTGACACAGTAGATGGACGGGGACGTTTTTTCCCTGGCGTATTCCATTCACCTTGGTTAGTAGAACCCTCTTTTTTTATTTTACGTAGCGTTCTAATGCTTACACCTGAAAAAGGAGACATTTTTAATCCAGGAAATCAACACATTCATATATTGAGAAATCTTGACAAGCAAATATAGTTTATTTACCTGTCATGGTGGATATTTTTGCCAAATAACTCGATTCTGATTCTTTGTTAATAATGTCCATCTTAAGTTCTTTTGCTAGCTTTTCAATAGTTTGCTTCATGTTTTCATCACCCACGCCAGCTAGAATCAATATAAATAATTAAGTACGGTATTATAATACAAAAAACACTAAAAGCATCAACAATGTTTGACAATAACTTACCGGTCGTCTGAATGATTTCATCCAATATTCGTTTATTTTCCAGTAATCTCTCATTTTCGTCACTTCCAACCTGATTGTAGTTAGAGATCATAGAAAATAACAGGCTTCTTACACTGCTTCTGATCGGTTTAGCCATTATAACAGGATAATACTTCCGTAACGTAACAGATCACTGATAGGACATTTTAGGTTATGAAAAACTGTGATTGACAATTAGTTTGACAGATAAAATTGTTGCCATATATAGAATTCTGAAAAAATGCTTCTGCAGCGACTCGCTGGTTTAACTCTAGTAACCGTTTTTATGCAAGTGTTGAGAAAAAAACGTAATTACAGAATTCATTTGTTACGACGTGGTGACTAAAACGTAACTGTATCTTCTGTTACTAATATGGTGTATGCAACTCTTCGGATTCGAGGTTCGGTCACAGTATAATTCAGTATAAAATCCACTAACAGTTTTTTTAACCTATGATATGGTCACTGCTCTATGGGCAATGGTCCAATGGTCTAACTGTCAGTTGACCCATTTACTCATAATTTATACCGTTGTGATTTTAAAGTAAAAAAAAAAAAAAAAAAATCTAAACTTATACAAGTGTTTTTAATTAGAATCTGCATAAAAGCAGACTTTCTACTATCGATAATGTCAGTATATAATAATAAGTAAATGATATACTGACGGAAGTGTGCCGATGTAATCATGTGGAACAAATGTTATTAGTTGTAGAAATCAAAATGCACCGGAGCGTTTGACACTTGTCTAGGTGAACTGTGTTCGCGTACACCGTACTTACTTGTATCGTTTGTCAAGAACTGCATATCTTAACTCGTGAAGCATTATTATATACAACTTCATAAGTCTTACTACGAGTTTATAGTTACCGTATTCACTTGAGACGGTATCGGTATAGCCTCCTAAGCCCCAGCACCAAATTTTGATCGTTTGAATTTGATGCTTAGTGTCATTCATGTAAAATTCAAACTTATTTTGACATTAGTCCTATACGTAGGACCATGGGCCTTAGGAGGATAGTCGATTTTATCTGAAGAATTTTATTTGCTAAACTAACCAATTTAATAGTGGCGCTGCTGAAATTCCCGAACAAATCGTAGAGTACGATCATAGTTCATTTATAATAATGACACAGATGCGTGATTTTTTATTTTTAAAAGTCGTCATCGTCAAATCTCCGCAACGAAAAGTCATAGAAATATGAGTCAGTTTACGTTAAAAACGTTATATTTTAACCGTAATGTGGATAACTCAGTTTGATAATGCTAGGCTGACAACGTATCCACTATTGATGCTGTACACGTCCATGGGTAATAGTGATCACCTACCATCAGGCGACCCGCATAGGTACTCATTTTCCAGCTGTTTAGTAAAAAAAAACAGCACCTGCAAGAGTCAAGACAAAAATATGTCTTTTCGTTTAGCGAGTGACTATGTGTGGCGGTGATCACGTCAGGCAAAACAAGAAACAAGCAAGTATTTTTTTGTTTGTAGTTCAAAATAAAATGGAACGGTCAACTCTCTTCACAAACGACGACTTTTTGCAGATTACTTACTGATTTACGCTGTGCCCTAACCTTTTTCGTTTTTGATGCATCCATAATTATAATTATACTTGCGGTGACTCATCACTGCAAATGATACAATACATATTGGCTGACAGCAGTGACATGGCGACTGACATGGATCGCCGTAATTAGTGTCAAATAACCTTTTTTGAGAAGCTGAAGGCTTGTGAAGTTACTGGCAAAAAATGATCGGATAAGACATCTAACTTTTGTTTGTTTTGTTGCAAAAGTTTACTTAATTGAATTACTTCTTTGGGTACATACAACGCCTGTATTCCCAAATGGGGAAGGCGTAGCACACAAATACATTGACAAACCATGACTATTTTCTATCGTAGCTTCTGGCAATTTCTTTTGGATTTAAGTTAAGAGATACAATAATTCTTTCGATTACGACGTATTGACGTTTACCAGGGTATCTATCTACAGTTTCTAACAGTTTTTCCTGTGTAATTTTGGATTTAAAATAACATCACTATTTCTTTCGTGGATGTGTAATAAAATAGGTTTGGGCATGCTTGAGGGGACTGGCTAGCAACATGTCATACTACATCTCTTTCTTCTTTACGTTTAAGCTAAAATTATACTAGAAGTGATCATGAAACGTAAAATAGTAATGTTTTTGACTGGGTAACGTTGCGTGTACTCTACCTACTGCATTTAGGGATTCAGACTTGATGTTTATTTTATTGTATTTATACCGTAAATAAAAGGTATTAAACAACATTTTAAATTAAGTATGATTTATTAATTATTTTACCGTACAAGTATTTTGAGGTACCCAAAGACAATTGAAAAGAAGATAAGCATCAAAACCTTTGCAATTGTGGCATTTTTGACTTAAAATTTGTACCGGAAACAATTAACTTCAGCAAAAAATGTTCAAAAACTGGAACTGCATAATTGTGATTCTGTTTTATTTATTTCATGTGCCATTTTGGATTCTTCAACCTTTTGGTGGCTGATAAAAATCTGAAGTGCCTTGTCGTCATGTGAAATTAAATGGTAATTTTATTTGTCTTATCAAAATTGTCAGTTCTGTTTTTTTTTAATGCACTTCATCCTTGAAGGTTGGCAGTTAGTTTCTTATTGAGCCTGTCCATACATACATTAACATCACGCCTCACGCGCAAACGAAAAATTATCATGCCTTGGACAATTCAACGTTTCGTCTGCTCTGCCTACTCCCTTTGGGAATACAGGCGTGATGTATGTATGTCACCTTATTAAGTGTCAGTAGTAATGACATAGTGTGTATGGAATGAATTCACTTTTTGGGCTAATTTCATAAACTATCAACAAAATTGACAAAAACAAGTAAAAGATTCATTCAAGAAAATTTACACAATTCTCTTGATCCAAAAAAAGGAAGAAGACACTTTACACGGTTAAAAAAAACAATGTTGTGTCAAAACCAAATCCCACCAAAATGGCGGTATGCTTAATAGCCCAATTATCTTTTTTAACGTCCACTTGTACAATAAATTCGGGCGGTACGTGAGGCAATGCGTGCAAAAAGGATTTGTTGCATTAAAATGCGTGCCTTTTGTTAAGCTTTAATTATGCTATCAAACACGTTATGATAATTTACGGGGAATAAAAGGGTATTGCGTGGAGTGACTCAAGATAGGGAAGTTTTTTTATGCAGAAGATACAAGTAAACGCGCTTGTGGTGTTATTCATTGAAAAACCGGGTAAGTGCAGGTCTAGCTAGGATATTTAAGCGAGCTGGCAATCCCTCACTATTGCACCTCTTTCATCAATGTTTTAACCTAAAATTGCTAGAAGTTGTTATGATGATTGAAAGTTCTAGTTTTGACAATGTTAGTGCTTACGCCGTTTGGGAAAACAGGCGTGATATATTATTATGTAGGTTTGTAGGTATGTGTATGTACCTTCACCCAACCCCTTAGTACGTACATACATACATACAGTCACGCCTGTATTCCCAAATGGGGTAGGCAGAGCACACAAAACGCTACACAGATAAAACGATGACTGTTTCACATTTTGTGGCCACTTCTAGCATATACTTGTCAGGTTTTAAGGTGGCAGGTACAATATAGTGACAGGTTGCTAGCCTGTCGCCTAAATGTAAGTACTTTAACCTATGTCCTTAGTCGCCTCTTACGACATCCACGGAAGAAATGGAGAGGTGTTATTCTAAACCCGACACCACGCGGAAAAACAAAAAACGTACATACAAAAAATAACACAGTCCCCATAAAGTACTTCGTTTCTGGATAGAAAAATACGTAGTTCAAACAAAACATTTACTTAGTTAATAATTATCACATCTTTCTTTATTGTGTCCTTCCGAAATCCCAACAGATGACTAATTACTATCACTCCTTTCCTTCGTTTTAAACCTAAAATGAAGTTAGAAAGGTTGTATACATTTCGTAGCGTAAATTGTATGTATTTTTTTCAAATGCTGGATCCCTTGCAGATGTAGTACGACCCCTCAGGAGGTCGACCCACAGGTCAAAAACACCGCTTGACAGAATAACACGTTGGGTTACATTGTAAAATAATTCGTTATAAAGATATTCTTATCGCAACTACAGGATGTCACTTTATTAATTTAATTTCACAGAACACTAAAGTGACATTTAACAGTGTCTTAAAATGTTGGGTTTTATGTATTTTTTATGCATTTGGCGAGTTCGCGAACGGGCAGCTGCTGATGTTCGCGTCCTGTCTCATAAACGTCTATAGTTTTGTTTACAAGGCGAGGCGAAAACAACGGATTAACACAAGTGAAATACGTACGTTTTAGTGCGTATTTTGTTGTAAATTTAAGTTCTCGACTAGTAACAAATTTGGTACAGTCAGACTAGTATGAAGAATGAAAAAAAGAAAAGCGGCCCAGTGCGAGTTGAATTCACGTCGAAGGAAATTCCGTACCAAGAACTGCAACAAAATGTTAGAATAATACATACATACTTACATACATACATATTCTCACGCCTGTATTCCCAAGAGGGGTAGACAGAGCACATGAATTCAAAAATCCAGTGCCACGTTTAGCAATTTCAGGGTAACCAGATGGTTAAACGTGATATTGCAGTGACAGGTTGCTAGCCCATCGCCCACAATACACTAACCCTTTCCCAGAGTGTACTCTTACGATACCCACGGGAAGAAACGGGGAGGTGCTATTCTAACCCGGCACCACACGGGGACTAATCCGGCTCCACATGGGGAATAGAATAATATTAGGGTTAAACGTGATGACTAATGACATAATTATAATAGTGACAAGCTGACAAGTTGCTAGCCTGTCGCCTTATCCATATTTAAACAACTTTATTTAGTTCACGTCCACGGAAGAAATGGGGAGGTGTTATTCTGAACCAGACACCACATGGAATGCTACGGAAGACGGGATGTGCTAGTATGAAACTATACAAACTATCGCATCGTCTAATTGCGCCCGATGATGGATCACATATTAGCACGAAACATGTCAAACTATCTCGAGTAAAAGACGTAAATGTATGCGTTTAATTTTAAGTGAGACTCACGATAGTTTTATGTTTGACAACAAAACAAAAGCAAGTCTACATCGTCTACAATGTATTCTAAAGTTCCTTAATTACGAAAAGTTAACACAATCAATTTCAAACCAACTTGAAATCAGTCTAGGTCTCTAATAATACTGCAATTTAGTACAAATGACGTTTCACGGTGAAACTGCTTGTTTTACCGACAGATGCATTAGCCGTTCAATGACCCCTACACCGGCTAGGTTTTAGTGATTTACGGTACCTAAATTAGTTGCGAAATGCCACTAGTATTATTATAGCTATGTAACTACTATGTATGGTATAAAAGGTCAATTATCCTTTTTATAGATGTTGATCTCGAAAAAAATACCGAAACTTCAGATTTTGGCATAAATTTTTTAACGCTCTTTTAATGATACATTTTGGAATTCGATGTGGTGTTGGGCTTAGAATAAAACCTCTTTTATATCATACTAGCTTTCCGCCCGCGACTTCGTTCGCGTAAATTTCGGATTTTGGGGTCGTAGGTTTCTGAGCCTATTCTTTACAAACAAACAAAGTTTTCCTCTTCATAATATTAGTGTAGATGTAAATATCTAAACCCAAATAGTTTACGGAATCCTCTTTTTTTCAAAATTTAGCCTATGTTACTCGTGGATAATGTGGCTTTCGGAAGGTGCAAGAATTTTTAAAAACGGTCCAGTAGTTACTGAGCCTATTCATTACAACCAAACAAACAAACAAACAAAGTTTTCCTCTTTATAATATTAGTGTAGAAAAGACGACTAAAAAGAGATAGGTGACTCTTTAGGCGACAGACTGGCAAGTTGGCAACCTGTCACTGTTGTAACTCTTTCATTTACGTTTCAATCTAAAACTATGTTATTTGTATCAACCCAAAAACACTAGAAAAATCACGATTATTGCACGGTTCGTGGGAGCCTGGCGAAACGACAGACGAACAGACAGCAAAGTTTCAGTAATACGGTCCCATTTTCACCCTTTACTTAACTGAACTCTAAAAAGGAAAGTTCTTAACAAAATCCCTAATTTTATAACTCAATGCCTTTTCTCGCTAAAATGCAGTAAGATTACCTTACATTCTCACTCACACAAACCAATAAAACAAGTGCACAGACAATATTTATGGTCGCACGCACGTGGCTTTTGTGCTAAATTCGATGCGTTTTACAGCCACTTGTATTATTTTATTTGTTTGAGTGAGAGCTCTGAATGCTGTGTGTTAATCACGAGAGAGGTGAAAACTGAAGTGTGAAAGGTACAGTCACGAACAGGGATTGTTGAGCCACTTGCCACTGTTCGCAATTTAGACGTGTAATCAATGACCGATGTGACTGACAGATGTTAGCTATTGGATTAGTATTACACGACCAAGTTACAAACATAGGTAAGTGGCTCAACAATCTCGGTTCGCGATGGTACATTGATATTGACCAAGAAGTGTCACATTGTTGTAAGTAGGTAGCATACGTAGGCATGCTACTGACTGTATTATTACATACAATCACGCCTAATATTCCCTAATGGGGCAGGCAGAGCACACAAAACGATAGATAAAACCATGATTATGACTATTTCACGCTTCGCAGCCACTTCTAGCATAGTTTTAGGCTCGCAAAGATGGAAGAGGTAGAATAGGGACAGGTTGCTAGCCTGTCGCCTAAACCTATTTCCTTAGTCGCCGTTTACGACATCCACGGAAGAAATTGAGAAGTGTTATTCTATCCCGACAACACGCAGGATTGTATTAATGCTGGCTGGAGTGTGTGGAGTCGGGTTAGATTAACACCTCTCCATTTCTTCCGTGAATGTCGTAAGAGGCGATTAAGAAAGGTTTAGGTATCATTTTTGCAACAAGCGAGCAACTTGTCACTATTTTACCTCTTCCATCTGTTTTTGTAATTACCTAAAGTTATGCTGGAAGTGGCTGTGAGGCGTGAAATTGTCAAAGTTTGGTCTATGTCTTGGTTCGTATGCTCTGCCTTACCCATTTGGGAACACATTCATGATTATTATATTGCATGTAAATTGTTGTCAGAATAGCTGGTGGTAGATGCGGAAGGTCACTTCATCTTTGTGGTATTTTAAAAGAATCTGGTGGACTTTCAGATGTCAAGACCTAATTCTAAAAGAATTTTCTTACTCCATTGTTCTACCAAAAAAGTCGAACAAAAATCTGCCTCGTACATCCACACTCAGGCCGAAATGCAAAGAAAGTCGTAAACCTCCGCCCTAAATAACCATTGGCAGCCAAAATATTTGACAGCAGTACATTTTGCAAATGTATAATTTGACTTCGAACTCATAATATCTGTCTCGCTTTCATCAAAGGACAGTTTCTCGGAAACGATTGCTATTCAAACAAAACGTCATAAACGCACTCGCCAAAACATTCTAATTTGCACGTTAGTTGATTGCCTTTAAGTTAAAAATGCAAAGACTTTCTTTTTAGACTTAATGTAATATGATTCTGAGCGTCATTGCTCGTCGCAAATGAGCGCAAGAACCAGGGATTGCACGCAAATGGTTACCTAATGAGAAGCTTTTACGGTTGCAATCAAAAAGCGGCTATCTGAACTTACACCGTTTTAGACCAAAAACTTCCTTTGCGACATGAAGATGCGCCGGAGTGCCAAATCCAGTTTGCCCCGCGATTTATTTAGCCTCGGCCATGGTCGGGCTTCGTCGTAAATTCACGCCAGAAATTTCGATTTTATTTTCGAAAATAAACCCAACTAAAATTGGAATTATGCACTTTCACCGTAATGATATTTGACGCAAAAGCAGGGGATTTATTTTCATTTAATTTTATGGCGCGCCATCAATTTGTGTGACAAAGATTTTTCGCCTGTGTTGTAAATAAACTTAAAATTCAGATAACTCGGTATTAAAAATGTGTCGTAAAATTTTATCATAATAACCATAAACACAGTTATACCACGCATGTTTTCCCAAATGGAGTAGGCAGATCGTACGAAACGGTACATTAGAGAAAACGCTGACTATTTCACGTTTAATGGCCACTTTTCATACTATGCATCATATTTTTTAGATTTTGATGTGGCAGGTACAATAGTGACAGGTTGCTAGCCTCTCGCCTAAAGTACACCTTAACGACATCCACGGAAGAAATAGAGAGGAGTTATTTTAAACCTGACACCACACGGAATACCTGCAATTGTCATACTTGCTAAAAACCAAAAAAAAGGGGCCACAAAACGTGAAATTCTCGTAGTTTTAACTATGTAGCTTTTAGTGGCAAAGCACAACCCATTAGAGAATACAGTCATGATGTATGTATGTGTATGTTTAGCGACAGACTAGCGACCTGCAAAACCTAAAAAAATGCTAGAAGTAGCCACGAAACGTGAGATACTCAAGGTTTTGTCTATGTAGCATTCCGTGTATCAACAGGCATGATGTATGTACCATCGCGAACAGGGATTGTTGAGCCACTTACCTATGTTTGTAACTTGGTCGTGTAATACTAATCCAATAGCTGACATCTAGTCGTCACATCGGTCATTGATTACACGTCTAAATTGCGAACAGTGGCAAGTGGCTCAACAATCCCGGTTCGTGACTGTATGTTTGAATCACCCAACGAGCCAATCGATAGGTTACAGGAAGTGGCACAGACAGAAACAGAACGGGTAAAAAGCGCTTATTAACATTTGAGTCGTAAATGGTTAACTGGATTGACCTCGACTGACAGACAGACAGATTGGGGTGGCTGACCCACTATATTATGTCACGGTGATCAAAGTAAACATGAACGACCCTGAGACGAGATTATGGGAGCGATTTTTTTTGTGCGTCATTTGGCAATTGCTATGTGTATTTTTTTAAAAGTAAGTTTTACATCTACGGACTCGTGGTCCGTACCTTGATAATTGTTCACAAATTTTAATTTAAGATTTTAATAGTATGCGCTCCGCGAAAAGACACTATGGTTAAACTAGCAACTATGCTCCTGAAGATAATTACAAGTAAAGGGGCTTTTTTTCTTTTTTTTCTCTCTCTTTCTTTTCTTGCTATGTGTATTTATGTGTGTAAGGTGGGTATGTTTTAATACATTCACGACCAAGCCTAAAATCAAAACATCTGCGCGGAACCGAGTAGTCCATAGCTAGTACAAAATGAACCCGGCTACTGGGTTTTCGGTATCTCACGAATGTTTTGAAGAACCTGGGAGCCGGGTCCTTGGTTCTGAATGTGAGCGACCGGCTAGCTACCCGACGTTATACTTCTTCCATTTATCTTTAAATCTGATGTATCATGGTTTCATGGTAAAGGTGGCTACAAAACGTCATGGTTTTGGCTCTGACTGAGGTTACAACATTTGGGAATACAGACGACGTATACAGGGTGGCCGGCCATTGACATGGTCGGGAATAGGTACCATCGCGAACAGGGATTGTTGAGCCACTTACCTATGTTTGTAACTTGGGCGTGTAATACTAATCCAATAGCTGACATCTAGTCGGTCACATCGGTCATTGATTACACGTCTAAATTGCGAACAGTGGCAAGTGGCTCAACAATCGCGGTTCGTGACTGTACGCGTCTGAAACCTCAGTAAGATATTTCCAGATAATTTGTATTATTAACCTTGTGGGAGACAAAATGTTTCATCGCTTTTCAGGTCATTGCACCCGGTGTATTACCTACCTTATGCAAGGTTTACACGGGCTTAGTACTTGTCATTAGTGTCGGTGGTTAGGGACTTATAATGCGCAGTGACAAGTGGCAACTAACCGTCTACATAGTGGTGTTAGAGAATAGTATTAGTAACAAAATACTTCAGCAGCTTTGACTAGGTAATCTACTAATCACTAATCAAATTGCACTTGTCATTAAATGTTTACACCACTCGACAAGTGACAAGTATTAGTAGATTTTTACCTGGGGTGGGTGCTTGTCACTTAGTAAATAGGAACGGCTTCTAATCACTTGCACTTGCAGTTGCACTAATACTAAGCACTTATACAACATGTTTACACACCTGTGACAAGTGTAAGTGGCAAGTACTAAGCATTAGCTACTAACCCCGTGTAAACCCGGCATAAATTGCGAATAGTGGCAAGTGGCTCAACAATCCTGGTTCGTGACTGTACGCATCTGAAACCTCAGTAAGATATTTCCAGATAATTTTAATTATTGACCTTGTGGGAGACAAAATATTTCATCGCTTTTCAGCTCATTGCGCCCGGTGTATTACCTACCTTACGTCCCGTACGCAAGTCCAGAAAGTGGCGGCGTATGCACCTGCAAAAGTTCGACATTGGGATGCTACGCGTATGACTGAGAGCCGGAGTACAAAAGAGTGGGCAATATTTTTTATATTTTCGTTTTTTTTCTATGAAAATTTTAGGAAAAAATTCTCATGGATTTTCAGACGGTGAAGCTACTAGTTGAAATGTTAACGATCAATTTCTGGCACCACTGTACCTATAGGTAAGTATTTATGTATTTTATTTTGTTACAAATTTACCCTTTCGTACGGGTAATTTCATTTACTCTGTTTGATTACGACACGTGTTTAGGTTTTGGCGGGAGTCGAATCACGCGTATTGCAGTCTCAAAACTATAGAAACAACCTCAAAGACCTATAAGAGCACTGGATACGCTGTTTGATTACAATATGAAGGAATTCGTTTGAAAGCACAACGTAAACAAAAACCTGCAAACGTTCCAGATTCAAAAACTCGCGATAAAAAGTGGAAACTTAAAAAAGCATAAAAATTCATGGTGCAAATCGCAATCACAGCAAATTAATTAAACGAACTACAGCGAGCTAAGCTATAACGCAGCAGTGGAAACGTGAAAGAGATTAATATGAGCTGCAGTGTATAGGAATTCCTTTGAAACGCGTTAGGCCTGTGCCACGTGGATAGCTAAGCGATGTTTTTGACTAGCTTTGTACAGACCTGTGTGGTGTCTTGCTTAGAGATCACCATTCCTTTTTTTCTAGCGATGTCTTAGGAGGCGATTAGAAGTTAAGGTACAGTCACGAACCGGGATTGTTGAGCCACTTGCCACTGTTCGCAATTTAGACGTGTAATCAACAACCGATGTGACCGACTAGATGTCAGCTATTGGATTAGTATTACACGCCCAAGTTACAAACATAGGTAAGTGGCTCAAGAATCCCTGTTCGCCACGGTACCTATGCTTGAGGCTTCTGTCACTTTTTTATAATTTTTCCAACGTAAAATTATTCTAGGTGGCTACGAAACGTGAAACAGTCATATTTTGACCATGTAAAGACCATTTTGTTGTTTGTTTATTGTTTTGTAAAAATAAATTGTTAATTCTGTTACCTGTAAACCAATGTATAATCAGTATAAATAAGTATTTTCGTAAGTTAATAGGTACGTAAGTAATGTTAATTCTTTGTGATATTATTATTGCTATTTATGTGATACTTAATTAATCGGAGTAAGTACAAATCAGGAGTTTTTGTGAGTTTATACGCAAATAAAGTTGATTTTTCTTGTATTTTGATTTATTTAATACTGTTATCGAGTGAGGTCAAAGTCTTTGTGTACTCGTCTGAGGACATAGTGAAAAATCGAGGGGAAAACTCTAGGATTTTTTTATTAATTTTCCGACAGTATGTACTTAATACATTTTATGGAAAAAATAATCGTTTTGACTAAATTAGTATCTCCAGGATCCAGGAGGTTAAAACTCTTTCTGCTTTACTCTTATTTTTTTTTACACGTTGTATAGCGTAGTTAGCCTTATGTATGCACAATCTTACCCGGAATAGTCAGGCACAATGCGTGTGACAGTTGAGCGTGTGCCAAAAATGTTGCGCCCAGCGGAGCGAGCGAGTTTGCAGCGAGTTTGCGACACGTAGTGACGCTTTGCTTGTTTGTAATTAGTAACCCCGTGGAATTGTAAAGTGGGCAGTGAACTAGAAAAGTACTTACTTACATCATGCCTGTATTTCCAAGAGGAGTAGGTAGAACATACGAAACGATACACAGAAGGCGTAAGTTGTAAAGTCAAAGAATTTGGTAATTGTGTCACTTTGTACCTTTTTAAAAGAAATGTCACTGAAACATACCATAGGTACTATCTAATAATTTAAGCAATATGAAACTCCTTGTGAAAAGTTTCAAAGGGGTAAGGTTTCAATTACCCTGACTGTACATAGGTCTTACTTTGGCAGGTATAAATTATACCTACTACTAGCGACCGCCCGCGACTTCGTCCGCGTAGATTTCGGTTTTTACTGGGACAATTTAGTTAGAGAGAATTATTTAGTTTTGGCTAGCAGAATAGCTAGCAGATGGTATATGTTTTCCCACTTTCTGGACACTTATCGTCATATTTTGAACAATTCAAACAAAATCTTTATAAATTATAGCCTATGTGCTATTCTGATGTATAAGCTACATTGCTGTAAAGTTTCATTAAAATCCATTCAGTAGTTTTTGCGTTAAAGAGTAACAAACATCCAAACATTAGGATTTATAATATTAGTAGTATTAAATAGTAACAGGTTGTTAGCCTGTCGTCTGAATTATAATACCTTAACCCTTAACCATAGGAGATATTCACAGAACTGTAACTACGAAAGCATACTTCAAAAATGTCGCCTCGTGATGAGCACTGATAACGCAAGTCGAAAACGTAAAAAGTACTATTTGGCAACTACCGATAATTTTATTGTAGTTGCAGTGGAGTCGTCGCGTCATATCGCAGACGATGGGTCAATCGATTTTTTTAATCAATCGATTACCTTTAATTTGTCTTTAGAATCGGTTAAGGTAGGTTCTAAGCGACAGGCTAGCAACCACCTCAGTAGCTACCTCTTTTATTAACTTAAAATTATGCTAGAAGTGGATGCGAAGGTGTAGTAGGTTTTTTCTACGTCTCGTATTGTGTGTTCTGCCTATTCCATTTAGGAAAACAAGCGTGATGTACGTATGTAAGTATAATTTATTTTGGAAAATGTTTCATTTCGTTGATATTTGAATACACTGTAAACACATTTCGTTGACATCACCATTTTCATACAACAAATGCATATCAATTAGTCGCCTATGAAACAAAATGCAGGATGTATTTGCGTCAATTTTATTTCGACGCAATGTAAACAAATATTTCATTTTTCAGAATAGTTTCCGGGTGTCACAAATTATGATTTGGAATGAAAATTGGAAATAAAAATGGCGTGCGTGATAAATGGACGAGCCTGAGCGCCACGGGGTACGAACGGAAGGAGATGCCCGCGTGAGAAAAATAATTTAAAACGATTTGTACATGATTGTTCAATTAGGTGTGGCGACACGTCTGCGATCTGTCTGGTGTCAAGGATACTTGTGGGGGATGATAACCGCTGGCTTATTGACTTATTTGAACGTGCGCCTTGATCATGCAAAAAAGGAGAAATGAGAACAATGAAAATTAGCGAGTTATGAATCAATCGTGCTGTCATTTATCTTCCAATGCAAAAAAGGTATTTTATAAGTTTTGCATAGTAGATGTCGAACAACGAATTGATTTTGAGGCACTTTTGCTAACAAGAGTGCGAGATTTCTTTCAGTGTCATTGGCCGGGCTTAAAACTTTAAAGTTGCTCATCCACGGCCTAACTATAACTATGACTAAATCACATACAAACTAAGTATAATCATATTATGTGTTCAAAGCACTGTCCCCTACTTTTCGAAAAAAAAACACACAGCAAACCTAACTGCTGAGTTCGAATTGAATTCGATTTCAAATCTAAGCCTGTGTTATCTCTACGATCTTCTCTACCCCAGTGCCGTAAGCGACAAGCACGCTACTGTCAGTCAAGAGCTGCGTTCACGGCCGAATGTTCGTTCGCATGATGCGGTTTAGCATTTCCCAAGGAATGTGGTTTCCAACCATTTTTGGGGTGATTTAATGACGGAAAGTTAATAGTATGCCGCGTTTTGTTTTTGGAAATTCGTTTATAAATGGAATTTGTAGAAAGCACGCGGATTTTTTTTGTTACGAATTTTTAGTTTATTGTGATTTGTTCGTGGTTAACTTATATTCTTTTATTGCACGAAGAGTAGGCCGATGGGGTCAAAATGTGCTTGAGTGGAGACCATGAACCGCGTAGGATGTCCACCTATAAGATGGACAGACGACCTAATAAAGGTCGTTGGAAACCTCATGAAAGTAGGTCGCTTCCAACAGGTGCTTATGGAAGTCTAAAGAGGAGGCCTATGTTCTGCAGTGGACGTCTTATGGCTGAAATGATGATGATGATGTTGACCTTCTACTACATCTTAAGGTGGTAGGTTCACCTATTGACTGACAAGTTATGAGTCATGAGACATGTGACGCTGCCATTTTTGCTAAAAAATAGTCACAAGTCACGGTGGCCTCAATGTGCTCATCTATAATTTTCCGCATGGTAGAAAAATTACCATTTCTCAAAAAAAATGGACTCTGTTGGAAAACCACATGTCTTTGGCTTCGTTGTGGACACTGTAACTCACTTAGTAAGAGAAGCTTTGGGTCGCAGATTCTTTGCGGGTCCAGCGCGGATTGGGACCTTCACATACAACATTAAATTGCTTCAATACTGTGTGCAAGTTTCCTCATGATGTTTTCCTTCACCATTATTATACTCGTGATAAATGTCACATTCGATTTTGCTCATAAATTCCGAAAAAATCAGAGGTGCGAGCCTGATATTCGAATCCTCTGCTCGAGAGGCCACAGGTCTAACCGCAAACCCTTGCCCACCACCCACCAAGACTAATTTCTTTTTCATTTCAGCTTACATTTTCACTTTTAAGTGTAATCAACAAGAAGGAACTGACGAGTTCAAAATCCGATGAGATCATGTCATTTTACCACGGGTTTTTTGTAACCACTTTCCGCTTTGTCATCGAGTCACCTCCATGTCATCTTATCTCATTGTCATCATTTCACTTGTCGGTATTTTACATGTCTGTATCGAATTTGAAAATAATGATACAAATTTTAAATCAATTAAGAACAGTTCAATTAAAATAAGTCTTTACATATATCACACCTGTCTTCCCAATTGGGGTAGGCAGAGCACAAAACGCTACGTAGATAAAGCCATTACTTACTATTTCACGTCTAGTGGCCCTTTCCAGCGTATTTTTAGGTTTTGAGTGGGCAGGTATAGTAGTGACAGGTTGCTAGCCTGCCGCCTAAATGTACCAACCGATATCCTTTTTCGAAGTTTCTTGCGGCGCATTCTTCTTGGCAATGATGGTATTTCCGAAGCGCTGGTAGAATAAAGAATGACGTGTAAAAGTGCTCTTAGGAGCCTATTTGCATAAATAAAGTTTTGAATTTTGAATTTTAAGTATTTATATTTATATGTATGTATGTGCAAGAGTTATTAGAGTGTAACAATCAATAATTTAACTTGGCCCTACCTAACTAACCACTGTGCAGTTCTCGGAACCAGTCCAGTGTTTACTGCACAGTGGGCCGGCCTTTTGTTGGCAAATGGCAAAAAATCTGCAATCATTTGTCCATCAAGCACAATGGTACCGTTACGGACATTATGCAGGATGTCAAATAATTATACATTTTCGTGCAATGGTATTGGTAACGTATTGTCTGATATTGTATGTGGAATGGAATCGTTGGTGGCTTGTAAACGTTTGTAAAATAAGCGTGTCTTTTTAGGGTTCCGTGGCTTAATGGCGAAAAGGGAACCCTAAGATTCATCATGTCTGTCTGCCTGTATAGTGACATTACTACTATTTCACGTTTTAATTGACAGGTATAATAGTGACAGATTGCTAGCCGATCGCGTAAAGTGTACCTTGACCTATTTCCTTAGTCGCCTCTTACGAGATTCATGGAAGAAATGGGGGGGGGGGTCTTAATACGATATCACACGGAATCAGTTTAATCAAGTTCACTAACCTTCCATAAATTTAACATAACGTCAACTTCATTAAATAAACAAAAATAAAACAATAAACGTCAGTTTAGTAAACTCTTGAAAAGCACTGAAATAAATTGGGATAATGAGAGTTTAAAGTTTTCCTGAAAATTATCTTTGCGTTTTAAAATTATCATTTTGGCTCGCTAAGGCTGTATCGCTCAGTTCCTTTGCCAAAATACGTAGTTGCGACGATAAAATGAAAACGTTATGGTAGGTACGGTTGGACAGTTCAGTTTGTGGACGCCGTTTTTAATTATTAAGTAGGTAGTCAGCCTTTTTATTGCACCTTCTTCGTAAGTAGTTTTTTTACATAGGCGTCCATAAATTACGTGAGGTTTGCAGTTTGTTTCAAACAAGAAAAAAATTGCGTGATATTTGCCTTGACCCCCTCCCCCAACGTGAGATTAGATGAGATTTGACTCGACCCCCTCCCCCCCTAAAACACCTCACGTAATTTATGGACGCCCCTTACATATATCACACATCATAATAATCATGCCTGTAGGTATTCCTAAACCGGGTATGCAGAGGACACAAAACGTTATGTAGGCTAAACTAAGGCTATATTACTAACTGATTTTTAGATTTTAAGTTCAACTAAACGCGGGCTATAAGGTAAACGTCCCTGTACTCGACACTGACCCAATACTTGGCACTTGCAACCTTATGTCATAGTAAGACAGGTGACAGATGGGTGTCGTTTACTGGGCGTTGAGGCGTCGAGCATTGGTACTTTTACCTTACCTGTATTTCACATTTTGTTTTTGAGTATCGTATCGATACTTTTATAATTACATAGCATTTACACACAAACAAAAATATTATAAAAATTTGACCAGCGCGGTGAGTGTTCAAAATTAAATAGTATGTTTTTGGAACAAGACATTTTCAGAAATTTCTAAGGTCTGTCAGTCTGTCAGTCCTCTTTCATAGCTCTTGGCCTTTCACTGATTGCTCTTAGGTCGTGAGTCCATTAACCAAATCAGTTGAACTCAATACCGTGTTTTTGTGCAATTGATTCTGATTGGTTACTCGGCTTGCATACTGCGCAGTACCGCAGCGTATTAAGAGCACAGCGAAGCCACTTTAAAGTCACTGTTGAATTTATCGTACTCTTATACAAGCTTGGCCATGCCTATTTTTGTTACAAAACTTTCAACAAAAGTGCCTTTTTCCCACAGGCACGGCGGATACCACTTTGTTTCACTTGCTACTATCTTGACATACGTCTTTCGCTTTATCCACATTCTCATACATGCTTGTCGGTTTCGGATAGGTACTCTTAACCTGACCTGTTTTCTTAAACATCCTCGATTTGGTCACGGAACGTCCGTCTAGGCCTCCCTCTCCCAACGCACCCATTCAATCTCTCCACACCTGAAAATCAATGACTTGGATCTAATAGTGACATGTTGCTAGCCTGTCGTATAAAAGTATACGTAGTCGCTTCTTACGACATCAACGGAAGACTTTCAGTTTAATTCATTAAATTATATTTATTTAAACTACAAGGCATTCAATCCTTTGCAAGTTTCTACATGGGAATAAATTACGGCACATAAAAATAACCTATTGAAATAAAATCATCGAATCAAGGTACCTACACAGTACCGTTAATTTAGCCGCCAGTCTGTTCTAATCTGTGGCATGCGCAGGCGTCGCTTATTGCACTCATTTGATAATTTCACTTAATCTGCAGCGTGATAGGTGTGGGTCGGTGAACTGTTCGCAGCTAGCGAGCGAACCATCTTGTGTTTACTTTAGCTGTGCTTATCTTGCGGCTGTTTTGGTTTGAGCTAACCAAACTCAAATTCCCGCTTCATTTTTGCTTCAAATTTCAATAAGACTCTCAAAACTGACCTAAAATTATGCCGAAAAAGAAGCATTTTAGACACTCTCAAAAGAAAAGGAGAGATGTTTATCTAGCGTAATACCACACGGAGTAAGTTATAATAATATACATATGTACCTTTATTCAGGAAATTTTGTTTAAAAAAACATGAATACTCGTAAATAACATAAAATAACGAAAAAACGAACCGAAACAAATTTAAAAAAGCAAACCTCCGAGGCATGGTCCCGAAGATGCTGGCTCCTCGCTGTATCGCAATGCTAAGCGTTGAGCGAGGAAGCTGCCAGCTCTTCTGTTCCCAGTTGTATCCGATAGGCCTGAGGTCTATGTCTTGAATGACCTTTATATTCAGCGCTTTTAAATTTTCTGACAGTTCCGCAGCAGAATAATAGTTAAATTATAATTACATAAAGTATAGATCAGAGTTACCTCGATGGCTAATAATACCCTGTATCGGACAAACAATGACTTTTTAACATATCGTAGCCACGTTTAAACGTAGATGAAAGAGGTATAAATAGGTTGTTAGCCTGCATCAGATCATGCACATCAGAACAATTTAGAACCCACACCTTTACTCGTTCCCACTAAAATAGACACAGAATCAATATTACGCAAAATCAACATACTATCAGCGCTGACGGTCTACTTTATACAAATCTCCATGTTTACGCTATAACTTACGCCCGCGAATATGTTCGCTTGGTTTATAGTGGCATTGTGAAACTGATTTATTATCAAGTGCATCCAGATTTATGTTTGAAATTGAAGAATTTTAGGACTAATAAAGTTCAAAGCAAAGTTGAGATCGCTTTGTTTTTATGTGTATTCAGTAAGTTAGCTTTTGATGGGATCTATCCTCCTGACGACCTGCGTCCTATATATAGTACATAAAATTCATGTAATTTGTAACTTTATCTTTTGACATTAAGAGTCAGTTTTGCACTACACATAATGTGACGCTATCTAGATTCTTAACGTTTTATAAGTCATAATGATCATTTAGTCCAAAATTCAAAACTTTATTTATGCTAATACCCTCCTAAGAGCACTTTTACACGTAAATTTTTAGTCTACCGGCGCTTCGGAAAGACCATCATTGCCAAAAAGAATGCGCCGCAAGAAGCTTGGAACAAATTATTAAAAAAAATTAGGAGGTTCTACCGTACATACATACATACATACATACAATCACGCCTGTGTTCCCAAATGGGGTAGGCAGTGCACACGAATCGTGACATAGACAAAACCATGGTTATGACTATATTACGCTTAATAACTACCGTAGCATGTAAAAAAACAGCAACGATTTTGAAATAATTATGCCATTATTATGCAATAATAGTAACAATTGGATTATTCTGTATTCCACGCCATTCATCGCTTTCCTTCATTATTACTATTCTATTTACTTTTGTTGAATTATTCATTACATTGATGTTTTTTTACATGTAATGTATGCACATTACTGTAACTTTTACGTTCCATTCAATCAAATGTGAATAAAGTTTGTGTTGGAATATAAATCCGAAAAATATAAAATTTTAGTCTTGATTTTTATTTTCATTTTATAGTAGATTTTAAAGTAAGTAAGACAAGTATTAGTTTTACTATACTTACATACATACATACATACCGTCACGCCTCTTTCCCACAGGGGTAGGCAGAGACCACTTTGTTCCACTTGCTACGATCCTGACATACCTCTTTTGCTTCATCCACGTTCATTAGCTTCTTCATACATGCTCGTCGATTTCGGGTACTCTTGACGACCTGTTTCTAAAACGTCCGCGATTTAGTCACGGAACGTCCGTCTAGGTCTTCCCCTCCCAACACATCCATTCACACTTCCAGCATAGATCTGTTTAGTCAATCTTCTTTCATCCATCCTCTCTACATGACCAAACCAGCTAAGCATACTTCTTTCTATTCTAGTCACTATACTTACTATACTTACTGTTGCTATAACCCATATTACATTAACTTTCTTCTTTACAATAGCATTTTATGAGTATTAATATTATTCTTGTTCTTTCTTTTGTTTTATTTTTCCAGTAAATTGTTTATTTACTTGTTCTTTGTATGTATCACCTCGTAAAAAAGTTAGCAATGGCAAGTCCTACGTGGTTTCCGTTTAGTATCTGATTTAGAATAACACCTCTCCATTTCGTCCGTAGATGTCGTAAGGGGCGACTAAGGGATTAGGTTAAGGCTTAATTTTAGGCGACAAGCTAGCAATCTGTCACTATTAAAGCTGCCAACTCAAAACCTAAAGAAAAATATGCTAGAAGTGGCGTGAAACGTGAAATAGTCATGGTTCTGTCTATGTAGCGTTTCGTATGCTCTGCCTACCCCATTTAGGAATACGGGCGTGATGTATGTATGTATGTATGGTAAAGTCCCTTCCTCCGACCAATTCCATCCCAAAATACGTTAATCCCAATATAGTTTACAGTAACGGTCCCGCTAATACATGCGTTTGACATCTGTCAAAAACGACGAGCGCGAAACCTTGGCGCGAAAGTTTACTTTGCGTTCCAAATTTAAACGCGGTGCACTTCCTCTTGATCAGCGCGTGCGCTTGCCACAGGGTTGCCAGAGTGAAATAAAATTAGTTAAGAAATAAAAATAAAATTATGTAAATAAAATATAGGCTCCTCATTTCTTCCGTAGATGACGTAAGAGGCGACTAAAGAAATAGGTTAAGGTACATTTTAGGCGACAGGCTAGCAAAGTGTCATTATTATACCTGCGAACTCAAAACAAAATTTATTATAAATGTTTTTTTTTTCTTCCATAGATTTTCTTTTTGTTTGTCTACTCGTTTCCCTTTGTTCTGTCAATCGCCCGAAGGTTAACTGGCAGAGATCCCCTCGGGGATAAGTTCGCCTTTGTCCATAAAACTGTTATCCTGTATTTTGTTTTATATATTTGTTTTATGTACAATAAAGAGCCATACAATAGAATACAATACAAAAAAAAGTGTTAGAAGTGGTCACGAAACTTGTAACAGTCATGGTTATGTTTATGTAGGGTTTCGTGTGCTCTGCCTACCCCATTTTTGAATACAGGCGTGTTGTACCTATGTATTTGTAACATATAGGCAGAGAGCACTAAACATTATAATGACAAACCAATGAATATTTCGCGAAACACTAGCCACTTTTGGCACAAATTTAAATTTAGATAAAAGAGATATAGTAGTGACTGATGGTCTATCGCTTTAAACATAGCTTTGCCTTTAGTTTGTCACATTTCTTGTGCTCTATCTACCCCATTTGGGAACATAGACGTTTGGTGTAGGAACAGAATAACACCTCTCCATTTCTTCCGTGGATGTCGTAAGAGGCGATTAAGGAAGTGCATTTGGTTACCCTCTAGGGGACAGACTAGCAACCTGTCACTATTTTAACTATTCCATCTGTTAGCAAACTTAAAACTATGCTAGAAGTGGCTGCGAAGCGTGAAATAGCCATAGTCATGGTTTTGTCTATGTCACGTTTGGTGTGCTCTGTCTACTCCATTTGGGAACACAGGCGTGATAATATGTTGTAGGTATGTTGTTGACGTTGTTGTTGTTCAAAGAAATGTATAAAGCTTTACTACAATTTATAACAACTCTACCTACTCCCTAACTGCCATCCCTAACACTCCGGAAAACTGCATGTTATGAAAACCTTGAATATTCAGTGCTGCGTTAAACTGTTTTATTGTGTACCCCGTCCACTCAGACCGTCATAAAACCAAGCCACCATCCCTTCAAAACTGCACTTTGAGACTTGAAGATTACGTTGGAAACCGTTTGCATTAGTATGCAGATAAGACGTTTTGTTGTGGTTTTTTGGCCTTGGCAGTCCACTGATCCAAGAGTTGGTAACCTCGCAAGGCTGTACCTGGTCTTAATGTGGAGATAATGAGAATACCAGGACATCCTGACTTGGTAAATGGGATTGTAAGTGTTTATGCGTTTGTCAGAAGCGAGTCATGTTTGGTCGGCAAAAAGAAGACTGAGAAAATAACTAGCAGTACTGATAAATAAATGATATTTAAACGTGAAGCTTAACTTACGTTGTCGTGTGGTGTCAATCATACCTCTTCATTCCTTTCGTGGATGTCGTAAGAGGCGACTAAAGACATACGTTAAACAATGTTTATTTTAGGCGACAAGCTAGCAACCTCTCACTATTTTACTCTTTAACTTAAAACCTAAAAATATGTTAAATGTGGCTATTAATCATGAAATTGAATACTGATTTTTACCTATGTAGCGTTTCATGTGTACTGCCTACCCCATTTTGAAAAACAGCCGTGATGTGTACATTAAACTGGTGTAATTCGAAATCCAGTCCACGCGGGGAATGCCACTGAAAACTAAAAAAAAAGTCTGAAATTTCTGGCCAACATTCGATTTCAGTCACTCGTCAATGACTCATGCAAACTTTCAATTATATCGTCTGTACTCATCAGTCATTAGTCACTACACCCTTTGCCGATGACGATTCCCGTGTACTGCCAAGTTTTCCTAAAACGGCGTATCGTAAGCTAAGGTCATGGCCACACACGCAGCGTGTCCTCCGCAAGGTACTCATTTGCGTTTAATGGGGAAAGTGTGTGTCATGACTGCTGAGAAGACAAAGGGTTTGGTCAATGACATCAATGTGACTTGTATTGTTAGTTGCGTTGAAAGTGAGATGAACTTTAAAAGGATAGTACTTATTTAATGCCCCGTGTGGTGCCGGGTTAGAATAGCACCTCCCCCTTTCTTCCCGTGAGTGTCGTAAGAGTCGACTCTGGGAAAGGGTTAGTGTATTGTGGGCGATGGGCTAGCAACCTGTCACTGCAATATCACGTTTAACCATCTGGTTACCATGAAATCGCTAAACGTGCACTGGAATTTTGAATTCATGTGCTCTGCCTACTCCTTTCGGGAATACAGGCGTGAGGATATGTATGTACTCGTATGTATGTATGTACTTATTTAAAAAATGTCACAGAAGTTTAGGACATTCAAAGAAAAATAAACTACTGCCACTATTATACCGGCCCACTTAAAACCTCAAAATAAGCTAGAAGTGGCCACGAAGCGTGAAAGAGTCATAGATTTGTGTCTATGGCGTTTTGTGTACTCTGCCTACCCCATTTGGGAATACAGGCGTGATGTATTTATGTATGTATGTATCTAAAAAAATAAAGAAATCTGCATTTTTTTTATTTACAAAAATATGCATTTGAGATAATATAGTTCATTTCATTTTCGTCTTGATTTAGTTTTAGTAGCTACCAATAATACGCAATACGCTTAACAGACCTATGGCCCATTCAGGATAACATTATACTTTTAACGGACGACATTTAAATTATTCTCAGAAATCCAAAGGTAAAACTGAAAATCATTATTGCAATAACACGTCTTGTCTTGTTAATGCTTGTTATAATGTTCTTCAAAAAAAACGGTTTCACCATCTGCAGTGACGCCTTGAGTATACTTAAAAATGTGTCAAGATTGGACCGTTAAAGTCTAATGTTATTCTGAATGGACCATTTTCTTCATAGTTACTTAGAAAGTTTGTTGCATTAACCGTATCCCACCGCTCTCCGCTTACAACTTGCACCACACGTCGCTAGGTACATCACATCCGTGACCTTAGTCAAACAGTAGCCCAACTAATGGCGTACAGTGATAAACGAATGCATAACATTCTATTATGCGCATTTACATAGCTTGTGGGTACTGAAGTGAGCTTCCGGGTTTTTTGCTAGTTTAACTGTTGACTAGTCGCTTCTATGTAACACATCAACTTTCTTTAACGTAAGTCATCATCATCATCATTTCAGCCATAAGATGTCCACTAACATAGGTCTCCCCTTTAGACTTCCATTAGTTGAAAGCGACCTGCATCCAGCGTTTTTCGGCGACCTTTATTAAGTCGTCTGTCCATCTTCTAGGTGAACATCCTATGCTGCACTTGCTGATCTGTGGTCTCCAGTCAAGCACTTTTAGACCCCATCGGTCATTTGCTCTTCGTGTAATGTGGCCTGCTCATTGCCATCTCTCCCATCATTCATTTTTTGTTGTACTAATAACGATTTATATTTTTAATGCTAATTGATTATCATAGATCTCAAAAAAACATTAAATTGTATACAAATAAACGGTACTCGTACATAAAAAAAATGTATTGAAAAATCGAGTATCGATATCGACATCACAAAATATGATTTGATTACCCGTCCCTTAGAATTTGACAGCTACCATTTTGCACCTCCGATAGCGGGGTTTACTCATAACTCAACTCAACGCTTCCCGCTACCGCTCATCGCTTGCCCGCGTGACCTTAGCAGACAGCACTATAATGGCGCACCGTGATAAGCGAATGCAGAACATTCTATTACCTACATTTACATACGACATGCGTCGGCCTGCCGCGTAAGTGAGCTTCCGGATTTTTTTGCTGTACTGTCGGCTCGTGGGATTGGTGTCATGTTGCCTTTAGGGACGCCACGAACTGCAAATTTATTTATGATTCTGTGTCCTTGGTGATTAAGGTCCTGTGTGGTATTGGGGTAGAATAACACTCCTCCAATTCTTCCGTGGATGTCGTAAGAGGCGACTAAGAATACAGGTTAAGAGTATGCTTTAGGCGACAGGCTAGCAACCTATCACTATTATACCAGCTATAACTTGACACTGTTATACCTCTTTTATTTAGTTAAAAGTGATCACAAAATAATAAAAAACACTAATAGACAAATAAAAGATGATCTCCTCAGGCAAGTTCTATCTCTTTTGACTCTTGTAATTTGAAATCCTTCTTGTCGTACATCTTACGACTAAGGAGATTGGTTACGACATATTTTAGGTGGTGAAGTGTGGTGTCGGGTCTAAAATAGCACCTCCCCATTTCCTCCGTGGATGTCGTAAGAGGCGACCAAGGAAATGGGTTTAGGTATTCTTTAGACGACATGCTAGCAACCTGTCACTATTATACTACCTCTTACATCTGTTTTCAAACCCAAAATGATGCTAGAAGTGGCTCCGAAGCGTGAAATAGTCATAATCATGGTTATGTCTATTTCACATTTCGTGCGCTCTGCCTACCCCATTCGGGATTATAGGCGTGATTATATGTATGTATATTTTAGGTGACAGACTACAAACCTGTCACTAAGACATTATCTTTTTCACCTATATTTAAACCGCATTATACTTTATTTGACTTGGTAACTTATGTACGTTACCTACCCTATTTGGCAATACAACGCGATGTTTATGCCTGCCTTCTGGTAGAAAAAACTAAAGCGGCTAGTACACATTCGCCGGTGTTGGGCCAGGCTTCGCAATCGGACTAATCACGGTCCGGCCAACACACGCCAACACACGCCAACACCCCCTGTACACATTGGAGTTGGCCTGCATTGGGCCAGCATGGGCCAATGTGTACTAGCCACTTAATACATTATCAGGTTGGCCAACATTACAGCGCGCCCGCATAGCATTGAGCGTCGCTTCCCACAACAACTAATAATAATTTTCCGTCGTTCGTGAACTTGAAATCTAAATGAAACTGGCGCCATGCATAGAATGCTGTTGAAGAAATATTTCGATTTGTTTTTCTTCCGGTAGAATACTTGGCTGGAAATAAACAGTTATTTGATGAAGTATTTTAGCTTGTTTCGGTGTATCATTAAATTAATTAATTCATTAGTAGGTATACTACGGCGCGATATAGTCAGTATTTTTGGTGCCGTGTGGTGTCAGGATAGAATAACACGTCTCCATTTCTTCCGTGGATGTCGTAAGAGGCGACTAAGGATAGGTTTAGGTATGCTTTAGGCGACAGGCTAGCAACGTGTTACTATTCTTCCTCTTTAATCTTTGCAAACCTAAAACTATGTTAGAAGTGACTGCACAGTAGCTGCACGGCATTTAATTTCGTAATAGTAATTTCAAAGTAATTCAATGATCATATCAACGTGGACACATCATTTAAAAGAAAGTACACATCTGAAAGTTTACCTACCACCCTATCGCTAAAACATACCTTAACCTACTTCCACAGTCACCTCTTACGACATCTACGGATAAAATGGAGAGATGTTCTTTGAAGCCCGACACCAAGTTACAAATAATTTATACGCTCACCGGCTCACCCATAAACTAAATTCACATAGCGAGCCAACAGTTTTGTCAATTTAACTGAACATACGCACAACATACAAATATACCACCCAGACTAGAGCGAAGCCCAACCGTTCTTGTGAGCTATCCGAAGAACCCTGTCGTTCTTATTAAATGTATGAGCATCGGTATTGATACTTCTAACGTGTTACTGTGACAAGGTTCCACTCTCTTCGCAAGCTATCGCCGAACGCGCCTACTTCCTTTCCTTTTAAAGAAATTTCCTATTAAACATCCGTATTTGTTCCCAATACGGCCTTTTGGTGTTTTTTACGAATGGTAGGCTGTTAAGATGTTCTTAGGTATATTATGAACTATGAATATTTTGGTGTGCCGTGTGGCAGGTTAGAATAGCACCTCCCCCTTTCATCCCGTGGGTGCCGTCAGAGGCGACTCTGGGAAAGGGTTAGTGTATTGTGGATGTGGGCTAGCAACCTGTCGCTGCAATAATCACGTTTGAAATTGCTAAACGTGGCACTGCATTTTCAAATTAATGTGTTCTGCCTACCCCTCTAGGGAATACAGGCGTGGGGCTATGTACCTATATAGGTATGTACCTATGTATAAATAAGAATTTAAAGAGCATTTTGGTAATAGTGAAATAATAAGGATCTACTCACGTTTTTATAATATCGATATCACCTCGACATGTTTCGATAGCGGTAGCGGCACGGCAGCGGATATCATACCACAGCAGCGGCGCGTAGCTCCAGATGATGGGTCACGAATTGGCCCAAAACATGTGGATTAAAAAATATATAAAATATCTAAGTGAGTATAACGTATACGTAATAAAGAGTACATGACACAAATATTTCTGCATTATTATTTATAGTTTAGAGGGGTAGTTAGAGCACATGAATTCAAAAATCCAGAGCCACGTTTAGCAATTTCACGGTAACCAGATGGTTAAACGTGATATTGCAGTGACAGGTTGCTAGCCCATCGCCCACAAAACACTAACCCTTTCCCAGACTCGACTTTTACGACACCCACGGGAAGAAAGGGGGATGTGCTATTCTTACACGGCACCACACGGGGATTATAAAATGTAATGTAATTTTCCATAGCGAAATAAATTATAATTAATAGAATTGGTAAGAAACAGTTGGAATTATAATATAAGATCAAACGAACTTCTCAAGTGAAGTTCGATCGTTATTATATGAGTCGCTTAATTCGAAGATATAAAGTTAACAGGT
>BHDV01004034.1:173711-200476 GCA_005406045.1 Adoxophyes honmai | reverse complement strand
GGAAGGTCACCCTCATTATTAGACAAATGCTTTCAGTATAGCCCAAATTTGAAGTCGGTTTTTTTTTGTTTAAAATTATTAATTTCTACCAATTTTTATTATTATTCATTTACTTAGTAAAATTATTAGTTTGTTTCCAAACACAATAATAAAGATAACAAGACTTTTTATTTAAACAACGATTTTATAACAAGACTTTATTTTAAACATCGATATTAACAGCACTGGCCAAACTGTGGCAACTTTAGCGCCCAACGAACTGTCAAGTTAGTTCGCCTAATTCTGGACTCCACTTTAGTAGTTCCTAGTTCAAATAATAACAGTAACTCTGATTACCTTTATAATATAACTTTGTCTATCTCTTACTATTTTACATTTCACTGTACCGATTTTGATGAGATTTGGCGTGGAGATAGTTTGAAATTATTGGTATTTATTATAGACGACACAATATTAACTTGTCACTATAATACCTCTTAATTTAAGGACAAGATTAACAACTTGTGACTCCAATACCTCTTAACCTAAAACCTAAAACTATACAAGAAGTGGCTGCAAAACTTGAAAATAAATGATTATGGTTATTTCTATGAAATAGCGTTTTGTGCATTCTGCCTACCTTTTTGGGAATATGGCCGTGAAATATGTTTGTACCTACGTCCTTTTTTTCGTCAAAATGGTATTTCTCTCTCAATCCACTCCACGTTTCATCGTGATCATAAAAAAATACAAAATGTCTACTAATACAATTTGCTCGTACATTTTGCTCTTGGCAAGATGGACAGCAGTCTGCGCCAACCATGTTTCCAGTAGAGTGTCAAATTATGATTAATCTGCCTCAGCAGCTAGCTTGGCAAACTGTCTGGTAATTTTGGAGTTTTTAGAAAGAGTGGACTAAGGATGTAACGAATTAATTCGCATCTTCATAGTGCGAATATTCGCATCACTTCTGACATTCGCATTAACATCGAGTGATGCGAATGTGTACAGAGCGCCTAGTGTGTTCAATTCAATGGTGCAGTCGTTAACGAATTCGTTTGCGAGTTATCGCGGAATGTACGGAGACTTGTCGACCGTGGCAGTTGTGCAAACGTTCCGCTGGCGGCGCTGTCTCGCTTTCCATACAATTTTGCGATAACTCGCAAACGAATTCGTTAACGACTGCACCATCGAATTGAACACACTAGACGTTCAGAGCGTCTAGTCGATAACGATTTCGGTTGCGAATTAACGCGGAATTGTATGGTAACTGAGACAGCGCCCCCAGCGGAAAATTTGAACAACTGCCGCGGTCGACACGTCTTCATACATCGTTATCGAATTCATCATCGTTTTGAAACTACACTAGACGCTCAGGTCGCGTCGTCTCGCTCGCTCGATGTTGATATTTGTTCATTTTGTGTTCAATTACAATTACAATGTTGATGCCACAATAACTTTTTTATGTTTGAAAAATTACTGTTTACTTGTGGTATTTCTTTCTTTATTCGCATCCTGGATATTCGCATTCGTAAATGTAAATTTTAATATTCGTAACATCCCTGGAGTGGTCACAGTATGGCTGACGAGATGTCGTAAGGACTGATGAGACCAGAAACCATTTTGTTAAACGATTTTTTTTCGGAGCCTCGTGTGACATTAGCTGAAAGTACGTCAAATAAAATGTCATAATCACCTGTTTCTATGTATGTTTTTTTGTGTTATAGGTAGTTTGAAATTTACGAATACTTGCAGTTGGTAATTAATTAATTCCACTGAATTAATATTAGCAAATTCAAAGCGAGAGAATGACTGTATACAGACACAGTATACTACAGTTTGATTGTAATACCCGTATTATATACATCACGCCTACAAATGTATTCCCAAATAGGGTAGGCAGAGCACACAAACGCTACATAGGCAAAGACGACTATTTTCTTATGTATCCAAAAAATACAGTGCATGCATGGAATTCGAACCCACGACCCTCTGTAGGTCAAACCACTGGCCTACCACTCTTTATGTTGATTTTCCATTCTACTACAACTGAATCCGCAATACGGATAGTAGATTCTGCGCTAAAATAGGGGTCTATATTTATGTGAAAATTTCGAGGAAGCCGCAACTTCCTTATCCATATTTTGGCAGATGTTAGCCCGTGCCCGACGACGTTCTAACCATTTTGCAATGTCATCGCACCTTGACGTATATGTGTAAACATGTCGGCTCGCTGATCACACACCGACATCTCTACACATACATACATAAGCATAGATAATCCTGAACATTAAACAGCCATATAGTTATTAATAACCATAAATCACTCTTCATACGTCGAGGTGCAACTCTGAGCTACAGGGAGTGCACTAGTTGGTATAATCCTGCCAAAAGATAAAGAATCTTACTCTCACGAATTCTGAGCTCAATACAACACATTCCAAAAACTGTCTCTTATTGCTTTCTTCTCTCGAAAGGGAGGGAGTTTTCTCCAATGCATCGTCAACTTTAGCTCTATGGATATAAAATCGAGTCTCATCTATTTCGGAGTTGAATGCAATGCCCTGAAGTTTTGCCCAATGCAGCCATTTTGAATTTTGCTCGCTCGGATTATAGTTGTTTTTGGTCAGTTTTAGTTGGTTCTTAGGTTGTTTAATGGTTGTTGAGGGTAAATTGACCTCAGCTGGTACGTTGGTGTAAATATTTGCGTGTCGGACGCGTATCTGTGAACCAGTGAGATTAAGGATGCATTTAAGGACGCTTGGCAACGTTTTAATTCCGTTGGGAATCATACATTACTGTCAACTTTCATACAAACTAATATAAATGTCGCTGTACCGTGTAAATTTTCCTAAGGCTACCTGGAATAAGAAAATTATTTAGATCCCAAAACATAGTGTGCCTGAAATCCCTTGCGACGTAATAAACAAATGACCTACATTACAAAACCTGAGTCCTGTAGCATTATAATATAATGTTTACATTACTGAATCGATATCGATACTGCAGCTACATTCAAATTTACATACATACATACATTACCCCTGAATTCTTAAATGGGAAAGGTAGAGCACACAAAACGCTACATACACACTACCATGACTGTTTCACGTTCCATACACACTAGCATAATTTTTAGGTTCGAAGTTAAAAGTCTAAAGGGGAGGCGTCCCTCTGACGGCTCGTCTCTCTCCGGTAAGCAGTAAAGACCATCTGAGGTCAACTGCAACAGTCCGTTCAAAAAAAAAAAGGAGGCCTATGATCAGCAGTGGAGGTCTCATGGCTGAAACGATGAAGTTAAAAGGTAGTAAAGCAACAGGTTGCTAGGCTGTCGCCTGAAATCCTACTATCCTACTAATATTATAAATGTGAAAGTTTGTGAGTATGTTTGGATGTTTGTTACTCTTTAACGCAAAAACTACTGAATGGATTTTAACGAAACCTTACAGTAATGTAGCTTATACATCAAAATAGCACATAGGCTACAATTTATAAAGATTTTGTTTGAGTTTTCCAAAATATGACGATAGAAAAAATAGTAGGATTCCGCAATTTCCAACGTAAAAAGCTATAAATTGGCATGCGGGCTGTGGCTAACAAGATCTCTTCTGTGATACCCCGAATTTAACGCGAGCGTAGCCGCGGGCAAAAGCTAGTATACCATAGTCTTACCTCGTCGCCTCTTAAAACATCCACGGACAATTGGAAGAGGTGTTATTCTAAACAGCGGCCATTCGAATATTCGCTCAACACGAACTGCGCGAAGCTTGTTTATTTTGTTAACTCGGTTTATATTACGCTGCATGTGATTTCGACACCGATGCGTCTGCGCAGATGTGCATGTTTGTAGAGTTCGTGGATCCGGAGTGTTCTGGTAGTACACCAAACTGATGGAAATTGGTCTTTAAAGCTACGTAAAAGAGTGATGTTTTACTGGTTCTCTACTTTTTTAAAAAAAGTAAGTTTTACATCTACGGACTCGTGGTCCGTACCTTGATAATTGTTTAAGTATAAATTTTAATTTAAGCTTTTAATAGTATGCGCTCCGCAAAAAGACACAATGGTTAAACTAGCAACTATGCTTCTTAAAGATAAATACAACTAAGAGGGTTTTTTTTTTTCTTTTTTTTTTCCTTTTCTTTTCAATCACATCAGTTACAATCAAAACTGGTTCTCTACTGTGTGGTGTTGCGTTTAGTGACACCTCTCCGTTTCTTCCGAGGTAGTCGTAAGGAGGTTTAGGTATGTTTTAGGCGATAGGCTAGCTAGCAACCTGTCACTAACCTCTTCCATAAACTTTTAAACCTAAAATTACGCTAAAAATGGCTACAATTATGAAAAAATGTAATAGCATATCAGTGTGGTGTCTGGTTTAGAATAACACCTCTCCATTTCTTTCGAAGATATCATAGGAGGCGACTGAAGAAAATAGGTAAAGGTATATTTTATGCCTGCTATTATTATTTTATTTCCCCGCGTGTTACCGGGTTAGAATAGCACCTCCCCCTTTCTTCCCGTGGGTGTCGTAAGAGTCGACTCTGGGAAAGGGTTAGTGTATTGTGGGAGATGGGCTAGCAACCTGTCACTGCAATATCACGTTTAACCATCTGTTTACCCTGAAATTGGTAAACATGTCACTGGATTTTTGAATTCATGTGCTCTGCCTTTTGGGATTGCAGGCGTGAGAATATGTATGTATGTATGTTTTATGCGACAGGCTAGCAACCTGTTACTATTGTACCTCTTCCATCTATATTCAAATCTAGAATAGGCTACGAAACGTGAAATAGTCACGGTCAGAAAACTCGCAAAATTTTTACCAAACAGCAAGTCACTTAGATAAGATGAACAAAAAGGTAAATAGCACCTTGAAACCAAATCACTTTTATACCAGTTTTCACCTAGACATAGGGTCTCGAGGTTAAATATAGGGTAAACCTTTTTAGTTCTATAGTACTTTAGTCCAGTGTTGGGCTTCCCGGCTCGCAGTTCATCGACCGCTAACCTTCGGTGCATCGGACGTCGGGTCGATCCAACGCAAATAAACTATAATGCCTACATGTGGCTTGGTAATCGTTGCGAACGTTTCGAGGTGAAAAAAGGTCTAACTGTGATTGAATCGATTTCTTGTAGTGTTTAGTCGGGTTTAGAATAATTTCGATCTTTCTTCCGTGGATGTTGTAAGAGGCGATTGATTTTTTGCGACAGGCTGGCAAGGTGTCACTCAACTGTAATATAGTCAAGGAGTAAAGTTCATGAGCCACCTTGGAGTCAATTTATAGTAAACATACACACATACTTACATATTCTCACGCCTGTATTCCCGAGAGAGGTAGCCAGAGCACGTGAATTCAAAAATCCAGTGCCACGTTTAGCAATTTCAGGGTAGTAACCAGATGGTTAAACGTTATATTGCAGTGACAGGTTGCTAGCCCATCGCCCACAATACACTAATCCTTTCCCAGAGTCGACTCTTACGACACCCACGGGAAGAAAGGGGGACGTGCTATTCTAACCCGGGACCACACGGAAAAAGTAAACGTCATAGTGAAATCCCATTAATTATCAAGGAAAATCGTAATGATTTTTTCTTTGAAAAGGTTCTACGGTGGCTCATGAATTAAAGTCCTTGACTGTACACTTAACTTAGAACCTAAAAAATATGCTTCAAGTGGTTATAAAACGTGAAGTAGTCATGGATTTATCTATGAAGCTTTTTGCATACTCTACCTACTCCTTTAATTGGGATACGTGTAATTAAAATAATGATCTAGTAGTGCATTCTATAGTCATTAGTCTCCAGTATTAGCTGTGTAAGAAACACTTAATTTGTGTCACTATTTTGTTAAAACTGTTTAAAACCACCTCTTTTAGCACCATTTGCAAGAGTATAGATCTCTAAATCTCAGTCACCACGCGATGTGCCATGACGTCACACTAGTTGCAGATCTTGTTTTTGCCGGCATTCATTGGACAAGGTCAGAATTTATGGCATGAACTCTAAATGTCAACGCACCGCGCGAGGTGAATCGCGGCGAGCGGAACGAAACGCACTAGCCGGGCTATCATGAGCTATCAGTCTGTATAAATAGATAGATTCATTTATTTCATTTTGAAAAATACATAGCATACATTTTATGTCAGACACAAGTAATTCACAAAAGGATCGTCAAATTTTAAACAATAATAAAAAAATAAGCACATAATAGTAGTAATAAATAGAAATGTCTGATATCAATACAATTAAAAAAATAAAAAGTTTAATATACAAAAATATCTATGTCAAAATAAAATCATATCACATAATGTGAAATATATCCACTTCAAGTCATAAAAAGTTATGAAAAAGCAATGATAATAAATAATAAAATAATAATCAAAACAAAAAGAAAGGTACTAAAATTGTCATACAAAATCAATTCACAAAAGGATCGTCAAAATGTAAATACTTAATATTAACATAAAACTAGGGGTCCATATAAATAAATAGAATATCACAGGACTGTTTAAGACAATAATTAGCCTAGTATAATGTGACCATACGTCCGTATTTGGGTGGGACAGTCCCGCTTTCAGGCAGTCTGTCCCGGTGTCCCCCGCGAGGCCGAAATTGTCCCTTTCGCCAACAGACCAAACGATAATTTAAAATGTATTTTTCTCACTCGAAATGTGTGGTACGGCGCCCCGAGCAAGAAATCAGATGGATCTGCCTACGTGGGAAGACGTACAAAAAGTACTGGATTTACTAATCACGTAAATATTTATAAGCAATAGCGAAATACGAAAGTCTTTGACAAGTTTTCCCTTTTTTTTTAAGTTTTTTTTTATATTAGTAAAGGCGACAGATGAAAAAATCTTTGGCGGAATGCCGTGAATGATTCTTCTGAAAACCGTTGGGTCGTATTATTCCAGCACTTTAATAAGTAGGTAACTACCAAAAATCTTAATTTGTTTTTTTTTTACTACATATTTCCTCAGATCCCGCTCTAACAAAAAAAAAAGTGGTCACGTTACCCTAGTACCAATTTTAGATGGCCAATGGGGTCGAAAAGTGGTTAAGTGGAGACCGCAGAAAGCGCACTAGGACGTCCACCTACAAGATGGACAGACACTTAACCCTTAACCACCTACGTGCGGTCTCACAGACAATAGATTACTCAAAATTGTCAATAACTAAACGCGAGTATGTCGCACACGTGTCTGTGTCCTTGTACCTTTGCTGGCCCCTCCCGCAGTACCAGCCGTGCCGTCGACTCGTTCAGACGTATGCTCATTTTGATTTGGTGAGTTAAAAAACATATTCGGCGGTCTGTGAGACCGCATGTAGGTGGTTACTGTATTTTTTAACAGTATCGGAGACGTCTCGGAGACCGCTTGTAGGTGATTATGTCATTTTTTTCACCCACATAATTTTGTTTATTTTTGTGAAACATGTAGAAAAATGGTTGCTACAGGAGGTATCAGATGACAAAAATATGTCAGACGAAGATTGTAGTGACGTGGAACCGATTCAGTGGGGTATGTTGTAAAAAATATGCTGCAACTGCCTTGAAAAATTGTGGATCTTTGGGAATTGCAATTTTGTAGAATTTGACGATAAGTGCTCTATTTTTTTATTTAATTTTGTAGTTGAACTCCTTATTTTATAGAAATGAATAAAAAAAGGTTGATTTTTTGAATTCCTATATCTATCAGGTCTTTTAATGTAATCAGAGTCGATTTTTGTGTTTAATCTACCAGTCTTGAAATATTATGCCATATCTCAAGATTTTATTAAAGTTTATGTTATTTGAAGTACTAAAATAAAAGTCTAAAGCATAAACGAGTATTTTACTCGTTGAAATGCTATCTTGATATTACAGATCCCGAATTTGAGATGATTATTCACGAGCGGTCTCTAGGACCGCACGTAGGTTGTTATTTTACAGAAATTGGACGTAGGTGGTTAAGGGTTAATAAAGATCGCTTCCAACAGGTACTTTTGGAAGTCTAAAGGGGAGGCCTACGTTCAGCAGGGGACTTTTTATGCTCGAAATGATGATGTTGATGAGACTAGTACCAAACCAGGCCACGCCTGTGCTGTGTTATGACAATGGATACATACTTACATTTTACATTATCTCCACTACTTTCGTGGATGTCGTTAGAAGCGATTAAGGAACCTTTGGGAACCCTTTAAGCGGCAGGCTAGCGACCTGTCACTATTCAACCTCTTATTTGTTACCTAAAATTATAAACGTGACTACGAAACCGGAAATAGCCATGACAAGATGGTAAGCAGCAATGTTCCAAGTGACACCCGTGTGGTGTTGTGAAACACCTCCATATTTTTTCATTGGTGGCCCAGCGGTTCAACTTGTACCTTCTCATGTAGATGATCGTAGATTTGAATCCCAGGCTCACCAATCATGTGCGAAATAATCATGACTATTTCGCAGATACATTTTGAACCAAAGTTGTGTCTGTGTAATGTTTTGAGCGCTCTGCCTACCCCATTTACGAATACAGAGTCATAAATGTATGTAATATAACAAGCTCTTATTCCATGCCAGAAGGAGAAAAAACTGTCTAAATTCATCTACAAAATCATTGTACTGTCTTCTGACTTTACACAAGTAGGTATACCAAATTTTAATTCAATCGGTAATCTGAAAAAGGATCAAATTTACCTTAGAAAGCTTAATTTTAATTACACATGGCTCTATAACTTTAAATAATCTTCCACTGTCTCCATTCACATTTTCGAAAAACGTTTCTCTTAAAAGCCTATTTAAAACAGATGTTCCTTTCGTCTATAACCAATTTGTCGCTTGTTGACAAAATACTTTTCCAATCGCAATATACGAGTTTTTCGAACTCAAGAACATGCTTACATCCACGTCAATTCTCATTAAAAAGCTTTGAAGTGTTTTCCAATTTTATTTGAGTGCATTTTGTTTAGTTCAACGCCACCTCACAAGTCGTTGACGCCGTTCGCTGAAAACGCATGCAGGTAGTTGATTGATTAAAATTTCAAGAATCACATCAAAGAATAAATATATCAAAGAGAGTCGTCAAACACAATTTGTCAGCACTCGGGATTTTACGCAAAAGTCTTAGAACACTTGGGGCCACAGCGTCTGAGAATTAGCGGGAGCGAGAAGCGATTGTAATTTTTTTTTGAGATTGTAAGTAGCTTTTCTCCTTCCTTAAACTATCTCAGTACTTTAATTTTGTCGAAATTGAGCGGTTGACACGTGAAAGGTTACAGACAGATAGATAGACAAACACAAACAGACAAACAAAAAGCCAGAGGACAGACGGCGCAAGAAGTCTATGAAGTACCATCGCGAACCGGGATTGTTGTGACACTTACCTATGTTTGTAACTTGGTCGTGTAATACTAATCCAATAGCTAACATCTAGTCGGTCACACTGGTCATTGATTACACGTCTAAATTGCGAACAATGGCAAGTAGCTCAACAATCCCAGTTCGCGACTGTATGTTTAAAAATAGGAAATCGCTAACCTTATGGCCTATCGTTACGCTCGCTGCCGACCTTGAACGTTCATCTCTAAGGTAGAGGTGATGTCTATTGAAAATAATTACAGCACCCAAGGTCGCGATGGCTTGCCAACAAACAAGAGAATTCGTTAAATTCTAAGAAGAAAATGTATGAAGAAATGTATAAATTATGTAGCTTTTAGACGTTGCTAGACGGTGCAATAAAAGAGAACCATTTTGTTGAACATTAAACTACCGTGAGACTCACTCATTCTATAAAATACATACGGGTTTAGCTCGAAATGTATCGGGCTATTTCGTAGCCCTTCATCTAGGAGCCGCGGCGGCTGCAGCTGCGAAGCGCACACTGCGCGGCACCGCTCTAGCGCAGCTAGTGTGGACGTGCCTTTACAAAGTGATGTTGTTAGTGTTGTGTGCTACCCTTACAATAATTTAAATGACGATAGTAATGAAGGTAGTCGTGCGCCGGTATCAGTTTCGTCGAGCACGAGCAGTCGCGCGAATAGAGTGGTGGCGCGTAGTGCGCGTTTAGCAGTAGCAGCCGCCGCGGCTCCTAGGCTACGAATTAGCCCGAAACATGTCGAGCTAAACTCGAATTAAAACGTGAGTTATCCGTGTTTATAAGACGAACCATTTTGTTCTCTAGAAGAATTTTCACTGAAAATAATTACTTTCAGCCAGTAATGTAGTGAAATTAAATGCCTTGTGCGACCCCGACCCCCAATCGGTAACGACCCCGAAAGGTCACGACCCCGGTTCAGTGTGTTCTTGACTCGGCTGTCACATTACATAACAGGACATCTCATCGCGTCCAATGTCTAGCTTCAGATCAGTAGCGTGTTACCAAATCGATAGATTGTCGATGGGCGGCATCGGTCAACGTCGATCGAAGTTGATCCACTGATAGCTTTAATTAAAACATAACCGTCACGCCTTATTCCCTGCGGGGTAGGCAGAGACAACAGAGCGCCATTCGCATCTATTCTGACATACTTCTCTCGCTTCACTCAGACTTATCACTCTCGTCATACACGCTCGACGGTTTCGGGTACTCCTTATTTGGGCTTAATTTAGTACTAGCTTTCCGCCCGCGGCTTCGCCCGCGTGGAACTCGGGTATATTGCGGTATAAAGCACAACTATAAAAAAACTTCTCGTTTCAAACGACACACAGCGCCATCGATCTATCGTCTATCGATCGATCATCGATCGATATCGATCCATCAAGCAAACTATATTTTTGTTATCCTTCGGGAATATCAAATTGCTTCCGGGATAAAAAAAAGTAGCTACCCTATTATTTAATCCGGACTTCTAATTTTACGTCTGCAAAATTACAAAGCAATCGGTTCAGTAGTTACGGCGTGAAAGCGGAACAAACAAACAAACAAACAAACAAACTCACTTTCCGATTTATAATATTATATTAGTAAGGACATCGCCGATCTGGATTTAATTGATCGACAGATACCTGTCGATTGCCGGTCGATGGCACCGGGCGTCGCTGGTCGATTAACTCCGGTTATATTCCATTTTACCCAAATGAAAGTCAATATTACAAGCTGTGTTTTGCGTTACGTGGCAATGAATTGAGAGTACATTGTTCGACCCCCAAATGGAGACAACCCTGAGAGGTCACGACCCCATTTGAGTAATGCACCTTGCTCTAGGATTTGACATAGGTAACGCCTAATAATATTTTCTATATTACATAAATATTTCTTCCGTGGATGTTGTGGAGGTGACAAACAAAGGACATCGTATATTTTAAGCGACAAGCTAGCAACCTGTCACTATTATACTACCTCTTTCATCTGTTTTCAAACCCAAAATTATGCTAGAACTGGCTGCGAAGCGTGAAATAGTCATAATCATGGTTTTCTCTGTCATTGCATGTGCTTTGCTTACCCCGTTTGGGAACATAGGCGTGATTGTATTTATGTTTAAAGACCACATACAATCATCGGCATAAATATTCATAATAATAACATTACATTTCCAAACTTCATTAGGTACATTAAAAATTACAATTCAAATCTAATTCAAATCTTCCTAAAAACTCGGGTGTTAAAAACTGCATCCTGCAATATGTGTCAGTGACCTGCTTCGACCCCGGTCGGTTGAGACCCCCGATCGGTCACGACCCCCTAGGTCACGACCCCGGTTGAGTAATGCACTAAACAGCCGTCATATCATCAATCAGTCTGCTGACTGTCTCATCACTACAGTACTACATATACAGGGTGGCCTGAAAATGACGGTAATATATTTTAACCAGTGATCGGAATACGCGTCAAAAAACCCCTGTAAAATATTTCCTATTTTTTTTTATTATTGACCTTGTGACATACAAATGTTTTATCGCTTTTTAGATCATTGCGCCCTGTGTTTTATTTCACGTCACGTACACAAGTCCCATTAGTCGGATTGTACGCATATGCAAACGTTCGACATTGCGATGCTACGTGGTTGACTTAAAGCTGGAATACAAAAGACTTGGCAATATTTTCAGATTTTCGTTTTTTTTTTGACACAAATTCCGGGGGAAAGCTGCACTGGGGTTCATCAGACGCGTTTACCCGACCACTGTTTAAAATATTTAGGCCTTGCGCAGACGACAGACTTTTTGTGCGATCGAGTCTGCGGCGCACAAAAAGTCTGCGTAGATTGTATGCATTATGCGCCGGACTTTTTGCGCGTCGGGTGCGTTACTGCATAATATATTATAATTACGTAGGTTATATTTTCACAGACTAAAAAGTCCGTCACGGATAGTCTGTCGTCCGCGCATGGCTTTACGGTCAATGTCCGGCCACCCTGTATATCATGATCCAACTAATTACTTCACAGAATCGTGCAAACACTTTTCCTGTTGGATCGTCGAGGAAAATTTATAGCTTAGGAAACTTTCGGCGATGTGATTATTGTAATAATATGCTCTGAGATTGTCGGATGATAACAATGTAATGATGATAGTCATTTGTTAAGTTGAGCAAAAAGGTGCCAAGATTGGTGGACTGTTGGAGTTTTGATGAGATGTTCATTGCTTAGAATATGAGCAATATGGTTTTTTTCATGGTTTTTATTCGTCAAATAATTGGAATTTATAAATTTATAAAATTGGCGATTTTTCTTTGGTACTGCCGACATTGCAAATTGCAACCATACATTTATTTTTTGACACTAAAAAATCTAAATCGCACTTAGCCTACCGTAAAACCATTTTAAAACAGCGCTGTCCATGATGATTTTTCCATCGTTTAAGCGGGCATTGACATAATTTATAAGCCTTTACGTTTTATTTTTGCAACATCGAGGTAATTAAAACCATATTAAGAAAGAAAATCATTATTGTGTCGCGTGTCGCGATAAGAATACCACATCTCCATTTCTTCCGTGGATGTCTTAAGAGGCGACTACAGAAATTATGTTAAGATATTTTTAGGCGATAGGCTAGCATCCTGCCACTATTATATCTGCAAATATAAAACCTAAAAAAATATGCTAGAATAGAAGTGGCCACTCATTAACCGACTTCAAAAAAAAAGGAGGTTCTCAATTCAACCTATTTTTTTTTGTGTATATGTTACTCGAAATCTCGGAGACCCGTGCACCGATTATCAAATATTTTTTTTAATCGAACGGGTATAACTCGAAATTGGTCCCATTAGGACGAAATCAGGATCTGATGATGGAATCTTGGAGAAATCGAGGGAACTCTTCAAATTTTATATGGAGGTGTACGGCGTTTTCGGTAATTTGTTGATGAAATCAAGAATTTACATTCAGTAAACAGAATACTTTCAAAATATTACTAATTTGAAGTCGGTTTTTTTTGTTTAAAATTATTTTGGTTATACATTTGTGTTGTATGTATGTTGAAAAATAATGAATAGGCCCGCTTAGTGATAAAAGTAAGCTTGCGCGCGATCTTAAAATACGCCCTTTTTTCCTCCCGTGCGTCATGTACAATTAAAATTATTTTGAAAATCCCTTGTCGTGAAATTTTCCTCCTTACGTTGCCAACATGCCGTGTCGTAGTACGACCTTGTGAGACTGTATTTTTAATAGACCACCGTGGAGGAAAACGAAGGAATCATGTCAAAATGTCATGTTTTATATTTGCCAAAATATCCATGTTTACTTTTAATGAAATGAATGTTATGTTATATTTACGGGATTATATTTACGTAAGACTGGTATGTACCTACGTGATCTGTGTTTTGGCAACGTATAAGATAACTGCCAAAATAAGAATTTACAGTGACGGGAATTAAAAAATCTTTAACCCTGTTTTAGCACTTGCGTCAATAAATTTTATTTTATATATTACTATTTTCATTTCATAGCCGTGATAGCCCAGCGGTTCGACATGAAGCATCTCAAGCAGAGGGTCGTGGGCTCAAACTGGGCCCGCGTGGGAACTATAGCCCTCTCATACTGAGAGGAGGCCTGTGCCCTGCAGTGGGACGTATATAGGCTGATGATGATGATGATTAAAAATTTAATATCAGATTCGTAACTAATTAACAATTGCGTACTAAAAATATGTTGGTTTTCTACATCGTAAAGATCTAAACCATAAGTTGATAATTACTTAGGTATTCATAAATTTTCGTGTCATATACAAAATGCAAACACGCAATATTAACAGTTTTATTTATATAGTTCTCAATGTCATTGTATAATTTAATATTTATTAATATCCCTTTACTGTCTAAAGGAATTAATTTATTTTATTTCAGTTAATTAATGACCAACCACGTTAAATTACGAAAAAGACAATCAAATTACAAGTAAAACACAAATCAAATTAACACGATACGTGTGCGTGCATCACATGTGCTGCATTTCGAGGAACTAACGACACATGAGTGAGGCAGATATGATACACTTGCCCTTTATTACTATACTAGGTAGTTGATAAAAATTTGCACGTGTGATCTCGACCATTTTCATACGCCAGTACGTATACGATAAAAATAGTAGGTAATATTGCAATTTCTTCCGTGGATGTAAGTGGCGTGGAGGGAAAAAAATATGTTACAATTGACCATGAAACGTGAAATAGTCATGGTTTTGTCTATGTAGCATTTTTTGCGCTCTGCCTACCCTTTTTGGGAATACAAGCGTGATGTATGTACCTACGTATCTAATATTGCCTATTAGGTACCTGCGGACCTATTATCGAATGAACAAATCCAATCTCAATCAATTAACATAAAAAAGTGCACCTGAAGTATAATCATGGCCAGCAACACAGGCAGCGTGTTAAAAAAACAAAAAACTAACGTCGAACGAAAAAAAAACTAAAACAAGACAAAAGACGATCAGCTCACGAGATGTCCCCATGCCCTCAGTCCCATCTAAGTCCCAAGACTAATTAATCCCTTTCTAGGAAGCAGACCAATCGAGACCTTGCGGTGAAGGTTACACTAGGCCGTCGCCCGGACGACGACCGGCGCGGCGCGGAGGTTAGCGAGCGATGCATACATACATACATACATACATACAATCACGCCTGTGTTCCCAAATGGTGTAGGCAGAGCACATGAATTCAAAAATAGAGTGCCACGTTCAATCAAACCTAAACCTATTTCATTAGTCGCCTCTAACGACATCCACGGAGGAAAGGGAGAGGAGTTATTAAATAAATTGCCTACACAATCTTCGGCGTTTAATATGGCAAGATTTGGTGTGCGGGTTTAGAATAGAACCTGGAGATGCTTCTTCATGGATGTTAGCAACTAAGGAGTTTGTATGCTTTAGGCAACAGGCTGGCTATCTATCACTATTATATCTCTTTCATACGTGCAATCAGTTTCATACATACAGACAATGATATAAATAAAATCATGTCTATTTAACGTTTTATAGCCATCCAAGCATTTTTTTTAATAGATTAAACTTAAATTAGTAAAATAGGCTATATATCAACCTGTCACTAATATACCTGTCAACTGTAAACCTAAAAAAAGTATGTGCTACAAATGGCAACCCAACATGAAATAATCATGGTGTCGTCTACGTAGCGTTTTGTGACTTAAGATTATACTCGAAATGGATGCGAAATATGTATGTATGTATGTATGGATAAATGTTTAAGAGAGTACGAATATTCGTATTTTATTCGTGGCAACCCTATTTCACAGCTTCGGGCAACAAGATGGCAACGCTTGCGCATTTACGATCTAATTATGACGATGCACCAACGTGACGAATGCTTACAACCGCTTTAAGGAACCGCTTTGGGAGTGTAAAATTAAAAAGTGGAGAGCTTGAACGGAAATGTCGACAGCGGGTTCCGTAGAAAATATACATATTTTTTTATAACTACAATAATTATATTTTTTTAATTGATGGATATCTAGTTTTTGGGACAGGTTCACAGGTGTGACTCTTAAAAATAAATCGTATTGAAACTTATTTTAAAAAGAACTTGATATTACAAAATGTGAAAATATTTGTAAGTTTATCTTTCGCTCTTTACTTTTTTTGCCTACGGTACAAAACACCGGCAGTATAGTAAATTTATATTTAAAGTAGTTAAATTTAGATCGATGCAGTTTTTTTTTTCATTTTAATCTTTTTTAAACTATAATCTCTAAGAATTTGTAGCTTTTAAAGTAAGTTAGATTATTTTTACTATTTATTTAATGTCTTCACTTGCGTTATCTGTTGTTTTTTTTCACAGTAGTCAACGGATGCATAATTTAAATTAATAAATAATAATATAATAGGGTGGGATATGATTAAACAAAATTAAATCCTATCAATTACCTTAGGTAATATGGTAGATTTGATGTTCGCTAATGGCACGCAAATGACAGAAACGGCTGCCAATCACACATCAGAACGATCAATCGATAACTCCAACCTTCAATTACCGTCAATCTAATTGTCATCGCCTGCAATCAGGTTATTGCAATCGTTTGAATCAGATTTGTATACGGCTTGTTATTACTTGCTATCAATCACTAACAATTGGTACCTAATCGCTTTTCGTTATGCTTATGGAAAACGCTATAAACGCTGTAAAGTTGGTAGTTATAGTGGTTACTGGCTTTTCATAACGAAGCTTGGATGACTGTCTTAACTCAATCTAGTTAGACTTTTTATTTTATGAAAAAATAATAAAGAATATTAAAATGTGAGAAAAAGAAAAAAGCCGTGGTAGCCCAGCGGTTCGACCTGTGGTCTCTCAAGCAGAGGGTCGTGGGTTCAAACCCCGGGCTCGCACCTCTGAATTTTCGGAATTTATGTGCGGTATCGAATTTGATATTTATCACGAGCTATTCGGTGAAGGAAAACATCGTGAGGAAACCTACACACAGCGACGAAGTAATTCAACGTTGCGTGTGAAGTTCCCAATCCGCACTGGGCCCGCGTGGGAACTATAGCCCAAGCCCTCTCATACTGAGAGGAGGCCTGTGCTCTGCAGTGGGACGTATATAGGCTGATGATGATGAGAAAAAGAAACAGGAAACAATGAAAAAGAAAAACATTTTTAACAGAGATTTGACACAGGACAAACATTATTGTTGAACTCTTCTAAAAATAAGCCTTAAATATAAAGTAACTTATTGCTACACGCAAATAAAAAAAAAATTGTGTACCTAAAATTATGCCAAAAATGGCTAGGCAGCGGTAAATAAAGTCATGGTTTTGACTAAGTAGTGTTTTGTGTGCACTGCTTACCTGATTTGGAAACACAGGCGCGTTGTTTGTAAAAAATATTTCACAATAGATTAAACAAAGTAAGTTACTAAAGTAGAAAATGGATTTACTTTTTTTTTATTGTATACTTGTTTATTCATTTAGTAACGAATACATTCTTCAAAATACGTATTATCACAGTCCAGTTATATTAATATCTGACAGCTTTTCTATAGACCGAGCGGAACCCTAATTCTACGGCGTTCGTTATTCAAATTTAGCGTCGGTGCGCACGAGTTGTTCTCCGTCTCGTTTCGAGTTGGGTGACTGTGATTCAATGCAGTTACACGAATCTTCGGTTTTGGTTGAATTAGAAAAAAATAGAAGACTAAATTCATGTCAAATAAAAGTAATTCACAAAAAGATCACCAAATTCTAAATAATAGCAAACATAAAAATATATACGAAGTGTTACACAAATATAATAGCCGTGTGGTGTTGGTGTAGTACACCTCTCAATTTCTTCCGTGGATGTCGTAAGAGGCGACTAAGGAAATAGGTTAAGGAACATTTTAGGTGACAGGCTAGCAACCTGTCACTATTAATTGTACCTCTTAACATAAAACCTAAAAATATGTTAGAAGTGGCTACAAAACGTAGAATAGTCGTGATTGGTCTATGTAGCGTTTCGTGTGCTCTGCCTACCCCATTTGGGAATACTGGCGTGATGTATATGTATCTAACCAAAGGATATGTATAATGATATCATATTTTTAAACTACCTACTCGTCATACCTATTAAAACTGAATCACTTAGCGGTAAGTCCCGCAAAAAAAACGTTACGCGCCAGAAACTGACAAATCACCGGTTTCCACAAAAAGTGGAGTTTGGCTCAATGTGATAGTTGGTATTTTTAAATAGAAATCAAATTGAGTCATGGGCTTCAGAGAATGTGATGTGATTTCAAACACCTAGGATTTGAGAGGGTTAAAAGCGCTATGCGGTGTCGGGATAGAATAACCTCTCCATTTCTTCCGAGGGTGTCGTAAGAGGCGACTAAGGAAATAAGTTTAGGTGTTTTAGGTGACAGGCTAGCAACCTGTCACTATTCTACCTGTTCCATCTTTACTAACCTAAAACTATGCTAGAAGTGGCTGCGAAGCGTGATATAGTCATAATCATGGTTTTGTCTATGTCTTTCGTGTGCTCTGCCTACATCATTTGGGAACACAGGCGTGATTGTATGTATGTATGTAAGTATGTAAAAGCGCTAACCGCTTTGAAGCGGTTCCTACAATGTCGGCATCGCATTTGTGACGGTTCTAATGTTGTGGATGTCTTTGGCCCGTGGAAATTGCTCACCAGGCTTCATTTGATTGTTTATGTCCTATTAAAAAACCGGTCAAGTGCGAGTCGGACTCGCGTGCGAAGGGTTCCGAAAATCAGGTTTTTTGTATGGGAGCCCCCCTTAAATAATAATTTAATTTTAATTAAATTATTGGCCTTTAAAGAAGATATTTAATTAAATATTTTGTGATGATTTCAAGTATTTACCTGTTACAGTTATTTAAACAGACCCGAAACAGCAAAAAAAAAAAAAAGTTTTTTCTATGGGTTGAAAGGGGGGCTCCCTTTATTATTATTATTATTTTGATTTTAGTATTTGTTGTTATAGCGGCAACAGAAATACATCATCTGTAAAAATTTCAACTCTCTAGCTCTCACGGTTTGTGAGATACAGCCTGGTGACAGACGGACAGACAGACAGCGAAGTAATAGGGTCCCGTTTTTACCCTTTGAGTACGGAACCCTAAAAATCATGTTTTTTGTATGGGAGCCCCCGATCACAAAATCACGCTTGTGATCCTCAGTGGGGTAGGTAAAGCACGTAAAGCGTTACACATTCGAAGCCATGGCTATTTTACGTTTGGTACAGTGATAGCAATTTTTTAGGATTTACGTTAGTGACAGGTTGCTAGCCTGTCGCCTAAAGCAGACCACACCTATTTCCTAAATCGCCTCTTACGCCATTTACGGAAGAAATGGAGAGCTATATTCTCGACCGTGCGGGCAACCATAAAATGTTGTAATGCAGGCAGGTATATTGTAATTCACCCACAGGCTACCAAAGTCAAAATTAACCAAAGCAATCACTTCATAAGCCATTCGGTTGTAAAATTAGGTAATAAAACCTAATGGCAGTAATACGGCATATTGTGTGTGCTCGGTCAATTATGACGGGAGCTTACGCTATTGTATGTACTAGAACAGTGGTTCTCAAACATAGAGAGACCCACTAGAGGAGTAATGTCATTTTGGTTGTTCGGAGACGATTCCGCCAAGCCATCGAGGCGATTGCTGTGCTCTTATTGGCCGGCCCAAGATCGCGCGTAACGCTAGTGCCGTTTTCTCTACGGTTATTGGCTCTGTACAGTTTCTGTGACAATGACGGTGACGTTAGTAAGTGACAAACCACTAATAAACTGGACTTATCAAACTCACGTTGAAGTGCGTCAAAACATAGGAAATAATTTCTTGCTTCCCATCGAAGTAACTTTTTTGATGTAGGTAGGTACATTGTAAGTAGTTTTTTAATGAAGTAATAAAAAAATATTAGGACTTCATTTGTTTTTTTTTTTGTAGTCCTTCATTCATTTTAGTAATGGTTGAATTTCTTAAAGGTGGATCTCAAATTTATAAACTTGTATTAAGGTAAAGTCACCGGTAATGGACAATGACTCTTATTTACTACCCACTAAGGAAAAGTCATTTGTTTTACAACAATCAATTCACAACTCTATGGTCTTTAAATTATAAATGAAGTGTCCATCACTGGTGCTTATCAGCTTAAACCGTCCATAACTGGTGCCGTTACCTTAGATGGGTCGTAGCCCAGACAACTTTGAGAACCCCTGTTCTAGAATCATATTCAATGCCACCCAAGTGATATGTTTACTTATTAAGGGTCTGAGTAGGTCTAAATGTATTATGTAATGAAGTAAATCAATTTATTTTTATGCACAACTAGCCTACGCATTAGACATTGTCCTGCCTTAACTAGGATCGTTAAATTCGAAATGGTGTAAGTAATAAAATAACAATAAAAACCGGTCAAGAGCATGTCGGGCACGCACATGATACGATTCCGTACCTAGCTAAATTTCATTTTGCGGTTGACTCCATACATTTTGTTCGGACGACTGTAACTACATAAGTTGGTCGAGTTGTATAAAAATAACTATCCATGATACCGAGTCCGCTATAATTTTCATTGAAAGTACTTACTTTGAGGTATTTATGATTTTTTTTTCATAATTATTCTAGTAATATTTCAAAAGTTACGGTGGGGGGACATCTAAAATTTTAACTTTGTTTTAGATTGGGGGGTTTGATCTACATAGTTTCAACGCACTTTTTGTTGTATTTTAAAACACTTTTTAATGATACCCCACGCGTTGGGGTTAATCTAATTTAATTTTTTAAATTAAATTTTCGTTGTATGGGAGGGGAGCCGAAAAAATCATTTCATCATTTTCGGAGCTCCATTATCTATCTCTCCACCAACTTTCATGACAATCGGTGCAGTAGCGGCGGAGTACGAGCCCAGACGGACGGACGGACGGACATGACGAAACTATAAGGGTTCCTTGTGGACTACGGAACCCTAAAAAATGGAAGTAATATTCGTGTAACTGATATTGAACATTAAACTACCGTGAGACTCATTCATGTTGAAAATTTAACGGATAACTCACTTTCATTAAATCGAGTTTAGATCGACATGTTAGCTCCTTCATAAAGGGCTACGAATTAGTCAAGTATTGGGTCAGTGTCGAGCTCAGGGACGTTTACCTTATCCATCTTGTGCGATCGTCTAGTTACATTTTATAATTGCTCACCTCCATTTTTATTACATGTAATAAAACCCAAATGTCCAATATTTTGACAAATTTAGGGACATTTCGATGAAACGTTTATGTATGAAACAAACGATTTAATAAATGACCCGCGATTAGACTCGATACTGGAATTAACATCGATTCCTAATATCGTTTGACATGTGACAGTAATTTTGTAATCACTTATTCAATATTTTTGTCGACTGATTGTTTACGTTTTACTATGCAATAAAGTCAATTGGATTTTGACGAAAAATTACATGTTTTTCTACTTATTATTTGGCGTCGGGTCTAAAAAAACACCCTTCCATTTCTTCTATGAATATAGTACTTAAAAGCAACAAAGGAAATAGTCTAAGTGCATTTTAGGCGATAGACTAGCAACCTGTCACTATTGTACCTCTTAAAATAACATACATACATATTCTCACGCCTGTATTCCCATGAGGGGTAGGCATAGCACATGGATTCAAAAATCCAGTGCCACGTCTAGCAAATTCAGGATAACCAGATGATTAAACGTGATATTGCGGTGACAGGTTGCGAGCCTATCGCCCACAATACACTAACCCTTTCCCAGAGTCGACTCTTACGACAACCACGGGAAGAAAGGGGGAGGTGCTATTCTAACCCGGCACCACGCGGTTAAAATAAAACCCTAAAAATATGCTGGAAGTGGCTAACTGTCCGTGAATTAGTCATGTAGTATGTATGTAAGTTTTCCAAATAGCTTGTTTTAGTTAGCAAGAAAACTCCGCCCAAAAAACAATCGCGAATCAACTTTCCACTTGACATAATTTTCATATTATTGACCCATAAAAACAACTGCAAGTTAATTTCTTATTTCACGAACATTTAAAGCTAAGGAGTCATCCAGATAGAAACATATTAAAATGACATCTTTCGTCAAGACTCTTGCTGCGCCAAACAGGACAGTATTACCTCGCAACAGAGTTCAAACTCGTATGTCGGAATTAAATGTCATACAGAGGGTGCTCACAATTTGGGAAAAACAATTTCACGATACGTTTGATCCGCGCTCGAGATGATGGTGGCAATATACAGCGTGTCCCGAGATATTGTTACTGATATGTGTAATATTATTTTTAAATTGCCGCCGGATTTTGTAGTTTTCTGGCTGTATTTTGTCTCGTGCAGTTTAAGATAACTAATAGCCAATAGTGTGTTTATTTCGAGTGATTTTCTTTACAGTTACTTTTTTAAGTGCTTTGTTACCAGCTTACATCTAAGGGCAGAATAGATTTAATACAATACTAAACTCAACATCTAGCGAAGACACCATTAGTTATAAATAGAGATCGAATTATATGCAAAATAAATAGCTCAAAATAAATGCCTTATTCACGAAAATTTTCGAAATATGCAAATTATATGTTTTTATTTTTTTGCCATCAAGTAAATCAAAAAGAAATACTGTGCTGAGTATACATAAATAATAACTATAATATGTTATACGTGATTTCTATCGAGTAAAAATATTCACTTTGATATTTTTAATGGCATTGATCCTGGTGTTCGGTAAAAAATTGTGTCTCCATCAATAATTGAAAATATTTCGAGTCAATTCATGCCCAATTATCGAGTGTAGCGCGCTACAGCGGCTGCTGGCAGATGCTCCCAATGATGGGTCATTATTTAGACCGCAACATGTTGAGCTAATCTCAATATAAAGACGTGAACATCCATCTAATTTCATACTTACAAGCTGTAGGTGACTTTACCTCAAGTCGTGACCGAAGATCGTCGTATAAATTATCATGTTTATCCATTTTACAATAAACAAAATACTACAGTCTTTGAACCTTTAAAAGGTGATTGTTATAGTAAACAAGTGGGTCTAGACTAGCAATAACAAACGAATGAACGATTAGATTAACAGTTGCTATGTTGTGTTGAACTAAATATTGTTATATGTCACCCGTAACCGGTGGTGTGATAAGGATTCGTGTAGAAACATGTCGCTGGCGCACTCAGCTTCGTTGATAACTCATTTTCTTACATACATACGTCCATCACGCCTGTATTCGCAAATGAGGTAGGCAGAGCACAGTCAAAATCACGACCATTCCTCATCTTGTATACCCACTATTACGATATTTTTAGGTTTTACGTGAGATCGAATAGATATCTACAACATTACAGTCACTGGTTAGTAGCCTAGCTCTTAACAATAATTACCTATTTTCCTTAGGCGCCTTTTACTACATCCGCGTAAGAAATGGAGAGGCGTTATTCTAAGCTCGACACTACACGACATTTTTTTTATTAGTAAACTGAATGATTCTACGACATGTTTAAAAAGTTCAACTTCTTATGTACCTATGTATGAGTCTTTATTGAATGAAACATAATCTATGTAATAGCAAGTACAGAACAATTTAAAAGAACAGAACGCAATGATTGTAGACTGATTGGTAAAATATGTGAAAAAAATAAACACACAAAAAGTAAGATAAAAACGCACTATTTTTGAATCACCAACATTACAAGCTTTAACAATTCACATTACAAAAACTATTTTAAAACCCCTCACTTTCGTCGGCGTGTCAAACTTCCTATCAAAACATAATCTTTCTCTCGTAAAACATTACAAGAGCACTAAACCGAATTTATTACTACTCCGAAAATCTAATCCTGTCTTTAAAAATCATCAAATAAGATTCTAAGAAGACAAAGATTTCGTTTGACATTTTAATACAACTGCTGTATTCCTGATGACCACTGCTATGTGTCTTAAAACAAGTGAGTAAGATCTATTTTTGGTTGTCTTAGGTGTTTTGGTTGGACGGAAGTTCTATCAAAGATCGTTGAATTTTTCTATGAATTGAAATGTTAAATAAAAATAATGTTCCGGCTTGTTGCGCAACGCTATAAAACGAATTTAAAGCCATTTTAAATTTGCTTTTCCGGTAAAACACAATATTTCGTACGAAAATTCTGTAAACACATAAATTTCGATATTATTATTTTTAATTAACAAAATACTTACTTTGGTTATTGCATAATCAAATGAAAATTCAATAAATACATTTATTTTATTAACAACATTTCATTCACATACTGTAACTAAACCGAACAAGATTACCTTGACCAGTAATTAAAACAATTTTTTATTTAATATATGAACCTTCTTGTTAATTGTCATGCAATTTAACTTACGATGCACACAGTACATTATAATTATTTTAATACATCTAAAAATACATATTCTCACGCCTGTATTCCCAAGAGGGGTAGGCAGAGCACATGAATTCAAAAATCCAGTGCCACGTTTAGCAATTTCAGAGTAACCAAATGGTTAAACGTGATACACAGATACAAAACGTGACATGTGCAAAATCATGGTTATGACTATTTCACGCTTTGCAGCCATTTCTAGCATAAATTTTTACAGTCAGGTTACTAGCCTGTCGCCTAAAACATACCTAAACCTATTATTAAAGTAGTTGAAAAATAAAACATTATCCTGGGACGCTTACTCAAAATTATCAACAAAAAAGTCAAGGCATCAGACATCCTACATAGTATAATGACTATGAAGGATCATAGTAGATGTAATAGGCTCATGAGTCTAGTAAGGCTGCATAGAACAACGCTCAAGAAAACAAGTGCATAATTAAAAAAAACAAAATGTGTTGCCAACCTAACCATCCCGCTACCCGGTATAAAAAGGCGACAAGTATGGATGGCCTCAGGCGGCCGGAATAACGCACCCTATGAATAATTTCGTGTTAGACACGACGGTTCCTTCGGCTTGTGGTAGCAGGTACTTTTACTTGGTATTTTGTACTTAGTATCAGAGAACTTCGCAGTTTTCACCAGGGAGCCAGTGTATATTTCAAAGGTTTGTTAAATTGCCTAATTACTGGAGTATATTATTTGTACAATTGAATGCCAGTTTTGTACTTGGGATTTTGTAGCCCTTAAAAAGCGGTGTAATTACGGTGTTGACCAAAAATACAGTAAATTAATGTTTTCTTGTTTGAATGTTAGGTACAAAGACTTACAGTTCAGTTAAAATTCAAAATTAAAGTTAAAAAACCGTTGAATTTCAGTTGCATCCAAATTTTTCTTAAAATATTTTTGCTCGTATTAAAAAAAAACATTAAGTGACCGACTGATCTTAACCATGGTGTTAACTTCGAATCCTAGTCTATTTACTTACGTTCATTCGTCTTAACATTCTTAACTCATGTGCTCACTTATACATAAACATTATTACAATTTACAAATAAATATAAAATTACCCAAATATTTTCGATGGGGGCAGACAGAGCATACGAAACGTGAGCATACAAAGACATTACACAAAGACGTATGTTAAAAATAGTTTGTTAGCCCGTCGCCTAACATGTTCCATTCATCAACAAGTTCAATTATTCTCTAAGTATTTTACCAAGTATTTTGTACTCAAAGTATTTAAACCCGATTGAAAACGACTCACTTCCCGATCCACTATCGAGAATGATACATCGAAATAGGGTTGTCATGTTTGTCTGTTGATTTGGGACGTTTAGACCCGGCCGATAGCAAAATGTCTGAAAATGAAATTATATTTCCGTTATTTTTGTATTGTTTTCGTAAAAATAAATTTCCATTTTTTTGGAATGGATATTCTTAGAATAATAAATGTTGAAGAGGTCGGATCTTGGGATGGTTTATTTATTGTTTATCAACGAAGTTAAGCCAATGGAAATGTTTACGTGAAATTGGGTAGAAATTCGCTGGTAGCCATTAGTTTTTGGCGAGGGATTTATTCAGGGAAAATTGTGTATTGGGATATTACTGCTTCAAAATAGTTATTGAATAAGTTTTACGTGTTTCTATAAGTATAAATTTTAGGCATGTGGAGAGAATGGATAAAGCAAGGCTGTGTAAACAATTTATAAGGGAAGTGTCGCAGGGCAAGTCGGTCGAGGGCGCCCTCGAAGAACGTATATCAACCAGATCGGCGATGTTCTAAAGAGTGGCCAAATCAGGGAACCGTTGAGCGTGTATGACGAGAGTGATGAATGTGAGTGAAGCGAGAGAAGTATGTCAGAATAGGAGCGAATGGCGCTCTGTTGTCTCTGCCTACCCCGTAGGGAATAAGGCGTGACGTTTATGTATGTATGTATGTGGTATAAATAAACAAAATTAAGTGAAACACTCACTTAATGTTGTCTAGTGATTGAGAAAAGGTGAACTCAGAACTGGTGAAAATGTGAAAAATATTAAAAAGAAAATTTGATACAACGGAACTAGGAATTGAACTAAACTTTCTCATATTACAACGAACGTTTACATAAAATAATTAAAGTATAACGAACAAATTTGGCTATTTTTATTCTTCGATTAATTATTTGCATATACCATCAAACGAATAGTTTCCTGACCTACTATAAAACTTACTCACAATGAACATCGTGTGCCGTGTGTTTATTGTGCCGTTTGGCGTCCATTTCTTCCGTGGATGTCGTAAGTGGCGTATCGTACTTTTTACCTTAAATCGCTTTAAGTCACTAACCTAACTTTTAACACCTCTACGACATCCTTGGAATAAAATGAAGAGGTGTGTCTATAAGCCCGATAACACACGATCAAGTTTTCAATATTTCAATATTCAATTGATCTCAATAATTCCGCTAGGTGGCGCGGTTAGGTAAACATTACTTTTACGTCGTCCGTATTTAAATATTAAAAATAATAGTAAACAGTGTCAAAA
>BHDV01004034.1:137215-169650 GCA_005406045.1 Adoxophyes honmai | reverse complement strand
ATGCTACTACAGCATAACCGATTTTTTAGAATAATAACATTTATGTTTAAACTTAGATAATATAAGTTGTTTTAGTAAGTAAGACAATTATTTGATTTGTAATATTGCAGTGCCCTAACAGGGTTTATGTTTGATACAATAATTTATGTAAGATCTATGTACAACATAAGGCAATAAATAAATATGACTATGACTATGACTATGACAATATACTAAAGGGGCCATCGGCACCAAGTATACTAACCGATCGTTTAGCAATCCATGATTACCAAAGCGATATTATCTTACTACGATTAATGGTAGGCCCTTTATCCAATGTCTATAACAACATATAACCTAAACATCTTAAGCAACACTTGTGACAACCAAAAACAAACTCTCCGCCGCTCGGAAGTGAGCAGAAACTGCGTTGATTTGAGAATGATCGCACCACATCCGATGCTACGAAGGGAATTTAACCCTGACTGAGAGCAACACGGTTCTAATTTGGCTGCGTGTTCCAGTGCCTAAGTAATAGGCTATGTGCAGAGTCAGTTGTAAGTCCTCAGGGGACAATAGGTAGGTCTGCAACCGATATATCTCGAAAACGGGACGATTTAAGGAATAACCAAGAATATTAAATGCATCAAGGTTTTGTTGCGGGCAAGATGGTCACCCTTTTTATTTTTTTAAGGAAGAAATACGTGTTGTTTTTGTATGGTGACGGGTTTAGAATAACACCTCATTATGTCTTCTGTCGTAAGCGACTAAGATAATAGGTTAAGGTATACTAGGCGGCAGGCTAGCAACCTATTACTTACCTGCCGACTCACTTAATATGGTAGAAGTGGCCACAAAACATGAAATGGTCATGGTTTTGTCTGTGTGGCGTTTCTTGTGATCTACCTACCTTGCCTACCTTGGGTAGGCAGAGCACACAAAGCGTAACACAGACTATGATCGCCTCTTGTTTCAAAGTCAGTTTTAATATGAGTTTAGGTTTAAAAAAAAAAGTATCTAAGTATGATAGTGATAGCTTGCTAGCCTCACGCCTAAAGCAAACCTTAACTTAGTTACTCTTACGACATCCACGGAAGAAAATTACTAACTAAAATAAATACAATTTTTTACACCAATCACCTAGTCCCAAAGTGGGCAACTTAATGCCTGTGTTATGGGTACTATACAACGGATAAACTTACTTATATATAGATAAACATCCAAGACTCGAAAGCAAACATTCGTATTCATCATACAAACATCTGCCCCGACCGGGGATCGAACCCGGGACCTTAAGCTTCATAGTCAGGTTCTCTAACCGCTGGGCTATCCGGTCGTCAAAATAAACTACTTAAACTCCAACGTTTCTACCAAGGGTATTTGCTACTAATAATAATGTACTATTATTGTACAACTATTGCTCACGATGATTACAAACAGTAATTGTATGTTTAAGTCATCAGATAATTATGTCTTATATTTTTAATAGTCATAATAACGCGGCACAGATCCATAGCAAATGAACAACATCTTGATTATAGTTTACCTTGCGGCTAAAATATTAACATAGTTTTTATGCTAAAAAAATATACCTACTATAGAGACGCTTGGTAATGAGAATATATATACTTCTCAGGATACGTGTATTTCTAGTAAAACATAATTCCAATTAAGAGAATAAATCCGTACCAATATATAAATGTGAAAGTGTGTTTGTTTGTTTGTTTGTCCGTCTTTCACGGCTAAACGGAGCGATGGATTGACGTGATTTTTTAGGTAGAGATAGTTTAGGGTATGGAGAGTGACATAGGCTACTTTTTGTCTCTTCAAAACCCCCCATTTCCCTAAAGTGAGGGGTGGAAGTTTTCAATGTAGAAAGCTATAAATTGGTGGTGGAAGTTTTCAATGTAGAAAGCTATAAATTGGTATGTGTGCTATCTCTTCTGTGATACCCCGAATTTAACGCGAGCGGAGCCGCGGGAAAAAGCTAGTTAACCATAAAACCCAGGCTGTGTGATGTCGGGTCTTCTATTTCTACCATGGATTATGTATTATAAACCGTCAAGTTTAAATATCAATAATAAAAAAAAAGTAAAAAAACTCTGTTGTACAAAAAGAAAAATTATACAAAATAATCATGGATCTTAATTTAAAAAAACATGTGGGAATTATTTGTCAGACAGGTTATTACAACTAAATCGTCTCACTGTCAGTACTAAGCGAAGAGGTAGTTTCTTCCATTAGATAGAAAAATAAACCGGCCAAGTGCGAGCCGGATTCGCGCACGAAGGGTTCCGTACCAAAAACTGCAAAAAATCGGAATTTTTGTATGGGAGCCCCCCTTAAATATAAATTTTATTATTTATTTATAAAGTAAATATTTAATTAAATATTCTGTGAGCATTTCAAGTATTTAGCTGTTACAATTATTTAAATAGACCCAAAACTGCAAAAAAAACACGTTTTTTCTATGGGAGCCCCCCTTCATTATTATTATTATTATTTTGATTTTAGTATTTGTTGTTATAGCGGCAACAGAAATACATCATCTGTGAAAATTTCTACTCTCTAGCTCTCATGGTTCGTGAGATACAGCCTGGTGACAGACGGACAGACGGACGGACGGACAGACAGACAGACAGCGAAGTCTCAGTAATAGGGTCCCGTTTTTACCCTTTGGGTACGGAACCCTAAAAACCAGGACTGATAGAAGCCTAGCTCAGTCCAGCGCTGGGCTCGGGTCTGGATCCCGTGGCCTCGGCCTGGGGTCAACGCCCGCCCTCAATAGTACACTTTGCAACAACAGTACACAGATTATTGCACACAGTTTAAAATACCATCAGTAGAATAGGCTGTGATACTTTTTTTTTATTGAGCGCCTTTTAGTTGCACTGGCTCTAGAGTTGTTGTGTTGCTGGTATACTCATTATCATCTCATCAATAAGATGTCAACTGCTAAACATAGGCTTCCCTTTTGGACTTCCAGACGTATCGGTTTAAAGCGACCTGCATTCAGCATTTTGCGCTTGCTAGTCCGTTGTCTCCTCTCGAAAACTTTTCGACTCTGCTTCCTTGCAATGTGGCCTGCCCAATGCTACTGCAACTTGGTTTAGTAATCAGAATCAAACACATTCATTTTATGCTTCAAGAAAACCAGTCCTCTGCGAGTTTGTGTATTAACAGAAGTATAATTTCCGGAAAACAGTACAATTAAAGACAATGTAAAACCTTTCAGTGAGAAACAATTTACTGCCAAACTTTCTCACACCGAAAGAAAAGATAACGAAACGTGAAACGGTTATAATTTTCTCTGTCACATTTCACGTGCTCAGCTGACCCTATCTTGAAATACAGGTAAGATGTATGTATGTATCACTTCTTAATTCATCGCAGGATGTAATACTGTTCGAAAAGCTTTACTATATTTCTGATCCGCCGTGTATCGAGGATGCGTCGGGTTCTTTAAAAACAGATCCCAAATAAAAGACCTCAGGTACTTTGAACCCAGACAGAGGTTTATGCCTCCAGTTGAGGTCGGTAGATGTTGTGTTATGTAAGTTTGTGTGTCTGGCGAGTCGATATTTTGCAAGAAAAAAAATAAGTGTGGTACTTCAACACGAAATAGAGTATTTTGGAAAATGTTTGACACTAAAAAGTCTGTTCTGCTTCTTTCTTCTTGTGTTACTTTTTACTTTATACAAAATAGGTATATAAAAATGACAACATTAAAAAACTATAGATTCTTTTTTTCAATTAGTGCGGAATTTTGAGTATAAATGACATTGAGATAAATGAGATATAAAATGAGATTGACGCATCATCTAACAGCAAAGGTTAATTATTAAATCAGACCTCTTGATTTAATATCAATTGTTAATTAGCCTCACAATAAGCAAAGCTTTTATCTCTTCCTGTAGTAGCAATAATAAAGCAATAAATAGGTATTATTACGGTGCCATAACTAATCCATTATTATCTCAGGAATTGGCACTTAATTTTATTTTATTACCCACACTATTTTACAATTAATAATGGCTTTAAGTAATTTAATTACTCAGATACTGTTGGCTGATTTCTCATTTATGGCATTAGATGAACTATATTCTGGTCGAGAATATTCTGTACTGTCTACAGCTAAAAATGTGTATCGATAAATCGTTATACCAAATAAAGACAAAATAATTTTAAACAAAAAAAACCGACTTCAAATTAGCAATATTTTGAAAGTGTTCTGTTTACTGAATGTAAAATCTTGACTTCATCAACAAATTACCGAAAACGCCGTACATCTCCATATAAAATTTGAAGAGTTCCCTCGATTTCTCCAAGATTCCATCATCAGATCCTGGTTTCGTGCCAATGGGACCAATTTCGAGTTATACCCTTTCGATTAAAAAAAAATTTTTGAAAATCGGTCCACGGGTTTTCGAGATATCGAGTAACATACACACAAAAAAAAAAAAAAAAAATTAGGTCGAATTGAGAACCTCCTCCTTTTTGAAGTCGGTTAAAAATGTGTCCAACGACTTTACTACATACAAAAAACATCACGCCTGTATTCACAAATGGAGTAGGCAGAGCACACAAAATTTATTCATAGTCATTTATTTTCATCCTGTCACTAATATATTTGAGAAAACAGGTGTAATTTGTATATAATACTAGCTTTTGCCCGCGGCTACGCTTGCGTTAAATTCGGGGTATCGCAGAAGAGATAGCACACAATACATGCCAATTGTACAGCTTTCTACATTGAAAACTTCCACTCCTCACTTTAGGGAAATGGGGGGTTTTGAAGAGACAAAATGTAGCCTATGTCACTCTCCATGCCCTAAACTATATCTACCTAAAAAATCACGTCAATCCATCGCTCCGTTTAGCCGTGAAAGACGGACAAACAAACAAACAAACAAACAAACAAACACACTTTCACATTTATATATTGGTACGGATGTATCTAGCTAGCCTATTGCCTAAAGTATACCTAAACCCTAGCATACCTTCTTCGTCGCGTCTTACGGCATCCACTTATGAAATGGAGAGAGGTATTCTTACCTGACACCACAGATTGAATCGTCATAAACTTTACTCTAGGAGTCTAGGTACATACTTTTCAAATCAATCAAACTTCACTTACTTTTGGTCCAAGAAAAAATAAAGGCTTATAATACATACTCTGCCTGTATGTAATTTTATATATGGAATGCTGTATTGTTGATAGCCCCCACCGTTTCAGTTGGGGGTTGATTTTTGTTTGTCTTGCTCACGAGTTGCAGGTGGCGAGTCGGATCGCCGTAGATACAGGCTGCTTTAATTCGTATATTTTTTCAATATTTTCATACCCATAGTTTTTTTTTTGCTTGAGAGATACGTCCTCTGGTATTCTTCAATAAGTTTTAAATGATGCTATGAAATGAATAGTACCTATTTTAGAATTTTCAATAACTTTTGTGTTTTTCTATGTAATTTGAAAGGTTCTAAACTGATTTGTTCGTACCTACTTATGAACATTTGAACGTAAATGTTTAACATATACCTACCTATGGTTCTCAGTCATAAAACCTTGACGTGAAATAGTCTAAGTTCTGTCTATGTAGCGTTTTGTGTGCTCTGCTTACCTCATTCAGGAACACAGGCGTGATTGTGTGAATGCGTGCAAATAAAAGCGGTTAGCTTACTATTAAATTTGCTTACAAAGTAATCGAAAAAACATTTTAACTATGTAAGTAAGGTAATCTAGTTTTCCCCCACGTCTCATTTGAGAATACAGGCGTGTAAATAAAATTGACGAGCTTACTATCTGCTTGCAAAATCGAAAAAAACATGTTTTTAAGCTAGTTATCTAGTTTTTCCCCCACGTGACATTTGCCAACATCCCATAGCAACAATTACAGTCGCCGCAAAACCCGCTCGGATGCAATTAGCTCTAACACTGAAATCGCATTATTGGTCGCAGAAAAAGGACCAACCTGTATATCGAGAGTTCGATAAGTAAGTTAGCTTTTTTTGGTCGGAGTTCCGTGAACAGGTTTTATAGCTAATTGTTTTAGGTTTAAGATGATAATTGTGTGGAGTAAGAGGTTATTTTGTGTTGACAAGTAAGCAAAACCAATAGGTTTAGCAGTAACTCGCGCAAGTCGCCTTGCGCGCGTGATACCTGTAATTTTTTGACGTCTCTTTTTAGACAGTGACTAAAAGACTACAAAAGATAATTGTATTTATACTAATAAAACCTCTTCTTTTCTTTCGTGGATATTACATGAGGCAACTAGGGTGGAAAATAGGTTAAGGTGTAGTTTAGGTGACAGGCTTACTTACAACCACCCCCCCACCCCTCAAAACTAAATCCTGGCTACGCCCGTGGTCTGTGTAGGCTTAGTATAGTATAAAACTGGCGAGACGATAAGCGCGTGGAATAGACTATCTGTTACTTTCTGACGACTATAGTTAGATAGTGACAGGCATAGTCCATCTCCAGCATATAGACGCGCCTCTACTTTTACATTCGTATCTTTGCGTTCGGTATTGAACTCAGAACTTCAGTCTTCAAGGTCAAGTCCCCCCTACTTGTCTACTATAATTATTTGTTTATCATACATACACACATACATACATAATTATTCTCACGCTAGTATTCCCAAGATGTATCCCACTGCTGGGCTAGTGTATATCCCATCTACAGGCTAAGAAAAAAAAAAAAAAAAAGTATTCCCAAGAGAGGTAGGCAGAGCACATGAATTCAAAAATCCAGTGCCACGTTTAGCAATTTCAGGGTTACTAGATGGTTAAACGTGATATTGCGGTGACAGGTCGCTAGCCCATCGCCCACAATGCACTAACCCTATCCCAGAGTCGACTCTTACGACACCCACGCTTTGTTTATCATCTGTTAAATTTCAAGGTTTTTATTTTCAAGGACCCCTAAAAAGCCAGCGCATAGGGCTAGCAGCTTCACTCCACGACCGTCATATTTGGAACTAAAAGTTTCACTTGAGAACTGTTTTTCTTTAACCAAATAAAAAGTTTCAGTTCGCGATGAAATATGGCTGTGTTTTTCTGGACGGAATGGAAAATCGAGGCGATTTTTCATAGGGATTGTTAATGGTGATTTTTATAGGGTTTAAGTAATAGTTTTCTGAAGTTCTGGGTGAAGGAAATCGAGAACTTATTTCGAGAAGATTTTATTTTAGGAGAAATAATTTTAAAATAACATAGTGCATGGGTCTAGCCTGCACTAGTCAAAAAAACATAGATTTTTTATGCCATATTGGTATTGTCTCTAAATAATATTACTATTGTACAGGGTGTAACAATCCTAGCGATTACTCACACGGGAACACATATTAAAGCTCTGGAATCTATGGTATGAAAAGTGTTTTTTTTTGTCACAAAAAAACTCGACCTGTATCTTTTTTTTTCTTTTTATAATACTTACATATAAAATCACGCCTATATTAGACTTAACAGAGCACACGAAACGTGTAATAATTAAAACCTATCTATTCGAAGATACGTACCTACTCATAGCCACTACGTAGCAATCAAACTGATTATGTATTTTACGCATCGTAGTCCAAAATAAAGGTCCATAAACCAGAAGTAAACATTAAACTCATTCTTCCTTTCAAAATGCACCGAACACACCGATAGCGGAAACTTACGAGCTTTAACGCAAAGCTTTTTCAAAAGCTCAAAGTTCAATTAGCTTATTCCGAAATTTGATTGCAAAGTTCTAGAACAGAAGTTTAAGAAGCTTAGAGTTGGTGGAAGTTTTCAGTGGCCGCTTTGGTAATATCGATTCTTCGGACGATGGCTTGGTCTAGCGCGGCCCGCGGCTTTGCTTTCTTAAGGGAACTTACTAGTCTATAGATGGTTTTAAAAAACCAGTGTCGTTTAATATTACTGTCTATTCTTTAGGCTGCTCGTGAAAGCTAGTTACTGTGTGTGTTATAGTTGCGTTTCAAAAGTAACACTTCGTGTATGTATATTTTAACTTAATAACAAAAAAAAAACAAACAATTTTATTGCATGACATCGAAGCTGGATAAAAATGCCCTTTGGATGAGTGGTAGGTACATGTTTTGACTTGAATAACTTGTCTTCACATTCTATACTACTTATTTACTCATGCTGAAATAAAACGTATGTTGTATTGAAATTACCTTGACATGTTTCAGCAAGGTTCCGCTCATTCCGCGTAACTGACACTTCCTCAGAACTACCCACATTATCGCTATCACATTCATCATTTCGAAAGTCGCGTAACACACAACACCAACAACTAACGCGGTAGCCCCTGGTGATGGGTCACAAATCGGCCCGAAACAAGTCAAACTAATCTAAATACAAAGTCTCAATTTCACTCATAATTTCACTCAAAGACACATTTAACCAGTTATTACATACAAAACGAACAAATGAATCCCGAATCTCGAATTTCAAAAGTTAAAAATCGAACCAAAAACATGGCGTCTCCCGCAAAAAAAAACAGCATTCCTGTTAGATTTATGCGGCCAATATTCCCGGGACCGGCTGGTTTAAAAATGTATTAGAAAAATCCATTGATTTATAGTTATTGGACATTATTTGCCATAGTGGTACAATATCTAGGATTTACCGGCTCGCTGTAATGAGATATTTTCGGACCGGGTGTGTGACTTTCGGACGTGGAGTGTCGATTGTATTCACTGTTTCTTCATCTTCATACAAATACATACAATTACGCCTATCCCAACGGGGTAGGCAGAGAAACGTGACGACAAAACCGTGACAACTATTTCACACTTCGCATAGTTCTAGCATAATTTTAGGATTGAAAACAGATGAAAGAGGTAGTATAATAGTGACAAATTGCTAGCCTACCGCCTAAAATATACCTTAACCTTTTTCCTTAGTCGCCTCTTCCGACATCCATGGAAGAAGTACGCAGCACACATTTCCAAAAGACTATTCGTGTTTAAATAGCACTGACAACTCAAAACGAAGCTTATAAATCGGTTTGCATCGCCATTACGCTATAAAAAATTAGCTCGTTGCATCGAGCCGAGTTAAGTGCCCTCTCCGAGGTCATTGCATTTAGGTATCAAACGAACTATCAGAGGATTAAAGGTTGTTCCCCTAATCATTGGTTTCGTGTGGTTTTTATTGTGTATCAATTTGTGCCGGCTAGCTATGACTCACTTCTGTGATGCATTTTCTGCATGTATATTAAATCGCTGTAAAAAATCGAGTGATTCAGATGTGGGACGCGGCTTTAGAACGAGCAAAATTGATTTAGGTTTGCGTCTTTTTTGATTAAAGAATGATTATAGAACGTCAGTCAAAGAAAACTATTTTGTGCATAAGTACCTACAGTCGCGAACCGGGATCGTTGAGCCACTTGCCACTGTTGCTGCAATTTAGACGTGTAATCAATGACCGATGTGACCGACTAGATATCAGCTATTGGATTAGTATTACACGACCAAGTTACAAACATAGGTAAGTGGCTCAACAACGGAATACACGCATGTATTCATAAATGGGTAGGCGCGTCATATTAAACTTTTAGTATATTTTTAGGTTCATACAATAGTGACAAGATGCTAGTCGCCTAAAGTATACCTAAACTTATTTGTCCTTAGCCGCCTCTTATGACACCTCATTCGTGTGCTGTCGGGTTAAAAATGACACCTCTCCATTTCTTCCGTGGATGTCTTAAGAGGCGACTAAGGATATAGTTTAAGGTATGTTTCAAGCTAGCAACTTAACACAATAATATTACCTCTCAACTTAAAATCTAAAAAAAATATTTCATTTGTAACCGTCTCGTTTAATTTCTGCCTACCCCTTTTGAGGAAACAGGCGTGATAGTTAAATTACATTAGATTAGATTATGTGATAGATAGATGTATGTGATTGTGTTGCCTCTAACGACATTCACATTAGAAATAGAGTTTTATCCTCAGCTCGACACCACATGGTTTCTCGACACTACGTCTCTACATTTAAAGAAATAAACTGCATATTAAACACGAAGTATATCCAAAGAATGTTCAGCATTCAGACATTCTAGGAACATAGCTTCTAACTACGTAAAACATAGTCTAATGACAGCATATTGGTCGACCGACGACCTGGCCGTTGACCTTTGTAAAAAACGGTATAAATGAGCTATTGTTTTGTCCAGTATGAATTTGAATAGGTTATGTTACGGCGCGGTAACTATGGGATTATGCAGAGGCTGTTTTGTGATACGTAAATTATTGCGTGCGTTATAAAAGTGTATAGTTGTATGGTGTACTCGAAATTATTGATTTTTGATCCACGCTGAACGCTAGAACGGCAGAACGCTACTATACCACGCACTAGAATGTCATGTGGTGTCGGGAATAACACCTCTCCATTTCTTCCGTGGATATCGTAAGAGGCGGCTAAGGTTTAGGTATGCTTTAGGCGACAGGCTAGCATCTGTCACTATTCTACCTCGTCCATCTTTGCAAACCTAAAACTATGCTAGAAGTGGCTGCGATGCCTGATATTGTCGTAATCATGGTTTTGTCTATGTCACGTTTCGTGTGCTCTACCTACCCCATTTGGCATAGCACAGCAAGGCGTGAACAGAGATGCGCACTGTGTAAAATGTCTGTTAATGTCTAACCCGAGGCGTTCTTCTGTGTTTCGTAAAATTTCGCTAAATGTGACTACGAAACCTGAAATAGCCATGATTTTAATTATGTGTCATTTTGTATGCTCAGCCTTCTGTATACATATACAAGCGTGATGATGTATTCCATCAACAATATTATACTTAGAATATTAGAATTATCGGAGTCGTTACTTACTATTTAGTGACTGTCTTTTACTTTTTTTCCCTTGATCCATAATCATTCATGTAATTACTAATAAACCAATTAACCAGAAAACTTTTGAAAGCTGAAACCCACAAGCTTCATAACCAAAAACGCATCCCCAAAACAGAATGGTGATGTCACACGCAACGATAAATCGATGTCGATGCCCGACTATCGACTGTCGACAAACGAACATGAACACAATTTGTAAGATAAAATAATGATTAAGGTTGCGAAACGTTGCGTCACGAGCTCACGGCGCATGATTAAACTTGCAAAAGCCGAGTAAAGGTTAGGCTGTATTAGAGATGGGTGGTTATCGATATTTGAAGTAGTGTAAAATTTTTATCTTAGAGTTGTACAAAATGAAATAGTGACGAGCTTGAAGATTATCTTTTGAAGATTGAAAGGATAACAATTTTTTTTCATGATACTTACCTACTACAGAAAATATTAACTTTTTGTTTTTATTGGTATCACAATGAATAATTGTTAATCATACTTAAACATAACTTAACTTTTGTTAGTTCTTACAAAATATGAAAATAAATGACAATATTTTTTTTATTTCATAATCATGGTACCTAGCTTATGTTATGCTTTAACTAAATAACTTCTTAGCAAATTCGTGAGGTTTTCATTTTTTTAATTTTGCATTCATTGAAACCTGGACACAACTTCAAGGCAATCTGTTGTGTATGCTTTTCCAAATCTATTTTGATCTGTGTTTAGATTACCCATAGCTCGTACCCTCTAACACTGAAAATAAGCCAGCATAATTATTTAAATATTCTCAAAACTATCACCAAAAAACTTTTCGTTCTCATTTTATATCGATACTGTCGCACCACTAAGAGCGCGCAGTACCGATCATTGTCAATTGGTTCGTGACCAAAATGTACGTATCCGCTTATTATCTTAATAATTTTGTGAACAATCGGTCTGACTAACTTCAGCAGGTCCAAGGTTCTAGAAACGGTCCCTTTTTAACCAGAGCCGAGTTTTGCGGTTAAAATTAAGAAGATAAAAGTTTTCGGCGACAATTTTTAGAAAACTACATTTTTTTACGTTTTTGCAATCTTTACTTTCAATGTATGTAACTCTTTATTGTACAAAGTAAACATGACAAAATAACAAGCACACAACAAAACACAAGTAGGTACAGCAAAGGCGAACATATTCCTTTACGGGATTTAAGGGGATTAAAAGGACACCTCTCCATTTTTTCCGTGGATTTTAATCCAAACAGGATACTGGAACTGCATATTTAATTTATGCACATTTAAGTGACCGACAGATAAAATAAAACTTCATAAAATAATACTTAAATAAAGAAACAAAAAAAAAAAAAATGATTGACATTTCCATTGGAAATTTACAAGCGCTTAAACATTTTGACCAAGGCTGTCTATCTAGTTAATACCAATTGTATTAAAACTATAGGTCATTATCATGCAAACCGTAGGAATTTAGATTTAAGTAGGTAGTTATTTAATTTAGCATTTTCACTTATTGGAGCTTTACCTGTTTTCTTTTCAAATTCATTTTGCTATTGAAAATACATGCTCTACATTATAGGCAGAGAACACTTTGTTCTACTAGCTACGATCCTGACATACTTATTTTGCTTCATCCACATTCATTTAAATATACACTTAAGCAATAAGAAGTTTTCTAACTATAAAAAAACACCCTTCAACATCTAGCAGAGCAAACGAAATGTTACATAGACAATACCACGACTATACCACTTTCATAGCCACTTTAGCGTTAGTATTATAGTGACAGGTTGCTAGCCTGTCGTCTAAATTAAACCTAAACCTTTCCTGAGTCGTCTCTTACGAAATCCACAGCAGATACTTATATTATTATTTATTTCATTTATGCTCGTATTCAATACTCATTGAGGTAGGACATGGAGGACATTGACATGTAATAAATTAATTGATTTAATAATAACGAGGAATATAAACTTACAACGAACAAAATGCTTTTATTTAATCATCTCATTATAATAAAACGTTCCAATTAGCAAAGAATCGACGTGCAAATTAAATTACACAATGATTTCATTAAAAATCTGCGCAGTTGTGGTCGATATCGTATGTTTATTTTATTAAAAGTCACTATTAACCATCTATGGCTAATATATTACAATAAAACGATTCCTTGAAGTCCTAACGCATCCAACGGTGGCTTAAGTAAGCTAAGCGTCTTCTTAGTGTGTAGAAAAAACGCAGTGAATAGCAAAATAGTGGGATTTGAATTTCTCTAGTCTCGTCTTGGTAGTGGAGTTTTGTACTTGTCCAAACTTGTACCTTTGGGACAACTCATACGCAAGTCCTTGACAGAGAATGGGAAAGACGTTATGATGACTGTTCGCTTCATATTATATAAATTAACAAGTTTATGTACAGTCAAGGGAATTGATACCTGCGCCACTTTTAAACCTTTCATAATGAGTTTCTTATTGCTTTGATTAGTTGATAGTATGGTATGTCACGTGACATTTTTTGTCAAAAGGCACTTAATGACACAGCTATCGAATTCTTTGACTGTTAACACCCCATTGTGTTTCAACAAAAAATAAACAAAAGTTTGAAAAATTTGATGTTGTTTATGTCAATCAAGAAAATTGTCGTGAGTATCTAAAAGCATATCATCATAATCATCTCACCCTTAATTAAGACACTCTAAGCTAAAAAGATCGTGTGATGAATTTTGACGTCATTTTATTAGTATGCGTCAAATGTATTTCAAAATACGTTGAAAATGATTTTCCTTTTTTGCGGTCTTGATTTAAATAATAACAACAATGATGACACTTTCGTAAAACCGCCAGTGACCTACTCGCAATGCAGGTGATTGTTTTTAAAAACAAATGCGTAAAGAAAAAAACGGGTTGAGGTCAATTTTATTGAGGAGCCAGAAACAAACCAGGTTCTTTTATAAACCAGGTTTTTGCTTTATTCATTTGTGTAACAGTAAATTAAAACGTTAAAGCACATTATAAAAATAAAAAACGAGAGAATGATACACAAAAAGAAAAGATGGAGGCCTATTTACACAAACTATTTTCACACCTATCTACATGTAGATAAGATAAGATAAGATAAGAGGCGACCAAGGATCAAGTACGTTTGTACCATCGAACCAATTGATTCCTGACCCATAATAGAACCTATTCACAGTAAACGTCATTGTGACATTGCATTGCTCGACAGCCGAAATCTCAATAACGTTTATTGTGACAACGTTCTGCGATGGGTCAGAAATCAGTTGGTTCTATAGTACGCAGTATGTTCAAACCTAAAACTAGGTATGCTAATTTGGCTACGAATCATGAATTTATTTAATTTGAAACGGTGGTTGGTAGAAATTCGTTCGTTTCCTCTGCCTACCCCGTTTGGGAATACGATGGTATCGGTGGTGTTTTCTAAAGTGCTCGACATCCAGGTGTCATATCGTATAGAAAAATTTACAGCTTGTTGACGAGTTTATTTAGTCAAATTAGAGTATGATTGTGGAGTGTGCTTTTCATGTAGCCATGTACAGTTACTACCAGCAGTCACTATTATACCTGCCAACTCAAAACCAAAAAAATATGCTAGAAGTGGCGGTAAAATAGTTTTGGTTTTGTCTGTGTAGCATTTCATGTACTCTGCCTACCCCATTTGGGATCACAGGCATGATGTATGTATGTACAGTCACCTGGTATCTGCACAAGGCGGAGCGTGCAAATCTATTTGACAAGTCCTTCTGCTTCTAGTAATAAGGTCGTAGGTATCAAATTAGAGATGGCGATTTTATGTCTATAAAAATAAAGGTTAGTACCTCTTATTTTCCTTCACCAAACACCACAAACAATCCAGCTTCAACGCCTGACTCACCGTCAACCGTTACCAGTGACTAAGAATTAATTAAATCGGACCCGATAAAATCGATCCACTTAAAAATAAATTAGGCCCTGCAATCAACGTGATAAAGTTTAATTTGCAACACCATCCTTTACCGTTAACCTTTTTAATTTGTTTGGACGAAAATCTCTCCAATTTAGGATTTTGAATTAGGAACCTAACGGTGTTCGAAAGATTTCGGTGACGAGTTTTCTGATGTGGTCCTTTGACATTGTTTGAACTTTCATTGTTGTGTCTTTAGGCAAAAGATTTTATGTAAGTCTGCCCTTAATTATTGTATTTATTGTCCGTGGTAGGATTTCGTGAAAAATCTGGCGGATTTCTATCACCATTCTATCGTTTATACTATCAGATATCTATGTGATGAACGTTGTCTGCTAGAGCGACTTATAGCTGAGTTAATCACTACCAAATTTGATATAAATGTAGTAGTTAGTAGTGTAGTTTTAATTTTTCTTTCCGTTTGATATCAAAGAACCTTATTTTCAATAAGAAAACAGAGCCCACCGTTCCCGCTTGAAGCAAAAGCGGTATGTCAGGATCGTAGCAAGTGGAACAAAGTGGTCTCTGCCTACCCCTGTGGGAAAGAAGCGTGACTATATGTATGTATGTATTCCCGCTTGATAGGGAATCATTTGTATATTGGTTATTCATTTATTTACTTATACTCTAACTCAGTATGAGTCTGATTTGCTCTCGATGGGTTCCGTACCAAAAACTGCAAAACTTGCCATTTAGGTAGGTATGTCTAGCCATCACAATTCATGAGATACAGCCTAGTGATAGATGGATAGACGGATAGTGAAGTCTCAGTAATAGGGTCCCGTTTTCACTCTTTAGGTTCGCAACAACAACTGTAAAAATAAGCCATATTAAAGCAATATGGTACTAAAAAATACAGTCATTTACAGAAGTAGGTGTAGGAAGTACTGACGTGTAAATTCTTTAGTTATCGTGAAGTACACACACGGTGTTGGATAGTCATTGGTAATACGGCCTGATAAGGAAATCGACATACGATGATGATGCATAGATGCAAAAGGAAGTGCGGTTTGACCTTGGTACTCCGTACGTTTAACCATCTGGTTACCCTAAAATTGCTAAACGTGGCACTGGATTATTGAATTCATGTGCTCTTCCTACCCCTCAGGAACCAGGCGTGAGAATCTATACTAATATTATAAAGCTGAAGAGTTTGTTTGTTTGTTTGAACGCGCTAATCTCTGGAACGAATTGAAAAATTATTTTCGTGTGGGATAGACCATTTATGGAGGAAGGCTTTAGGCTATAAAACATTACGCTGCGACTAATAGGGCCGAAGAAATAGTGGAACATGTGGAGAAAAACGGGGGAAATTGGTCACTATTCCACACGAACGGAGTCGCGCGCACAGCTAGTATGTAATATGTATGTACTCCGTGCCATGCTCTTTCTAACTGAACTATCACATACATACATACATAGATCACACCTGTATTTTCAAATAGGTAGAGCACAAGAAACGCAAAATAGACAAAACAACTACTTCACATTTCGTTGCGTAACATAGTTTTAAGTTCAAATATAGATGGAAGAAGTATACCTAATAATGACATGTTGACAGCCTGTCACTTCTCGATTTCTCCCACGGATTGTCCTCGTAAGAGGCGACTAAAGAATTTAAGGAAGGTTTACGCATGCTACAGACGACATGCTAATAACCTGTCACTAATACCTCTTCCATCTGTTTTCAAACCTAAAATTAATGCTAGAAGTGGCTGAGAACGCGAAATAGCAATCATAATCATGGACTTTGCTATGTCACGTTGTGTGCTCTGCCTACCCCAGTTGGGAAAAGGCGTGATCGTATGTTGTATGTATGTATCTAAAAGGACACGTTAACTCCCAAATTGTTGTGCAACTTATCTTAAAGATGACACGAATTAGGACAAACTAACGCCGCCATCTTTGTTTTTGTGGGGTCTGGCGTGTGTCACAGAGCCATGTGGCTAGGAATTGTTACATGACGAGTAATATGTAATGTGTTGTAAGTAGCTGTCGTCATCTCTCAAATGATATCAGAAATGAATCATTTAATGGTGCGGTAGTAGCTATTATTAATTGGATTTTATCACTACAAGTAGGTATTGCAGTACTGGGAGAACTCTGTTAGTGAATAATGTATGTTGTAACACGCGACTGAATATAGGTTACATACATAGAAATAATCATCCTTACTAATATTATAAGTCAGAAAGTGAGTTTGTTTGTTTGTTTGTTTGTTTGTTCCGCTTTCACGCCGTAACTACTGAACCGATTGCTTTGAAATTTTGCAGACATAAAGATGGAAGTCCGGATTAAATAATAGGGTACTTTTTATCCCGGAAAAAATTGATGTTCCCGAGAGAAAACAAAAATATAGTTTGCTTGATAGATCGATATTAATCGATGATAGATCGATATCGATCGATGATAGATCGATATCGATCGATAGATGATAAATCGATGGCGCTATGTGTCGTTTGAAACGAGAAGTTTTCTTATAGTTGTGCTTTATACCGCATTATAACCGAGTTCCACGCGGGCAAAGCCGCGGGCGGAAAGCTAGTATATTATATGTTCCCAAATAAGCTAGACAGAGCACACAAACTATGACTTTTACCACAATGATTCGCAGTCACTTTTAGCATAATTCTAAGTGCAAAAACAGATGAGAGACGTGTAATAGCGACAGGATTCTAGCTCGTACCTTGACAATTGAGGCAATTGAGACATGCATGGAAGAAACGGAGAGGTGTATGTAACAAAAAAAATGTATTTGCCAGATGAAACAAAGACAAAATAACGTTTCGTTTCTTTTTTTATGATTTTAGGAATATTTTTATTACATTTCTTTTTACCTAATTGTTTATTTCACGTGCCTTTTTGTGTACCGAATAGTACGGATGACTCACGTCTTAAATTGATTTCAACTCGACAGGTTTCGGGCTAGTTGTTAATCTAATTCAATCCCACACTGGGTAAAATAAATTAACATACATACATACATATACTCACGCTTGTATTCCCAAGAGGGGTAGGCAGAGCACACGGATTCAAAAATCCAGTGCCACGTTTAGCAATTTCAGGGTGACCAGGTGGTTAAACGTGATATTGCAGTGACAGGTTGCTAGCCCATCGCCCACAATACACTAACCCTTTCCCAGAGTCGACTCTTACGACACTCACGGGAAGAAAGGGGGAGGTGCTATTCTAACCCGGCACCACACGGGACAAATATAAATAAATTAAGGTTGTTCTAAACGATAGGCCAGCCTGTCACGTATACCTCATACATCGAAACTATTCCCTGAACACCAACCTAAGTTACTCAAAATCTTTGCTTAGTTCTCCATCCAAAGGTTGCCTACAATTACTTGCAAATGGGTTCGCATCCATTAGACATAATTCGGTATTGCATTAATAATGATTTCGTTTGATGGCACCACACTTTGTCAAGTGATTTGCGTGCGATGTTACTTTGATGATTTCATGGTTTTAGGGGTGACGAGACGGATACGATGATGATTTTAGCTTACATAACATACATACGTGCATTTATCACGCCTGTATTGCCCCGTGTGGTGCCGGGTTAGAATAGCACCTCCCCCTTTCTTCCCGTGGGTTTCGTAAGAGTTGACTCTGGGAAAGGGTTAGTGTATTGTGGGCGATGGGCTAGCAACCTGTCACTGCAATATCACGTTTGACCATCTGGTTACCCTGAAATTGCTAAACGTGGCACTGGATTTTCGAATTTACGTGCTCTGTCTACCCCTCTTGGGAATACAGGCGTGAGTATATATGTATGTATGTATGTATTCGCAAATGGGGTAGGCAGATCACATGAAGCGCTACATAGGCCAAACTAACTATTAAGTTTCACAAGCACTCGTTTTAGGTCCTAAGTTAATAGGTACAACAGAACCGGTTGCTAGCCTGTCGCCTAAAGCCTACCTTAACCTATTTCCTAAGTCTCCTCTTACGGCACCCACAGAAGAAATAAAGTGCTCTTATTCTAAACCCGACACCCTCCATGTATGTATAACGTTACATGTATGTACTTTTGTAATTTACTTTAATCTAACGGACACTCGTAGACTTCAAGGCGTCATAAAATAACAAGCTAACCGCGTGTCAGTGATATGGCTGATAAGAAAACTGCACTGCGAAGTAAGCTAGAGATCCTTTGGTGCGATGTACAGTCACGAATTGGGATTGTTGAGCCACTTGCCACTGTTCGGGATTTAGACGTGTAATCAATGACCGATGTGACCGACTAGATGTCAGCTATTGGATCAGTATTACACGAACAAGTTACAAACATAGGTAAGTGGCTCAACAATCCCGGTTCGCGATGGTACTTGTTCAAGCGTAACGGCACCAATGGAACCAAAATCTCGCATAATACAGGCCAAAACATTATCAATGTCACAATAACAGTTAGTTTTAACGAGCTAAATATAATTATTTTTCTTTTTACAATTCAATGATTTTTAAAGAGGCTGTGATACCAGCCGATTAAAAAAACTCTGTTACAATTTTTACATACATCATGCTTTTCCCAAATGGTGTAGGTAGAGGACATGTCGCGTTACATAGTCAAAACTATGACAATTTCACGTTACGCATCCTCTACTAGCATATTTTTGGATATTTCTAGTGTCCGACCGAAGCTTCGGCTTCGGCTTCGGCTTCGGCCACCTTCGGCCAAAAAATCCACCTTCGGCCAAACCTTCGGCTTCGGCCAAAATTTGGCCGAAGCTTTGGCCGAAGCCGAAGGTTTGCAAGTTGTGATTTGAATTGAACAAACGATGCCAGAGCGAGACGGATAGTGCGGCAGCGCTTAGCAGAACAGCGTTTCGCCGGGCCGATCGCATTACTTGCAGTTAATTATATAGATTACTGGCAACACATAACATAACAACATAGTCACACTTGATTTAGAAGCGAAAACTGTACATAATGTAACATAATTTACTGCCGTTTTTTTTTCTATTAGTAAATTCTCGTATTTCTTGGGGTCAACATGGGGTCAACACACCTTCGGTTTCGGCTTCGACTTCGGCCGAAGGTTTTGATGAAAGCCGATTAATCGGCTTCGGCTTCGGCTTCGGCCAAAATCGTACCTTCGGTCGGACACTAGATATTTCCTCTTTGCAGACGGAGTTCCGGGCAATAGCTAGTAAAACATATTAAACTAAATTAGTTTCTCTAATCTACTTAGTCTTTATTTTATGGTTTCATATACGACTAGAAAATCTAAACTAGTGATTTCACAATATATCGACCTTTATTTACCTGTAGATACACGTCATTTCCTTACAAAGCGAGACGCAATTAAAGTACTTTAAAAATGGTGTACGGAATCCTTCTCTTCCTATCGCCACTGCAAGGGATGACGTGTCCACAACTAATTAATTCGTAATCTATGAAAAACAGGATGGATTTATATCAGTCGATAAGAAATAGCAAATAGGACTAATTTGTCACGCAGTTACGTCCAATGACTACGAAAGGACATTAGAATTACGAGAACATTGCACAATTTCTTTATTAGTGGCGTGTCCTTAAAACTTGTATGAACTTGTTAAATATAAAGTTCAATGCCACAAAGTTATTTCACCCGGATATGGTGGCGCTGCTGGTGAACAAAGTGACGCATCTAAAACGCATTTTGTATGGTTTTGAGGCTAGTTCCGATTTTAGCCACAGGCACGGATAAGTTTGTGGCTCAGTAGGTACCTGTGATAGGCAGAGGTCGTTGTCCTATCGTTAACAGGCCTAGGTATTTGCATTTATGAGTCAAGATTCAGAAAATTCACGTTCCATATTTCGCTTCTTTTAAAAACCGCAATGTGTCATCGATAGTGCGCGGTATTTAGCTTGCATTTCTATGTATTACAATGCTATTACTAACAAAACTGGTTGAACTACATAATTATTTACAACATTTCGGAGACCAGTAAGTGTCTTGTACTTGTGGTAAATTCATTAATTATTCTTCACAAAGTTCTTAGGAATATACTTTTAAATAAATTTGGTTCGATAGAAGATAATAGTAAACTATAAACATAAGACTACCGTGAGGCTCACCCATGGTGCAATAAAATAGATACACTCACGGTTTTAGGTATATCGAAATTAGCTCGACATGTTGCGGACCAAGTCGTGACCCATCATCGGGAGCAACGCGCCACGGCAATTTAAAACTAATTTCGAGTTGTTATATACAATGTACCTGAAATTAAGACTATTTCACGTTGCGTGAGCATTTAGGCTTAAAAAAGACAGGAAAGAGGTACCTAATAGTAATAATAATTAAAAAGTAAAGCATACCTCAACCAAAATCCTTAGTCGGGTTACGACATTCGCGAAAGAAGTGGAGAGGCATTTTTCAAAACCGGACTCTACGAAGGGATCTTAATTACCAACTGATTTATTCAACTATACTTCCAAATGTATGGTGTCGGGATAGAATAACACTTCTCCATTTCTTCCGTGGATGTCGTAAAAGGCGACTTAGGAATTAGGATGAGTTACGCTTTAGCTTTAGGCGACAGGGATAGGCTAGCAACTTGTCACTATTCTACCTCTTCCATCTTTGCTGACCTAAAACCATGCTAGAATTGGCTGCGAAGCGTGAAATAGTCGTAATCACTGTTTTGTCTATTTCACGTTTCGTGTGCTCTGCCTACGCCATCCGGGAACATAGGCGTGATTGTATGTATGTGTGAATGTACTTCTAAAATGCCTGACCTATCATTTGCCCAGTTAACTCTATCAAAACCTATTTTTAACACTCAAATCACGTGAGGTAGGCAAGTCCAAACACAATTACAAATTTAAAACAGCATCTGCAAAATCTTCTTAGCGCTTATGTGAGGCTAATAGAGTTCATAATAGCTAAAGTGAACAGCAGAACGGAATGGCTGTAAAAATTACAACTGTGTAAACACTTGTGCGTAAACATGAGTTCTTTCACATCATAGTACGGATTAGGAATGTTCGTCTTGGCACTGAAAGAGTTGTACCTACTTTATTTTTTATTTATTTCAAGTAAATTATTAAACTATAACCCAAGCCCTCTCATACTGAGAGGAGGCTTGTGCCCTGCAGTGGCACGTATAATAGGCTGGATGATTGATGATTATGATTGAAATTATTAAAAATCTGAAAGTACATGTAATTTTTTATGTTATTGCAGTACCTATTCGATTGAAAGTAGTTTTTTTTTTAATTTTTTAGAAAAAAAGACGTTTATGACATTATAGTTTCTTTCTACTCGCGATTGTTCATTTCATTATATTAAAATGGTGTAGAATATATTTTACACACCAGTATTACCAAAAACTTTTTTGCCGATAACTATGTTTGTTTACTTAGTTAATCGCATGTTTTATCACTTGAAATGATACGAGTTTATTTCTGGGTTAATATTTTGAAGTAGATATGTTAATTTTATTATTTTGAACAAACAAAACTGCTAATTTACTGTAATTACGTTTGTAAGCCACTTCTTATAAGTACCTAAAATGTTAACCTAACCAAGTAGATAATTTATTTGACTTAATTTAAAATACTTTCAACTTTTTTAGCAATTGATTCTTTAGACCAGCAAAAAGTAGTTAATAGTAATTAAAACAATAAGATAATAATTAAAATTTAACAATCCAATTAAATTTCTAGTTAGCAAAAAGAAACTAACAGAACAAAGCAAAAGGTAATGAAATCATAATTTTTCCTTTTTCTATTTCTGTTGGGATCTTTTTATTCCAGATAAAATACAAATAAAATGTTTGCACCTTTTTTAACATACATACATACATACATATGCTCACGCCTGTATTCCCAAGAAAGGTAGGCGAGCACATGAATTCAAAAATCCAGTGCCACGTTTAACATTTTCAGGGAAACCAGATGGTGAAACCACAGACCACCAAAACCAGAAACGCAGTGACAGGTTGCTATCCCATCGCCCACAATACACTAACCCTTTCTCAGAGTCGACTCTTACGATACCCACGGGAAGAAAGGGGGAGGTGTTTTTGTAACCTGGCATCACTCGGGGCTTTTTTAAAGTGGACACTAATAAGTGACACTTGCAGTACAAACACTAGGCAGCTTCTACCCAAGATCCAATAGGAACAAACCATCAAACACCACGGAACCGGTTTAATCCAGTTACTGGTACTGGTACTTACTGGTATACGAAGCAAACAGCTGTTCGAAGCGATTCGAGAGCATTCGGTATCAAAAACAAATTGTAGGAAGTCTAAAAGTAAATATTGGTGAGGTCACAGATGAGAAACAATGCGGGTACAATCGGATTGAAGAGATTTTTGAACAAGTTACCACTATATTTGTAACTAAGTCGTATAATGAAAAGCTGATGTTAGTTGAACTTGTTTGGAAAATATTAGAATTATGCGGCTAAATTATAAAGTCATTGTGTTACATGTATAAAAGTCCGTATAAACGAAAAAAGTTGTATATTTAACTTTTGTGGTATTACTGCACAGATCTCCCTTCTATAAAACTTTTGAAATAGATACCTACTTATAAGTTAGACGAGCGAGGTATTTATAATAGTAGTGCCTAAAACATAGACCTAATCCTATTTCCTCAGTCACTTCTTACAACACCCTCTTTTTTCTCGGCCCTTGCACTTCAATACTCAGACCGTAACTTTACTTTATTTCCTATTCTCTATTCTATTTTATCCTATTTTTTTCACAATCATTCATTTCACCAATCAACCTCTTCCAGTCAACAACAACCACGCAAACCATCCTTTATTTCGTACATTCTAGAACCCAAACAAAAGTCTTAAACCCTTTTAAAACAACTAAAAAACGCTGTCTCGCTCCATCCACGTCGAGCCAAAAAGTGGCAAAAACTCCACCCTGTACTGTACATAATTGGAAATGCCTAAAATAACAGGGACGCCAGGATTTTTCTCTAAACTTTGCTAACAACCCCGGTTGGTAATTCTTCAGCGATATTGTCATTTTCGTTGTGATCAAAGAGCCTTATTGCATTTTTCGCGGAACCGTCGGTTATTGGAGTCGAGTAAGTTTTCTTGTCATGTTTTAGTTTTAATTCGGATTTGTGGTGCTTTAACGTGTACTCGGTTTTGTTTGAGATTAGACTTTTACCAAAAAAACTAAGAAATTTGAAGGTAAGTCTGGAAATCATTGCAACACTTATGTTTGTTGCAATGTTCTCAATAGAAAAGGTATCAACAGCTCTATAATTTGACAGTTTCGGGGTCAGTTTGCTTTGAAATGTTTCAATTTCACCGTGATTTTTGGTATCAACTGTCAAATTAAAAACGATGTAGATTTTTGGTGTGCTAGACAATAGCGCTGGGGGTTTCCTTAAAAACCTGTGAGGATTTAACCGTCGAAAATTTAATTTTTATATTAAATTAAATGACTTAGGGCCGCCGCTGACTGCTGGCATGGCACGGCGGGTCATGGCAAAGGATTTTGTTACTGATAAAACTATTTTAATCTTATTACTATGAGTTTAGAACTCATGTTACTTTATTTTGATGCAACGATGCTGTGAGATGCCGCGGCATGCCACAGCGTGCCGAAGCATTCCTCGGGTTTTTCTTTTGGATGCTGCAGCACAACTTACCGTGCCGTCCTGTGCCATGCCGGCAGTGAGCGCCGGCCCTAAGATTTACTTTATATTAATAATATTGAAATTAGCTTTTTTTAGTACATGAAATAACGGTACCTCAATTAACTTTCCCGTGAAATCAGCATAAAGATTATTCCCGACAATAAAACGATATCTCACAAGCCGCGCAAGTCGTATAAAAGTCTCCCTTAAAAACTTAATAAGAATTCTTGAGCATATCATTGTCAAGTAATAAAACCCTACATGAGGGCACGAAAAACCCAAGAGGAGAATAGGCACAATTTCAAAGACTCTTTAGTAGGTAATTTTGCTTTATGATCTCATTTGCCGTAATCTCCTTGGAATTTAACGCTGCGTTTCAAGAATACGCGGCGACTTGTCAGCGTGGCAGGGGTGGTTTTTGGGCGCGACGGAGAAATCCGATTCAGTTGTTTTTACAAAAAAAAACCTAAATCTATTTTCTTGGTTGCCCTTCATGACATAGGTGCACACTACACTACATCCATCACGCCTGTATTTCCAAATAGCACACGAAACGCTAAGTAGACAAAACCAAGTAAATTTTACGGTTCGTGGCTACTTCTAGCATATTTTTTAGGTTGTTAGTTGTCAGATACAAAAGTGATAGGTTGCTAGTGGTAGGTTCATAACATACGCGGAATAAATTCTAGCTTCACAACCACATCATGATTTAGGGGACCACAGGCAAGCAACTTGTTCAGCTACTTAGCATATTTTTAGGTTTTAAAATAGATCAAAGATATTATGAATATACAGGCAGAGCACACGAAACGTTAAAAAGAGAAAAGAGCGAATACTTGACGCAAGTTTCAACATAATTGTAGGTTTAAACATGGATAGTAGGTTGCTAGCCTGTCACCCGAAGCATACCTAAACCTTACTTAGTTGGCTCTTACGTTATCGAAGAAATGGCGTAGTTTATTCTAAACCCACACATTTTATAGTCGAATATGTATTGTTAAAATTATCACAGAAGCAAGGAATCCAAAGCCATCTGAAGTCACAAGCTTGCGCGTGCCCCAAACAAAACACATAAATACCACTCAAAATGCAAGTGGAACCGAGAATATAACCCAGATTCGTACGGCCGTTGCGTTATCAGTTCACGAAACAACATCCCCACTGTCCTTCATGTAAGGTTCATTGCACGATACCACGAGGTACTGCCGTGTTGGTGCAAGTTCGGATAGATAGCGGGTGAATGCGGCCTTGGGGACAATTATTTATTTCTAATCCAAGAAGTAGCTTGAAAAGTAGCACTTTTCATAGCTCTTGCTGTATATTATTAACCGACGTCAAAAAAGGAGGAGGTTCTCAATTTTCAAAAAAATTTTTTAATCAAAAGGGTATAGCTCGAAATTGGTCCCATTGGCACGAAATCAGGATTTGACCTTGGAGAAATCGAGGGAATTCTTCAAATGTTATAGGGACATGAACGGCGTTTTCAGTAATTTGTTGATGAAGTCAAGAATTTACATTCAGTAAACAGAATACTTTCAAAATACTGCTAATTTGAAGTCGGTTTTTTTTTTGTTTAAAATTATGTTCTTTTTAGTGTTTTTTAAACTCAATAGTAAAACGTGTAAATCATTTTGTGCAGGGTTTTTTTGGAGTCGGTTTTATTTTTTGTTAAAAAGTTTGTTTTATTTTACAGTATTGTTAGCTATGGAGGATGGCTGGAAAAAACCGTAAATGTTTTAACTGATGGTCGGGTAAACGCATCTGAAAACCCCTGTGACATTTATTTGCCGGAATTTTGCCAATAGCCAGTCTCTTAGTCAAACACCTAGCATCGCAATATCGAGGAGGAGGAACAATCGCGGCTGCAGGCGCGCGCCGGCTGAAACGGGACTTGTAGATTATAAAGTAGGTTACAACATAGGGCTTTTTGAACCGAAAAGCGATGAAACATTTTGTCTCCCGCAATATCAACATCCTCAGCAATAAAAAACAATATAATGGAATATTCTTTTTACTTTTAAGACACAAAATTCGTTATTTTGGTGGTAAATCAAAAGCTTGTTAGTAAAATTACATAAATTCGCAAACTGAAGCATTGAAAATACTGAAAATTTTACATCTGACGGTACAATACAAATTACAAGTTAAGAAAAACGACTTTAGTTATAAACGACTAATTTTTCTTAGCTTAGTTTTCGAATCATACCACAATTGGGGACGGATGACCTTTTATCTCCTTCTGGCGCTTTTGAGGTTATAGTGCGTTCTCGTTGCCTCTTTTAACTTGCGCCGAACGACAAGATAACCCAAACGATACAGTGATATCGCGATCAACTGTCAAGGTGCGATGTAGCAGACTCGGCGACGACTAACGGCCGATAAGGTCTGTTTTATGCTAGGGCTGGAAGGTCGTGTGGCAATTACAGTTCATTGCTTGGTGCCTATAGGCTACCTTTTAAGGCAGCACAAACATAACATAAGCTATGTCCACACCAGTGCGCTTTCACGTTCACCTTGCGTCTGCCTAGCTATTATCTTCGATATCTTCCTATGCGCTGAAACTAGATCCATCCTCAATATAGACCCGCTGGCGGCATGCGCTGTTGTTGATGGTTGCACGGGCATGCGTCAGAGGAAGACGCATGGTGAACGCAAAAGCGCACTGGTGTGGACATAGCTATACATACATACATAACCGTCACGCCTTATTCCACAAACTTATATCGAAATAGATGACTCAAGTGTATGTACTTCGCGTGCCAAAAGGGAGTCAAAAGGGAGAGCAATGCTCTTCCTTTGACGCGATTTCATTTAGTTTCGTACCACTTAAATTAGGTTTAATCTCCTATATGTAGACAGTACAACTTGAATAAGGCGGCGTCACCTTTGAATCGGTTTCACTCTGACTGTCAAATTCCATCACTAAAGCTCATTTAAAATTTCAATTCTTATTAATTAACAGTAGCTATAGTAATAGTAGTTAGTGCCTGTCCACACAGACAATATTAATAGCACAGCATAACGATATTATGTTAATGGGTTGCTTGATTGTCGCCTGAGGCATACCCAATCTTATTTCCTTAGTGGCATCTAACGACATCCAAGGAAGAAATGTAGAAGTGTCAGCAAAAATGGAGAGCTATTAATTAGTGCTTATTGTTGTTTATTAACAATTCTGTACGATTACACGATCTTTATGTGAATGGTAAGTATCTGACATGAAATTTCGATATACTTAACGTGATCTCGAGAATCGAATTAACCTATGTCATTGTAACCGACCCAAATCGCCGTATCACAACTGTGAGTTTGGCAGCTAAGTTTACCATTTTCTGATAATACCTATACTTCCATGGTTGTATACGATGTAGAGTCATATCGCTAAGTCCTTGACTCCACCGGGACTTGTAACAACTTGTTACTGATTGTACGAGAGTGTGACTAACTTGCAACGACTTGTTAAGTTTCTGCGTTGAAATAAAGCTAATATTAAACTTACATGCGAAAGGTCGTACGGATAAATGATTTCAAAAGATGTTTATCTACATTTTGTATCGTAATTTATATTATAGAATCGCTACCGACGCTTTAATTGTATTTTTTCGACCACCTTAAAACAGATGATGATTGGATGACGAAAACAAATCACTACATATTATAAAACAAAGTCGCGGTCGCCGTCTGTCCGTCTGTATGTGTGCTTCAATCTTTAAAACTACGCAACGGATTTTAATGCGGTTTTTTTCAGTAGATAGAGTGATTCCAGAGGAAGGTTTATAGGTATACTAATATTATAAAAAGGAACAGGAATATTATAAAAACTCAAATTATGTAACCCATCTCACGTTTTTTTGCGTTTATTATGCCACCACTAAAGTCACTAAGGCGATATTTTCTTACATATTTGTTAATAAATTAGCCCTTATTCCCTAAGATATGCCTGTCAAAAACTTAATTGTTAAATGACAAGGGACACTGCTGAATTTTCCGTTCCACGCATAATTCCACGTTCATTTTTAAATACATATGATAAAGCAAGAAAAGGTCGAAGAGATCGATGGAAGACATTTACAAAAAAACTATTTAAGGGGCTTTAGAATCAAAAACTGAAAACGTTTTGGTTATTTTTATTAGAATTATTACTTATCTATTTGATGCGCATGGTCGCCGGGTAACGAATATCAACAGATCTGTCAAGTTTGCCAAAGAAGTAATGTGATGTGGTGAAATAATGACAAAGCAAAAGTATTCAAATATCTTAAAGTACTTAAAGTGTTATCGTTTGGGACGAATACACAATGACCCAAGAAAAGGCAGTAGAAGCAGTTGACCGAATGCTGCGAGGCATACGATGATCGGCTCGCACTATGGGTAACATCAAACTTCTCTTTTCCGGTGATTTCCGCCAGACCTTGCCAGTTTTGACTCCAGCCAACGAAGTAAATACTTGCAGCTTGCTTAAGGACAGTGGGTTAAACAAATGGGTTAATTCGACTGCCGGAGTCTCTTTGTAAAATTGTGTCATCCATTGATGAACTCATCCGTTTGATTTATGAAGACCTGCGAGAAAAACTCCACGAGAATTTTTGGATGTTTGAAGGAGTTTTACTGACCCCAACAAACGACCAGGCAACTGTTGTTCATGAGTGCTCATTACTGGAAATTGAAGGGGAACAGGCGGTGTACCTATCCATCAATAATGCCGTAGATCCTCGAACTACAACGAAGTACCCAGTAGAATTCTTGAACTCTGTAAGCGCCTCGGGGCTACCAGCACACAGTCTTACTCTAAAAATTGGAGTTGCGAATGTGCTTCTGAGGGACCAAACGCTACCAAAATTATGTAACGGAACTCGCCTGTAGGTAGTGCGTTTGCAGCGTAACCTTATAGAGGCTGAAATTGTAACGGATTGCGACGCCGGCGAGGTAGTTTTCATACCCCGCGTCCCTCTGATCCCTAATAATTTTTGGTGCCAGTTTAAGCGTCATCAGATTCCCGTGAGCGTGTGTTTTGCAATGACGATAAACAAGTCACAGGGACATACGCTCCGCGCCCCCGGCGTAGAATTGCGCACTAGCTGCTCCTCTCATGGGCAATACTATGTGGCGTGCTCGCGCGTCACCAGGTCTGGTGTCCACTGGGGAAACGAATAACGTCGTATATAAAGAAATACTGAGTAGCTCCCGGCAATAAGTGGCATAATAGAAACTGCGACCGTCTGCTGCATCATGAGGACCATGAGGTTGATGTATACGATAGCTCACAATCAGTTGGGTTCACGGCACGCCAGCGTAATAATCTACGTCTCTGAGTGATAAAGTCATATGGATCAATAAGTTGCTGGTATTTTTCAGCCATGATAATCGCTTCCTATGCTGCTTGGCTGTAACAACAGCTGACACGTCAGTTGCTCATTTGGATTTCACTCGCTTTTTAGTAGACTTGGATTTGCTAATGCATTTGATAATAGGTTACCGTTATAATGGCGGGATCAGGTCCTGAATTCAGTCAATTCATATTGCAGTATTTAGTACCAAATTTGTATTATTTGGTACCTTTTAGTTAGGTTAGTTGTTAAATTAAATGTATGTACAGCAGATTTTTATAAATATCTGAATATATGCTGAAGTTGATATATTGTTTTTTACCAATATAAGTATGGAAATATTGAAATTTGTCGAAAAAATAAATGAAATTACTTTTAAGTTTATTTCTTTTTAATTTTATCAACATAAATACGTCTGGTAAAATATCCCTGTTTATGTTTTATGAAATTACTAAGGGCGTTCTTACGTTCTAAGAACTCCCGGTTAAAGTATTTTTAACGGTCTTTAACAAATGAAAATTCAATACATTTTCCATTCGTTAAACTGATTGGTGAACACCGCCCTTAGTAGCTAAAATGTTGAGATTTCGAACATTAGATTAACACAGGTATTTTCCATCACGGCATGTTTACCCGTTGTGGTTAGGTAAAGTACCAAGATATACCTACAACACAGTTATGGATACAGAACGCAGCAGATGCAGATTCCGTAGGCAGAGTTTCTAATTTCGCTTGCTTGAAATGTCAGGTGTAACCCACACAAGCTTCAATTACAACTAGGCGTCCCAGTGTGTCCCAGTAATGTTTATGCAAAATTCGGATGCACCGAGATTATTGACGAGACTTCATGTCACACAGCTTGGCCGCAATAGGTATCTTTAGCGCCTAGCTATCTTTACCTTCGTAAGAAAAGGTGAAAATGTAATAATTCCACGAATACCAATAATTCCCTCAGATCTCCTGGGTTCTCCTGTTCCAGTTTATAATTTTCTCCAATTTCCTCTTGAGCTTAGTTTCACTATGACCATTAATAAAGCGCGAGATTAAACATTAAAGATGGCTGGGGTGAACCTAGAGAAGCCGTGCTTTTCCCATGGACAGTTGTTGTATGTGGCATATTCGCGTGTATTGGACACAGAATCTTTTCATTCTATACGCCAATGGAAAACATATATTATCGTCTACACTACAGCAGCGTATTAAAATAATTGCGAGATCTCTTCGGTGTCACCCTGAATTTAACGCGAGCGAAGCAGCGGGCAAAAGCTAGTTGGTACAAATTTGGAAACCGATATGAAATCGTGTGTACCATTTTAGCATTTGTGACATAAAAAATTGTTATCTTTTAAAATGTTTTCAAAACTCTTATTTCAATTACATTTAGTTTTATACGCGACTGTATACATTCATTAAAAATCTGTCATTTAAAAAAGTTTAACGTTTATTAAACTTAATCACACCCAAGAAAGCGATGACATTAATTTTAAGGTGATATAAATCGACAGTAGTTACTTAAATTGAATGTCAAAATTATCGTTGGCTAAAATCTATGTAAGCAGCAAAGTTTTTTTAGGAAAACTATAGTAATAAACTTAGCCTAATATTTTCTAGGTAGACAATTATGGCTATAATAATTTGAGGATACATAGATTATTCTACTTTAATTTAATCTAAATTGTAATGATAATGATAACACTTTAATTTTAAAAGGTCATTCAACTCCAAAATAAACAGGACGTATAGAAATAGTATTTTTATTTCCTCTCCGCCTTTTCTAAAGCTCTCTTCATTTAACGAGAAACACAAAAGACGGATTGTCAAAAAAGGTTTAATAATCTTTTCATACCTAATTCCCTTTATTTTCTTCCATAAGCTTTATAAACCTCCATAATAACTAGACCTCTCGTCCTTCATAACAGCCGCACTAAGTACAGCTCAAGGTATTTCGGTCGCGTATTAACATCCACTGTAACTTGGTCTCTTTCTTGTATGGCTATTGGTTGGTGTGGCGGGTTCTTGTATGTTGGATAGTAGTAAGATGGTGAGTCGCATTGCGAGCGATAATAAAAATAATAAATCCCCTTCAAAGCCGTCTGACAGCCGCGAAACTATTCGTCGGCGATTGTAGGTGCACCAGCATTTGTGGAAAAGGGAGGCTTTCCGTGGGAATTTCTTTTTAAACTGTCTTTCTTGGTAAGTACGTAATACAAAAGCACGTATTTAAGCCAACAACAGGTCGCAATTTGCATGCTATACTGAAACTGAACCAACAATATGTTTATATTTAATTTGATAATAAGGATGGTCCAATAATTACTTATCAGAATAGATGGCAATGGGATATACTACCTGTCATTGTATGATGTCTTTAGTTAGACAGTGACGGATAAAGTATAATATTTCAGATAAGAAATGGAGAGATGTTATTCTAAATTCGAAACCACACGGAAGAACACAAAAACACGAAAAGAATGCTGAGATAAAATGGGTCTCGGCGGGACAAGTCTCCCGCATGCAACCACAGCGGTGAAATAAGTGCCGGGAAATCCACTACTTTCCGAGGGCCTGGAAAGAGGCAGTGGTGGTCATCCTAAGGAAGCCGGGCAAGGGAGACTACACCAACCCGAAGTCGCATAGACCTATCGGCTTACTCCCTATGCTCGGCAAAGTATATGAGAAGATGACAGTGGCCCGCCTCAAGCATCACCTGATCCCGAAAATGAGCAAACGCC
>BHDV01004034.1:111911-133373 GCA_005406045.1 Adoxophyes honmai | reverse complement strand
GATGTCAGCTATTGGATTAGTATTATACGACCAAGTTACAAACATAGGTAAGTGGCTCAACAATCCCTGTTCGCGATGGTACATAGAAACTTAATGTCTGAATTATCAAACGGGCAGACCACCCAAAACGTTATAAAGTCTAAACCTCTATTTCCCGCTTCATTGCCTGTTTTAGCTTAAGTTATAAGTTAGAAGAAAAAGGTTTGATAGTGACAAGTTGCTAACCGGTCGAGGCGACTAAGGAAATAGGTTCCGGTATCCTTTAGGCGACAGGCTAGCAACCTGTCACTGTGTACCTCTTTCACTTCTTTTCAAACCCAAAATTATGTTGAAAGTGGCGGCCAAGCACGAAATAATCATTGTCATGGTTTTGTCTATGTCACATTTGATGTGTACTAGCTACCCCATTAGGGAACACAGGCATGTATAATTTAATAAAATGTCCAGACGGAATCTATTATTTTTATAAGTCAAAACATAAAATATTTGTCGGTCCTCTCTCTCATACGTACTGAGACAGTCGTACATAAGAAAGAGATGTCATTATAGATACAGCGATAGTATGTTTAATTCTATCCGGCTGTAGCATTCGGAGCGGGATGTGTTCCGTTTAAATACTGAACCAATGCTAAGGTTGCCACCTGAAATAGTTTTACATTTTAAATTAAAAAATTTGAACGAAAGTTCAAAATCACATAAATGGGCTATTTGACGAAAAAATAACATTTCTATTTTTTTACAATTTGTTAAAGCCCGTGTGGTGCCGGGTTAGAATAGCACCTCCCCCTTTCTTCCCGTGGGTGTCGTAAAAGTCGACTCTGGGAAAGGGTAAGTGTATTGTGGGCGATGGGCTAGCAACCTGTCACCACAACATCACGTTTGACCATCTGGTTACCCTCAAGTTGCTAAACGTGGCACTGAATTTATGAATTCATGTGCTCTGCCTACCCCTTTTGGGAATACAGGCGTGAGAATATGTGTGTATGTATGTGGTAAAGAAAAGATACGTAAAAATGTACCTTCTTAAAATACATACATACAATCACGGCAGCGTTCCCAAACGGGAGTAGCCAGAACATACGAAACGTGACATCGACAAAACCATGATTATGATCAATTCATAACACAGGGTTATAAAATAAAATAAATAAATAAATAAATAAATATCTCTGGACAATTTAAATAAAATGGTTTGGATAAAACATGTTAAAGAGAACTTTCATAAAAATAACAGTATTTTTTCCTGCTTTCTTGAAATAATTGACGCTAATTTGTAATACAAAAATAATAAACAGTTTTGTATCAAATAAACATAATTATATCAACGATTGTGCACTGAATTCTTAATAAATAAAACATCCAAAAAAATAGTAAATTTCCCTTACACTTAGGTAAAATCTCTTAAATTGTCATGAAAATGTAAAAAATAGCAAATAAAAAACTATAATGAAGTAAACAAACTCTTTTATTACCAACCAATAAAAAACCCTTTTTAGGCCATTATTTCCCTTTATCTCTTTATATATCCCTTTATCTAGTTAAATACATATATATGGCACTTTTGTTACTAACTAACACAATACCCTTTTTACGTCTACTTTTTAATATCTGTTTCTTAATTTAAAAAAAAGTGTATACGAGTATGCCTTTTGCAGTTGCAATTGTGCCAACCCTACGCTCTAGCATGGGAAGCACCGAGAAAATTGAACCGTTGTTTTCCAAATGTATTAGTGCATTTATTCGCGCGGGACGCTCGACCCACGATAATATTTTACACTACGCTGTTCTCTTACGAGCTGGTGTAAAGCTAGCGAAATTTCCAATAGTTTTGCACACAGAATTTCCACACCATTGTACATGGTGACTAAAGCTTTTTACATCGATAACTTACAACTATTACAATTTATTAAATATTGCCAATAACGACATCCACGGAAGAAAGACGTGTGGTGCCGGGTTAGAATAGCACCTCCCCCTTTCTTCCCGCGGGTGTCGTAAGAGGCGACTCTGGGAAAGGGTTAGTGTATTGTAGGCGATGGGCTAGCAACCTGTCACTGCAATATCACGTTTAACCATCTGGTTACCCTGAAATCGCTGAAAGTGGCACTGGAATTTTGAATTCACGTGCTCTGCCTACCCCTCTTGGGAATACACAATAGCGCTGCTGTGATGATTTTTTATATGTATGCACATTGTAAAACTCTTACGTCGCATTTCTGAGAAAAAAATATCGCACAACAACAAATTGTGGTGTACTCTTAGCCTAAACTCCTTACAAGTCACTATATGAAAGGCATAAGTGGCACTGGATTCTTGAATTCATGTGCTCTGCCTACCCCTCTTGGGAGTACAGGCGTGAGGATATGTATGTATATAGGTATGTAAGCTGGCAACAGGCTAGCGACTTGTCGCTATTATACTACCTGTTCCATCTGTTTCAAACCTAAAATTATGCTAGAAGTGGCTGCGAAGCGTGAAATAATCATAATCATGGTTCTGTTTACGTCACGGGTCGTGTGCTCTGCCTACTCCATTTAGGACCACAGACGTGTTTGTGAGTATGGATGTATGACACTGAAACATCTCTCCATTTCTTCCATGGATGTTAAAGATGTGTGATGTTGTATTCATTATTATAAATGACTAGCTTTTGCCCGCGGCTCCGCTCGCGTTAAATTCGGGGTATCACAGAAGAGACAGCACACATACCAATTTTATAGCTTTCTACATTGAAAACTTCCACTCCTCACTTTAGGGAAATGGGGGGTTTTGAAGAGACGAAATGTAGCCTATGTCACTCTCCATGCCCTAAACTATCTCTACCTAAAAAATCACGTCAATCCATCGCTCCGTTTAGCCGTGAAAGACGGACAAACAAACAAACACACTTTCACATTTATATATTGGTACGGATACAGAATTCACTAGTCAGATATATTCAAAAAGTATAATAGTAAGTTTTGCAGCGTTTTGTAAGCTCTGCCTCCCCCATTTGGGAAAAGAGGCGTTATGTATGTATGTTAAAAGGATATCAATCGACACCGAACATAAATTGAGGCGTACTAAACAATGATTCATTACATGTTTTTCCTCGTAGGCCAGTTCGTTGACCTGCCTTGACCTAGCATTGAAAAAACCGCATCTGCCAATTTGTTTATTATTTTAGACTAGCAACCCGATGTACAAGGTGACTTGCATTTATATTTTTGGGTTCTACTGTGTAACACTTTGCCGTTGGGTTTTTTTAAAGGCACAGTTTTATGTATTTACATACATCACGCCCGTATTCCCAAATGGGAAGAGCTGAATAGAACCTTTAATTCGCAAGAAGCAGCAAAAGCAGACGTCGCAACTCGTCGTCATGCTGTTGCGGTCGTGTTTTTGAACCGAACCGCAGATAACAACTGCAGACCGCAGAGCGCACGATCTTAACTGTTCAGAAGTGAAAATCATCAAAATCTAAGAAAAAAAAAGTATTTACTCTTTTACTGAACTTTTTGCAAATGGTTGGTTTTGAACCCTTGTCTTTTCCTCCCAGTCCTCACTTGGTATCATTAACAGTACTTATAAGCCAAAATGCTGAGTAATATGACTAGAGTTGTCACATAATGATAGGTACAGTAATGTCCCAGTCATTGACTTATCTATCCACCTAACTAATAATTAAGACTTTCAAAAACTCGTGGTAGCCCAGCGGTTTGATCTCTCTCGTGCAGAGGGTTGGGATAGAATAGCATCTCTCCATTTCTTCCGTGGATGTCATGAGATATCTTTAGGTATGCTTTAGGCGACAGGCTAGCAACCTGTCACTATTCTAGCTCTTCCATCTTTGCAATCCTAAAACTATCCTAGAAGTGGCTGCGAAGCGTGATACAGTCATAATCATAGTTTTGTCTATGTAACGTTCCATATGCACTACCTATGTCATTTCGGAACACAGGCGTGACTGTACGTATGTACGTAAGAATCTCAATGTTACACAAGATTTTGACATCGCCGTGAACTTTTTTCCTGACAAGCCAGATCATTGTATTAAGCGTTATTATAAAGTCTATACCTTAAATAAAACTGGAACTAGAGTTAATGGAATAATGTGAACAGGACATAAATCCGGGTCGGAGCAAGCGTCGAACCCACGACCCAGAGGTCGTCAGTCGACATTGGCGGCCATCGAAGCGAGACAAGAGACGCCAAGCCTTTAGGTGCTGCGCAGACTATCCGTGACGCACTTTTTAGTCTGTGAAAATATAACCTATGCAATTATATGCAGTAACGCACGCATGAAAAGTCCGGCGCACAATGTATACACATGCAGACATTTTGTGCGCCGCAGACTCGATCGCACAAAAAGTCTGTCGTCTGCGCTGCGCCTTTAGAGATGGTACGGATCCCTGTATCATTATCACGTATGATACATGTGTGATATATGTACCGTGTGGTGTCGGGTAGAATAAGACGACATTTCTTCCGTGGATGTCGTAAGAGGGGACTTAGGAAATAGGTTAAGGTATGTTTTAGGTGACAGGCTAGCAACCTGTCACTATTAGACCTGCCAATTTAAAACCTGAAAACTATGCTAGTGGCCACCGAATCGTGACACATAGTCATAGTTTGTCTATGTAGCATTTTAACGTTATGTTTTTGTGTGTGTGTATGTATGAAAGAGGTAAGATTGTGACAAGTTGCAAACGTGTCGTCAAAAGCATACTTTAACTACTTTTGGAGCCTCTTACGACAAACATGAAAGAAATATAAAATGTCATAAGTATTCTGAACCCGACACCACACCAAAGTCTTCAAATCTAATGTTAATAATGTAAAAAATATTACTATAGGTAGCTATAAATGAAGTCATAAGTTTCAACTATACCTTGTTTGTTTAGGTAGTTAAAACAATGTAAACAATCTTGACGTGTCTTTTTATTTAAACGTACACTTTATAAATCGAAATCTTTACATTTTACAATTTAGGTATGAAATAATCATTTACTTTAATAATTGAATTGTATAGTGTAACGATTTTCATTTTTAGACTGTGTATTTTAACAAAAAGACATGTCAAGATTGTTTACATTGTTTTAAGTACCTAAACAGTTAAGGTACAGTCATTAATCAAAAAAAAAGTAGATCACAAACGTTTTTGACACCGCTCACTGTCAAAACGTAATCATTATTACACAATGTTTTTTACGATATTAAAAGAGTGTGCCACTTTCCAAGAAAGGTAATCTAATCAAGACAAAATCACAAAGTAAGTCCATTCATCGCGATAACACCAACTTTTCCAAACATTAAAGTATTAACCGAACCCCAAGAAATAACGATAAAGCATAAACTCGGCTTTCCGAAAAATTTGGATGCCATACAAAAACTTATAAACAAAGCAATGTTCGCAACTCGAAAAAATGTTACAAATTCAAGAAGTTAATTTGCAGTGCGGGTAATATGGACATGGACAAGGAATCTCTTGAATTTTTTTAGAGAAAATGGACAACTTTTTTCGTGTTGTCGGCGTTCTTCATTTAAAATGGTCGTAAAACGTCGCCAAGAAATTGTTTTGACACCGCTTCTAATATTATGTAAAGGGGCATGTACATGGGATGAAAAATAAGGACACTTTTTCTCCGTTCATTAAGCCATAACACAATGACTATCGTAAAGCTACAGAACATGGATGTTATGGATATGAAATTTCGGATACGGATATAGGAATGATTATTATAACGGATACTGATGCGAATATGAAATTAATTCAGATTATCCGTTAGTTTCGGATAACTTTGGTCACGGATTTAATTTTTTTAAGAAATTTCAAATGTCGCCATCTCGCTGGTTACCGGAAGCATCTATCTAGATATCTCTTTAGGGACACCCCACGGACCAAGGGTTTCAATACCAAAGAGTGCAAATATGTAGCAAAGTAGGTAATGCCAGTGACGTAAAATGTACCTATTTCCTAAATCAGAAGTCCTCATCCAAATTCGACATCACACCAAATTACTTTATTTACAAATTTACTTTTAGGATAGTTTAAGAATTAGGTTACAAAGTCATTGAGGTTTTATTTTTAAATCGCATTTAACTTTTTTTTACCTACTTGTATTGTTCCTGTAACCGACGAGCATGTATGAAGAGACTAATGAATGTGGATGAAGCAAAAGAGGTATGTCAGGATCGTAGCAAGTGGAACAAAATGGTCTCTGCCTACCTCTGTGGGAATGAGGCGTGACTGTATATATGTATGTTTGTTTCTGTAGGTAGGCATACCTATTAATATTATATTATTAAGTAACTATTGAAATTATTTCACCCATCTCTATTTTACGCGATTAAAACATGTATTGAATTGAAGGACAGTGTACCAAGTAAATTGTGCCAAGTTCACTTGAGCCTTTCTCCTATTTACATACCTAATTAACCTAAATTTATTTACACGTCACTCAATTATTGTAAAGAAACATTATAGATAACTGCTACGTCGATTATCTGTTTACATCCGGTAGTATAATTATTTTCTATTCGTTAAAGTCATTGTTAATAACCCTCACGGTCGCGTTTTATGGGTTTTCGTTAAAAAACCATTTCCGGCTAATCTTACGAGCATTATGCTGAGTGGTTTAATTGTTATATAGTCATAAATAAAGTTTTATGACCGATTGGCCGGTTTTCGTTTGTCTACGGCCATTTATTGAATCTAGGAGTTACTGGTTATTGGGTATTTGTGTCACTGCCACAAAAAGCATGAATGTAAGAGTCGAATGGAAGAACGAAATGAGACTGAAAGGCGAATATAGTATTTTTCGAGAAAGCAAAGGTTTTGAAATTTAAGTGTTACTAACTTTTGGTAAACGTTTCAGTGCTAGATGATGTACTAGTATTCGTCGCCAATCGAGTTGATATTATTGAGACAAAAATTAAAACAAACAATCTCCTTTTTCCGATAGCATGTGTGTGTACCTCTGTGTGACTTCCGTATTCTAGCAAAGCACCTGATAAATACTATTTTTGAGAAATTTTGAACCGTGAATGATAACTCTCCATTCCTTCCTTGGATGTCGTAAGAGGCAACTAAGGATACGTAGTTGGCGACAGACTAGTATCCTGTCACAATTGTACCCACTAACTTGAAACCTAAAAATAAGCTAGAAGTGGCGAAGCGCGAAATAGTCATTATTTTGACTATGTAACGTTTCGCATACTCTGCCTATCCTAATATTGAGACGCAACAGAAACATTTTCTGCTAAGGTGTCAAGCTACCTTTCTCCTACCCCAGTGTGCTCTCAGTCTTATTCCCCGAGGTGCGTTCGTCATTTCGCCCAGTTTTTTATGATCCGCCCGAAACGCCAAGTTAATCAAGTGGGATACCCGGTAATATACCCGGAAACGGTTTTAATTAAAGCTCTATTACGCTTTTCTTCTCCGTTAAGGATTTTATTACTCGTGGCGATTTGCTTGCTGTGTGCGACACTTGGATCTTTGGAGATGAAAGTTTCTTCGGCATGATTTTGCTTTTCGTTGAGTATGCTTGTTACTGTCAGAGCTGGTTGATATGCCATATACATAAAATAATTTCACGAATCGTAGCCACTTTCTTCAATGCTTCTTAGGTTTTAAGTTATGTAGTTCCTACCTACAATAGTGACACGTTGATATCCCGTGTTTTCGGGTTTGAATAACATTACACCTCTTCAACTTTTTTTTTCTTAAGAGGCGACTAACCTGACCCTATTATACCTCTTTCATTTGTTTTTATACCAAAAAAAAAAATGCTAAGAGTGGCCACGAAACTTGCCATGGACATGGTCTTATATATGTCACGTTTCGTGTGCCCTGTCTACGCCTTTTTGGGAACATAGGCATCATTGTAGTATGTCTAGCCTGTCGCCTAAAATACGCCTTAACCTACTCCCAATCGCGTCTTATATTCACGGTAAATACAAAACTGTTTTTCCAAAGCCCACGGCTCAACATCACGTCTTAAAATCACACCGACAACACCGAAAATGACGCAAACTTACTTTCAAACAATAACAAATCCGCCAATCACCTCCTGATGCCAGTAAATGAGCCCCCAACTTGCACGAGATTGCCCAAATCGGTTGAGTAGTTCCCGAGATTTTCGCCAAACTCACAAACAAAGTTTCCCTGTTTATTAGTGTAGATAATACGCAAAGGCTCGAAGCCAAACTTCCCGACGACTTAAACCTAACTAATAATTTTAAGTGCGGAGGGCACGGGGTGCAGAAGTTAAAGGAGGTTCGCGGAGAATTTGCATTTGAAGACGAAATGTTGATGGTTGAAAGGAGAAATGGGGTATGCAATTTTTTAGGGTAGTCAGTTATCCAGTTTCGCCGTATCAGTAAATTTTACTGAGTTTTTACATGTTTTAACTCACTATCTCTAAAAGATGTTGCTTATCCCTTTCGTAATTCAAGCGTCAAAATCTCAAAATCACAAAGAATCAAAAGTAGCTACGAGACGTGATACAGTCATGGTTTGGTCTTTAAATATAACGTTATATTCTACTTTTGTTTTGAAGTACGAATGTATATACAAAAGCTATATAGAGATTTTGGTAAATACTCCGCTAATCTTTCTCTAAACAGGTGTTCTGTCACAGAAAAAAAAATGTTACTCTTATAACAATCACATTAGCGATACAGTTCAAACAGTTCTCTCTATTCTGGAGACTTATCTCTAAACATGCTATTTATGTGGATGATTTTGTTATTGAAGTCTTTACAGATTTAAAATATAATTAAAGTCAACTCCGCACTTCTCTCACCCGTGTATTATAAAGTCGACGTACTTGTTAGCCCCCGTCCCTCCCAAATATCTATTTTACAAATGAATAAACAATACAACGCTCTGTAGGCGCTTTCAAGGAAATTACCCAATGAAACTAAAGGCGGATTCGAATCGTAAAGGATAGAGCGGGCGGAGGCATTAAAAATCTCCTGTGATTTATGTGCATCGTGGTTAGACCGTAGTGTACTTTTTAGGGGATTTATCCTTAAAGTTTTTAGCACCTAACGTTTTTTGTCATGATGATCATTTTGTCCTAAAAAAATTACATAAAAAAAAATCCTAATATCTATTCTAAACATTTTATTTCAAGAGCTATTGTTTTGACACTTCGCTCGCTTCTCTCGCTCTATTACGTATGGCCATAAAACGGAACTAACCTAATCTAATCTATTCGATTTCTAACTATTTCTGAAAAAAAAAATCTATAGAAAAATATTGTTATTACAATTGATCGTTGAAAAAAAGGCATAGGACAGTTGCAAACTATTTTCTAATTTGCACAATTCTAGTTTGCACAATATCCAAGTTACAAACTTCAATAAAAGATAGCACTACTACTATGTTAAAACAATAGGATTATGTTGTAACTTTAACAAATCCTATTAATAAAGGGTATTAATTTCGAAGTATTTATATTATTTATTATTCCACTCAAAAACTATGTACCTAATTTTTTGCCGATGTACCTAATTACGAACCTCTGCAATTCCTTTCATACACGCCTAAAATTATGCTTAAAGTGACTTTGTCTAAGTCACGTTTCGTGTGCTCTGCCTACCCCTATGGAAATACAGAGGTAAAGTATGCATTTATGTATTGGGTTCAACTGTATAAAGATAATAAGCCACAGATAAAATTAATACACTGCACGTTAAAAAAAACATCAGCTCCTGTGCTAAGACACTAGGTTTTTGGTCAAAGATGTAATTTCACATGTCATTCCGTGTGGTATAGGGTTTAGAATAACACCCCTCCGTTTCTTCCTAGGATACAGTAAAAGGTGACTAAGGAAATGGGTTGAGGTATGTTAGGCGATAGGCTGTAACCTGTCAATTTTTTTCTAAAACTAGCTACGAACCGTAGAATATTCATGGCTTTGACTATATCACGTGTCGCGATTAGCGGTTAGTGGGGAGCTTGCGTGAGATAAATTAAAAAAGTAGTGAGAAGACCAGTGTTAATTTAGTGAAATATCCCCCCGACAAGGTTGTCGCAGCTCGCGTTCAGGGTCGAGGTTCGATGGGTTTGTTCTGGTAACACGGCAGGCACTTCCCTTAGCCCAGGATACGGCGGCGAAGATCGTTTTGTGTGCTTTGCTTACACACGTGATGGTTATGTTTATGTACGTATCAAAAACATGACTTCAAAATTACTTCGACCCTGAATTCGAAAAGGATCATCATACTACAAGGGCATTTAATGTTAGACAGCGAATGTTATATTCAGTAGCGTAGGACCAAGGATACGTTCAGGTGCAAGTTGGTAGCCAACGATACTGCTACAGACGACATGTCGTTGCTTTTCGTACCATCGGTAGAACTGTATGCGAAAATCGTTGTTGGTTATAGACACAACATGCAAATAAGACATTTTTACAAGCTTTTATTTAACTTCACTTCTGTATGTATGTAATTTATGTATATTTGTACATTTACAAATCTTGCGAGGAATATTTGAACCATCTCCAATAGACTTGAGCTGAAACTTGGTATACCTACGTAACTTGGACGACAATACAATATTCCGGTAGTGGAGTTCTGGTGCCCCAGTCGGGACTGTGTCCGGAGGAGGTAACTCTTCAACGGTTGGTCTGATTGACTTGAAATCTGGTGCACATAATCTAGGGTAGATGACAATGAAGTACAGTTGGCAAAATATACAGCCGGCAAAAAAGCTTGTATAGAAAATTATTTTTTTGTTGGCTGACGTCTTTGATAGTGACAGACAGGTCTAGTCTATATCATAATATATGTCATTCAACGTCCACCAAGGTGCCGCGGTCAGCAGTGCTAAGCCAGCGTGAGAAAGTTGCAAGTAAAATGAGAAAAATTGCAATTATGTCCGCATTCTACTTAGGGTACTCACTATTCATATGACAATCAAGTACAGTTGGCAAACAGGAATGAGTAATAACAATAAGACAATAACCTTGTTTGTTGATTAGGTCCTCAGAATCAGAAAAACATTTTAAAAACTTGCTCCAAGTGTCGTCACTCTGCCGTCAATGTCGTTCGACGACGTACCCAAGGATAGTTCGCAGATGTATTTACTGTGGCTACGAACTTGCACCTTAACTGATTCAGAAGGAGACTTGATTGACATTTCTTACTAATTCATGAGGTTGAAGGGTTAGGGTGTGTACCGTCGCGAACCGGGATTTACTTACCTATGTTTGTAACTTGGTCGTGTAATACTAATCCAATAGCTAACATCTAGTCGGTCACATCGGTCATTGATTACACGTCTAAATTGCGAACAGTGGCAAGTGGCTCAACAATCCCGATTCGTGACTGTACACAAGTGTTTGAATATCAGATGTCCGGCGGTAAGGTGATTTGTATCATACATTAATGATTGATCGGTATAGTTGTCAAGAAAAGGTTATAGTTTGGTCAACAAACCATCACTATTATCTGTCTTCTTGTTTATGGCCTTAGTTTTGACTGCGTAACTTTTTGTATGTTCTGTTTTATCATACATACAACATGCATTTCACGCCTGTGTTTTTAAATGGGTTAGGCAGAGCACACGAAACATGATATAGACAAAAGTTTTATTTATATTCCGAGATGTAATGTATATTACTATACCTAGATTACAGCTACACTGTATGAAGCGTTTTATCCTTATACCGAGATTTAATGTACATATACCATTGAGGATAGAACCTATAGAGTACTAATGTCATCTTGGTTGTTCGGAAATTATTCCGCAAAACAATTGAAGTGATCGCTGTGCTCTTATTGGCCGGTCCAAGATCGCGCGTAACGCTAGTGCCTTTTTCTCGACGGTTATTGGCTCTGTACAGTTTCTGTGACAGTGACGGTGACGTTTAGTATGTTGAAATCAACAAACTATTTGCGGACCGGGGTTGCGAACATTGTTTCTCTATAGGTTCTATCCTCTATGACATATACATATGTAAATCACACCTGTATTTCCAAACGGGGTAAGCAGAGGACACGAAACGCTACATAGACAAAACCATGACCATTTCACACTTCGTTGCCACTTGTAGCATATTTTTTAGGTTTCGAATTGGCAAGTATAATGATGGCAGGTTGCTAGCCTGTCGCCTAACATGTACCTTAACCTATTTAATTACTAAGGAATCCTTAGTAGCTTTACGACATTCACGGAAGGAATGGAGAGGTGTTATTCTAAACCCAATACCACATGGTTGATGTAATGTACATTACAATCGTATGAATGCGCTTTATCCATATTTTATACATTTGACAAATAGAGACCCTATGTAAGTCACTCATGACAACAAACCAGTTATTCCCACATAATTTAAATACCTTTCTCACAGTAACTTGCCGTCACGCCTCCCGCAGAAGGCCGTACCTTCTTCCTGCCCCGAACACTAAATTTCACTTACTTCCCGACTAATGAACCGTGGAGGCCGTAGCGTTTTATATGCACGACCTTTTGTTGGGCATTTCGTGTTTTATCTGGAGACTTCCATGGCAACTAGAGGACAGAACTGTGTTAATACATAAGTACATACATACATAATACGTAGTACACGCCTATATTCCTAATTGAGGCAGAGCATACGAAACATGACATACAGAAAACCGTGATTATGACTACTTCACGCTTCGCAGCAACTGCTAGCATTATTTTATTTTTAAGTTTGACAACAGATGGAAGAGTTATAGGAGTGGCAGGTTGCTAGACTGTCGCCCAAAGCGTACTTAAACCCATTTCCTTAGTCTCCTCTTACGACATCCACGGAAGAAATGGAGAGATTGGAGAGGTGTTATTCGATCCCGACACCACAAAGTATACATACATAATAGATACATATATCACGCTTGTATTCCCAAATGGTACTATGGCAGAGCCCACAAAACGTTAGGTACATAGACAAAAAGCCCACCAATAATTTCATGTTTACTTTTTAATTGAAACACACCGTTTCATTACATCAGCAGATATCTTAAAAGGTGACTAAAGCATTAGATTAAGGCCTCTTTTATCTTACAAACCTAAAATTGTACAAGAATGAAAAAGTAAAATGTAATGTCATCGTTGTGTCTATCTAAAGTTATGTGTGCTCTGCCTACCTACTTGTTGTGGGAAAACATGTTTACTTATATTGAAACCAATGTCACCTAAAACTAAGCTCAGAAACTACTAGACCGATTTAAACAATTCAATCGCCATCAGGTAGCTACATTTTCCCCCAAGCAATGCAGAGCATGTTAAGAGGATAGGAGTCGCCCCGCTTCAAACCGCTTCTCCATACAAACGTATTCCCCTGTTTTCTCCGTGAATAATGACATTAGAGCAAAAATTTTTTTTACGTTATATTTGTATCTGTTTTGGCTATGCCCCTACGTTTTGCTTTTATCGATTTTTATTTTTATTTATTTTATTTTTTAATTTTTTTTAGAAAATCGATAAAAGCAAAACATAGGGGCATAGCCAAAACAGATACAAATATAACGTAAAAAAAATTTTTGCTCTAATGTCATTATTCACGGAGAAAACAGGGGACTACGTTTGTATGGAGAAGGTGGTTTGAAGCGGGGCGACTCCTATCCTCTTAATATTAAAAAAAATAACAAATTCCGTAAGTTTATAAATTCGGTAACTTCGGTAAGATACCAAACGAGAAACAAAAAATTATTCTACGCCCACGTTTTTGCAAAATTTTATATAATCTAACCTAACCTAACCTAAGTTGATTATTTTACGAAAATGCAGCCGTAAAATAATACAATTTGTCTCCCGTTTGGAATCTTACGGAAGTTTATAATTTTCCTAGAAAATTTTCCTAAATTTATAAACTTACGGATTGTGTTATTTTCCGGTGACATAATACTCTGAGTTTATATTCTGACTAGTGATGTGACAAACAAGTTTCAGTATCGAATCCTCATTTAAAAAGTATTATTTTGTTAAAAAAGTCATCACCTAGAAAAGCGTTCATCTATAACTCAGTACCTATAAAATTGTTATTGAGGCGTTTATCAAAATGATGTTGTGAAAGTGATAATCCAAGCGTCTGATGTTTTATCACGTTTTTATAATCAGCTATTATTGAAGATAATGATAAGGCCACATGTTTGGTGCACCCAAGTAAAGGACGACATTGAATCGATACTGACCGATTATTTAGATGACGAAATGTGTTTACTTTTGCTATTTTATTACAAATACCAGATATAAAACATAAGGTATTTAGAAAAACAATGCTTGAAGTAATTTGGTAAAAGTAACTATGGCTTTAGTCCTCTCAAAAATATATACCCAGACCTTACTACGTTGTCCTACATAAGTTAATATGAGACATATGTATGAAAATTTTAGTATACCTGTATTTTTACTAAGACCTGACAGCAAAATTCTTTAACAGAAATTAAAGACATTTTTTTATTTTTTTTTACTTTTACAAAACATAATTACAGGTGCAACTAGCTAAGCAAACTTGTCACATATACAGTTAGTTATTGTTGTCATACGTATCATTAATAAGATATTTCAGCTCCTCTTAATCGGTGACCACTAACTTTCTCGCTAACGATTAATTTTCTCCAAAAAACTAACATAAACTCTATAATAGTTTTACCATACTATTATTGTAAAAACATCGCAATCTAATTTGTGAGTATCTGGTATAAAAAAGTAGATACAATCCATGGGAATTTCTTTTGGTATCTCTGACAAATAATCATTAAAATTCAACAAAAGATCACACATGCCATTAACCCTTGTCGTGTGCACAATCGTATAGAAAGGGTTCAAATGAAAGAAAATTATAAGACAATACCATGTCAAATGATTGTGTGCTAACTCGTGAGCTAAATACGTAACTGGAAAACATAATAATAAATTGATAATTATTCACTTCATTCCATTTTGACTGCGTATATTTTTGTAGCAGAAGTCAATAAGGTTATTCCATTGTTGGTTTCATAAGCATAAAAGTTTTTATTAAACGGTTTTACTTAGCTTACCCCGTTTGTTTTCTTCATTCGTTTGTCGGTGGGTCAAATTTAGAAATTGAAAATTCACCCTCTTTCCGTCAACTGATTGATCTGAAATTTGGCATGCGCTTTTAGTTTTGGTGACAATACAAAAATGTATGTTCATTGTCGTTGTAAATTCAAAATGGCCGCCGCTACAAAATGGCGGATAACCTATTTCTTATCAACCCCATCAATATGGGTATCAATAGGGAATGGATGATTTTTTTAGATATGCTTGATTATTTTTCTAATGATAGGAATAACCTTCCTTAATCACGGGACAAAGTATTAGATTTTTCCGATGCGCGATGTATTTTATAAAAATAAAAACATTTTACCCGGTCCCGATTTGAACTACTCACGCCTGATAAGATATATTTCACAAGTCCGGTTCTTTTAAAAAAAAACAGCTGTTTGTATCTGTGGTACATCCACAATGTCATTCCGAATGACATTGACGGATATTCACCCCATTCACGATAGCTCCGGGACGTGGGCGAGACCCACATCCAAATGCAGCGACGCCGGTAGTACTGGATTTGCCCATTGACTGGCGTCGCTCCGGCTCTTCAGTTCTCAACAGTATTGCCAACGCAATGCTAAAATTAAGCCTAAAATATGTTAACTGTCGTAAAATAATGCTAGAAAATATGCAAACATTTTTTTAATGTTAAATTAAACAGAACGTCATTTAATTTTATAATATTATTATATTTTATAGTATTAAGTATAAATCCAGTTGTCCTAAAACTACCGGCGTCGCTCCGTTTGGATGTGGGTCTGGCCCACGTTTCGGAGCTATCATGAATGGGGGGCATTTCATATCCATCACTGTCAGTTTCAAACGTCATTGTGTACCACAGATAATAGTAGCTGTTTTTTTTTTAATTAAACAGGCTTATAAAAAATGTCTTATCAGCCGTAATGGTACCGCATCGGGGGCGGGTAAAATGTTTTTATTTTTATAAAATACATCGCGCATCGGAAAAATCTAATACTTTGTCCCGTGATTAAGGAAGGTTATTCCTATCATTAGAAAAATAATCAAGCATATCTAAAAAAATCATCCATTCCCTATTGAAAGGCCTTGGCAAGAAAAATACAGTGCACTATACAAAAAAACTAAAAACTCAAAAAAAAGTAAAAAAAAAAAACTTTTGAAGTATAACGTGTTTTAAATGCATTGATTAGACTAAAATAAAACCATTTTACTTAAAACCTTTTTACTTTTTTTTAATTTACAATGTTTGTACATACATCACGCCTGTATTTCCAAAAGAGGTAGGCAGAGCACACGAAACGCTTGACGAAACCATGACTATTTCACACTAAACTTCGTGGTTACTTGTAGCATTTTTTTTAGGTTTTGAGTTGGCAGGTATAATAGTGACAATGTTTGTATTTGTGTTATTAAAACCTGTGTGGTGTTGGGTATAGAATAACACCTCTCCAATTCTTCCGTGAATGCCGTAAGAGGCGACTAAGGAAATAGGTTAAGGTATCCTTTAAGCGTCAGGCTAGCAACCTGTCCCGTCACTATTATACTACCTCTTCCATCTGTTTTCAAACCTAACATTAAGCTAGAAGTGGCTGCGAAGCGTGAAATAGTCATAATCATGGTTTTGTCTGTGTCACGTTTCGTGTGTTCTTCCTACCCCTTTTGGGAACATAGTCGAGAGTGTATGTTATTTGATGGTCATAAATAACAAACTGTATAAAAAAAAACAGTACGAAGTTGGGTTTAGAATAAAATTTATTCGTTTTTTCCTGCTGATGCTATTCGAAACCCAAACTTATTCTACTGAAAAACAGAGATTACTTTAGGTATATTAGAGCAGTCAGTATACCATAAAGTGCCCTCTAGTTACGTATCAACAAAATATAATAATGAGTCAAAAAAGTATTTTAACAATACCTAACATACGACATAAATTTCGATTACGCCTTTATTCCCAACACCAACAAATACTGCCTAGACGGAGGTTCCGTGACCAAATCACAGACCTGTTAGAAACAGGTCAGGTCCAGAGTACCCGAAACCTACGAGCATGTATGAAATAAACGTGGATGAAGCAAAAGAAGTATCCCAGGATAACAAGTGGAACAAAGTGGTCTCTGCCTACCCCTGTGGGATAGAGGCGTGACGGTAAATATGTTACCTATGTTTGTTAATTGGTCGTGTAATACTAATCCAATAGCCAACATCTAGTCGATCACATCGGTCATTGATTACACGTCTAAATTGCGAACAGTGGCAAGTGGCTCAACAATCCCTGTTCGTGACTGTACCAACAAATCCGTACCAATATATAAATTTGAAAGTGTGTTTGTTTGTTTGTTTGTTTGTCCGTCTTTCACGGCTAAACGGAGCGATGGATTGACGTGATTTTTTAGGTAGAGATAGTTTAGGGGATGGAGAGTGACATAGGCTACTTTTTGTCTCTTCAAAACCCCCATTTTCCTAAAATGAGGGGTGGAAGTTTTCAATGTAGAAAGCTATAAATTGGTATGTGTGCTATCTCTTCTGTGATAACCCGAATTTAACGCGAGCGGAGCCGCGGGCAAAAGCTAGTATAATTATACAAGACAACAAGCTGTTGAAATATCATAAATACTAAATCGATTAAAACAAACCTTTCACACGAAACGCATGCACTGAATACCGTAAATTAAAATGCAACTTAAAGCCCATTTTTAAAAAGACTTGTTTCTCCATCACCAAAACGACTCACACTCCACGGTCATAATCCTCAAAAAAAACTTCTACAGCATCGTATCACAACTTATTTTCCTTTAGCACTTCAAGCTGTCATTTGGTCGTGGTGGCGACCGTTATAAAGCTTAGAATGACGTCATATGTCCACCCCGAGGCATCGGGTCGCGTGAGGCTATTCAGAAAATGTACCTTCGTCCCTTGTGGATTTTCCAACGATTAGGGCGATTCCTCTATTTAGCTTTTATAAGGATGCCTTTATGATAGCTCCAAAGACACGTCAAGGCAGGTTGTTAAATTAATTCGCGAATATGTTCTTTCCTGGTTTAGTACTGACTTAACTGATTAAAAACTAGATTCTGTGGTTTAGAATTAGAATATCACCTCTTCATTTCTGTCGCGAGTTTCGTAAGAGGCGACTAAGGAATTAGGTTAATATTTTTGGCGACAGACTAGCAACCTGTCACTATTATACCTGCCAACTTAAAAGCTAAAAAATATTCAGGTGGTCACAAAATGTGAAATAGTCATGGTTTCGTCTATGTAGCGTTTAGTGTGCTATTTCAGGTACGGAACCCTAAAAATAAAACAAACGCGCTTAATCGGACTGAAAAATTAAAGATTTAAAATCCTCTGAATCATCTAACACAGAGGCCATGGACATTAAAAAAATATTTGCACAAAATGTAATGGTGATGTCACGTTGTCACGTTGATAATGTCGTCACATGAACTGTGCGATACCAAGGTGACATGTGATAAAGAGGTCAACAACCTCTTATCAACGACCTACGTATCACCGATAAGTTTTATAAAAGTACTGATTAGATGAGTGCAGTATAATGCAGAGTGTAAATATTTTTGATGTTGCAGGAATTGTTGGGGCCTTTTTTTTGTATAGAATACTTCGCCGATTCTTCCGTGGATGACGTAAGAGGCGACTAAGGACAGTTAAGATATATTATTTAGGCGACAGGCTACTCTCATCTCTCTCATCTCGAGATTCTCGACCTAAAAACCTAAAAGTTGTAATAGAAATGGCTCTTTTTCTTCAATCGGTCCCTCATTACTGAGGATCGTGGTCACTGAAGCCCCTAAAACGGACTATCTGTCTCCATCGATTCCGGTCCGAAGTAGCCTTCACCGTCTGGTAAAATTTTAACGAGGAGGTGGCCTCTTTCACTTAATCAGACCAGCGTGTTGGTGATCTTCCGCGAGTTCTCTTGCCCTCGGTGTTGCCAACAATGACCAGTTTCTCCAAGTTGCCATCCTCTCTACGCATAGAAATGGCTACGCGTCGTGAAATAGTCATTTGTGGCCTTATGCATGTAACATTTTGAATGCTTCTTTTTGGTAGGCATTATGAATGTCATGTTTTCAATCATTAATCAATTTCAAATTAAGGTTAAAAATTTATGTATTTGAAATTATAGGATGCATTTCAAAGTTATGTGTGAAATTCTCAATAAAATTGCGCCGTCTTGGAAACTAAAGCTCAAGCAAACTGAGAGAGAGGAGATAGCATTCGTTTTTTGACTAATTAGTGATTACATCTTTTAGTTGAGAGTGTATGACGAGAGTGATGAATGTGAGTGAACCAAGAGAAGTATGTCAGAATAGATGCGAATGGCGCTCTGTTGTCTCTGCATACCCCGAAGGTTATGTAGGTTATGTATCTCTTGGTTCCCGTAGGATTGTGTCAGCTAACTTATATCTAAAAGAGCCGTGTAAGCTGAAGGTGTTATGTCACAGATGTTGAGTTAGAGATCTGATGTTAGTGTGAGAGAGAGGAGCTGCGACCAACAGTGGGATTTATATATTTTGAACAGAGTTTGGCAATATTTTAACGAAATAAATGATTGTTAATTTTATTGTTAAACATAACAGGCACATTTTAAAATGTGTAAGTGATCAGTATTGATTCTCTAACTTGATTTAAGACTCACTTCGAGACATCATGCTGAGTGGGGACCTTTCGGCACATGCGTACTCTTTTAAGCATAAACGCCACTTGTAACTTCTTCTGTATACGTCTTTGTGCCAATAATTGTTTTTCTTTCTATATTTATTTTTGATTAAGCCTTAATTTTGAATAGCGTATTAACCTAGGTCTTAGGAGTGTGACTACCTAAGTAATAATAATTTCCACAACATTATACATACATACATACATACATACATCACACCTGTATTCCCAAGAGGGGTAGGCAGAGCACATGAATTCAAGAATTCAGTGCCACATCTAGCAATTTCAGGGTATCCAGATGGTTAAACGTGATATTGCAGTGACAGGTTGCTAGCCCATCGCCCACAATACACTAACCCTTTCCCAGAGTCGACTTTTACGACATTATACAGTGTTTTAAATTTACTTGAAGTACTAATAGTTTTGCCTTTGTAGCACTTTTTGTGCTCTGCCTATCCCATTTGGGAATACAGGCGTGATGTATGCATATGTGTGATATCGCTTAAAACATAGTATAATATATTTCCATAGTCGCCTCTTACGGAATTCACAGACGAACCGCGTGCCAGTACATATAGGTATATAAAAGAGTTATTTATATACTGAGAAATCTAATCGTAACAAAGGTGAATGAACTCGTCTGTCAAAGATATGGTATCGGGAAACGGTATTATATGTGAATTAGAACATTAATAATAAGGGAGGCGTTTTTAGTTCAGTCTCAATAATAATAACGCTATACTAGGATCAATGTTTTCACTGTTGCCAATAAGCCTGATATTGTTATAAATCACTGATAATAGACCGACCACAGCGCCGTGCAGTGCTCGTCGATATCACCATCCCCCATGACGAGAACCTCGTGAAGGCCGAGAAGGACAAACTCAGCAAGTACCTTGACTTGGCTCCGTGACCGCCATGTGGGATGGGGATTCGACGATCATTGTACCGGTAGTCGTCTCAGCTAATGGTCTCATAGCGAAGAGTCTCGACCAACGTCTTAGAAGACTCTCGCTTGAGGGTTAGCTCAAGGGTCTGATGCAAAAGGCGGTGCTCCTTGATACGGCACGCATTGTCAGGTTCCTTAGTCTGTAGCACTAACCATCGGTAGCTTGGGTCTTGCTGCGCTACCGACGGCACTTTAGGTTAGGTTTTTATATCGGTATATTTTGTATGTATTTTTTTATTAAATACTTTTATGCAAACATTGTAAAAACCTTACCTAAGTAAATTAATATAGTTTTTGTATGTGACATCTACATCTACATGTCATGATCTACGTGTTTTTCCGGGAAAAAAAGCTTAAAATGTGTTAGTATTCTAAGGCGAGAAGATGTAACTAACATACACACAAACAAACCCTCGTATTTGAAAAATTAGTGTGAACGTTTTAAAAATTAAATAGATTTTGTTTCAAAATTGTTGTAATAATATACACTTACTTTAAGTTTATCTATGCTTTTTACTATAGAAGTCCAAAGGGGAGGCTTATATTCAGCGGTAGACGTCTTATTGGCTGAGGTGGAGATGATGTCTTTATATTTCCTTTAGGTATGATGTTTAAATGTAATAATTGTTAAGTAGTTTTGTAAGGACTTTTATGACAGTAAAATTGTTGTTCAATTTCGTGTCATCAAATTTCAATGTTACTATCCTTATCCTTATCCTTACTATCCTACTAATATTGTAAGTCAGAAAGTGAGTTTGTTTGTTTGTTTGTTTGTTTGTTTGTTCCGCTTTCACGCCGTAACTACTGAACCGATTGCTTTGAA
>BHDV01004034.1:55926-111547 GCA_005406045.1 Adoxophyes honmai | reverse complement strand
CGAGAAGTTTTCTTATAGTTGTGCTTTATACCGCAATATAACCGAGTTCCACGCGGGCGAAGCCGCGGGCGGAAAGCTAGTAGTACATACATAAACCGCCGCAGCATCGTCGACGGCGCGTCATCTGAAGTTTCCTGCAGTCGCCATTGAAGTGACTTTAGCTCATACAGTTATGTTTTTATATGTTATCTGCGCTTAGCTTGATATTTATTCTAGAGGGAAGTAGCCATATCAGGATAACTCAGATTACCACGGGCCCGATAACAGTTCGTTGACATTGTTTTTGAATGTTTATTGCGTGATTGTGATATGCAAATTAGATGATAAGTTCTGGAAAAGTGGAATCGTTCACCCGGATATGTTGTGGGAGATTACCCTAGATTCTTAATCTCGATTTGCTTGGCTTTTCGCAGGAGCTACTGGAAAGTAACGGAACTCATAGTAATTGTAATTACAAACTAGTTTGTAACCGTAGTTCGCAAATGATGCTATTCAAATAGTTTTTAATGTTTCTGCTATAACATACATACAATCACGCCTGTGTTCCTAAATTGGGTAGGCAAATGACACGATACATTACATAGATAAACTGTGACTATTTCCCGTTTTGTAGCCACTTTTAGTGTGGTGCCTAAAGCGTACCTAATAAATTTATTTCCTTAGTCGCCTCTTACGATTTCCACAGAAGAAATGGCGATGTGATATTTTAATCCGACACCACACAGTTGTTGTTCCCTTTCATAATTATATTTTACATACATACATACAATCACGCCTGTATTCCCAGACATAGGCAGAGCACATAAAACGCTACATAGACACAAATCATATTTTGTTATACTTAATTGGTTTTACCATAATTAAATCAAGTTGTTACAAAAATATGACAATTGTTCAGAAGAGTAGGTTAGGTTAAAACTGTGACATAGCATGGAACCAAATCGCTGCCGGAAAAGTAAGTTAGGTTAGGTTTATTTTATGCGCATCAAATGTATGCCCATTACACAGTATATACACACAAAAATGTATGGCTGAATACAGTTATGCATAATGATGATTGTAATGAAAATTACGTATGCTCATAAAAAATATGACGTCAAACTTCATAAAGTTTGCATACAACCCGATTTGGACCCCATGATTTCTTATGGTACAAAGAAACAATGTGCAGATTACCAACGCTATGGTACAGTCAATGATCCGTGTCCATGAATCAATATAATGAAACAATTAACCCAATTACGATCATATACTGCATGAAATTATAAATTATGTAGGAAGTTGTTCGGCTGATTCAAGTCGCGTGTTACACCTGGCGTTATAAATACTATGGACTTGGGACATTTTAATAATAATATAATAAACTGTGCAATATTTTTGGTGGACCATTGTCAGTTAAGCTTCGAACGCATTGACAGCGGAGGCGAGGTGCGGTAGTGTCACAGTATTGGTTACAATTATAATTATACTTATTTGTACATTGTCATTTTTACAGAATATCATGGAGTGGATAAGCATCAAGACCGTGAAGGAGTTGGTCAGACTTGTTATGGATAGGGTGCGATTTAAAGAGCTGACTGCCAACCACAGACTTACTCGAAATAGATACCGCGAGTTCCTGCGTTTGTATGAAAACCAAGCGTGCCACTTTTTCTCTACCTACCGTAACGCCACATGAGCGCATTAGTGATGGGAATTGACAGTCCGAGTGAAAGAGATTCAAAGGTGACTCAAAACCAACTTTTGGAAGTTCATTATCTATCTCTCCACCAATTTTCGTGACAATCGGTGCAGTGGCGGCGGAGTAAGGGCCCGGACGGACGGACAAACGGACGGACGTAACGAAATTATAAGGGTTTCTTGTGGACTACGGAACCCTAAAAAAAAATTACCCAAAAACTTTAGAAAAATTGTAAACGTTGTCAAATTAGTAACGTTATTTTGTAACTAGCTTTGCCTCTTGACACATCTTCTCATGTAATAAGTGGTTTGCCCTATGAACTAGTAACACATCTCTCCAAACTAAATTTCGTCCCAATTGTTCCAGCAAACAGCAAAAATAACAAACCGACTTCCGCATCTACAAAACGTATAGGGCTTAACATGCTATACCCAAGTCCACAATCAACGCGGTTTTTCACCTTGTACTTTATCTAAATATGAGTCAGTAGCAATTTGCTTGATTCCACGCGCCCTTCGCCTATCGTGCTAAGTCAATGTTAGAATACTTGTGTTTAATTACCACTAAACGCATGTGGGCCAATGCCAATAACAAAATCAGTGCATTCGTGATCAATTCTTTAAGTATATCGAGGATTTATCTAACTAGAGCTAGGCTGCGTGCAGTCGTTGTGGATCTGTTTTACAAGTCTACGGTTAAAATTATTTTGAACCTAAACTCTAACATGATTTTGATTACCTCGACGTTTTGCGTTCCAGCGACCGTGGTCACGAGTAGACTGAAGCTGATTACATTACTTTTGCAGCTCTAGTTCTTTGAACTACACGCCCTTGATTTTCATCAGTACCGGCTCCTCGAACTAGGTAGTCATGGTTTTGTCTATGTATGTATTTGTGATGATTACGGGTACCACTTCTAAAGTAACGCCTGCTTGTAAAACAACCTGTCAAACTTTAGAACTTCTTTAAATGTAGGTAACCTTGCCCTTCAAAATTTAACCCTTCACAATATATCTCCAAGTACACTTCATTGCATCAGTGTCACTGCATCATATAGATAATCTAATACATACATACAAACAATCACGCCTGTGTTCCTAAACGAGGTAGGCAGAGCACACGAAACGTGTCATAGACAAAAACATGATCATGCTTCGCAGCCACTTCTAGTATACTTTTAGGATTGCAAAGATGGAAGAGGTAGAATAGTGACAGGATGCTAGCCTGTCGCTTAAAACATACCTAATTCTTCCTTAGTCGCCTCTTACGACATCCACGAAAGAAATGGAGAGGTGTTATTCTAACCACACGGTTCAACTAACCTTGCCCTTCAAAATGTAACCCTGCACCATTATATCTCCAAGTACACTCCATTGCATCAATGTCACTGCATCAAATAGGTCTAATCAGTTGTCCAAATCATCTCATTATCACGTGGTGACGTCACAGCAATTTTCACTCGTCAACAAGTCTACGTCCTTGAGGTCAGTGACTCTCACAAGGTCGATATAGATCGCGATAGCGGTTTGGCTTGCCAAAGTCAATTCCGCCATCATTAAAAAATGATAGGAAAATTGTGTTGGGATCCCCGAAATTACTGGTACAACTTTGTTTCAAACTTTCGTGGTTCTCACTCGTTTTATTAATACGCGGGACTTGATCACGTTTTGTTGTGATTTTAATTACCTTGACGTTTCGGCCGCGTGTATCTCACGAATCGTGCTATGTACACAGTTGAAATTTTCAAAGATTACGTATTTTTATTGCCGCTATAACAACAAAAACTAAATGTAACACAACATAATTACGGGAGGCTCCCATATAGCAATCGTGATTTTTTTGCATTTTTTGGTACAAAACACTTCAACCCCGAGTTCGATACGCAGTTGACCGATATTTTAGACTGATTTAATTTCTAGCACAGATTTTAGCCAAGTTGTAAGAAATTTGAATGAAAAGTTTTTGAAAAATAAGAACGAGTCACGATTGTCGATAGTTTTTCCTTTTTAATTTGATCCGATTATAAAACGCACAATAAAATGATTTCGGTCAAAAATAAATACTTAAAGTTAAGATAATTTTGCATTTATAACATCGATGAGACGATGATCTGATCCACGGCAATCAGAATCAATTTTAAAAAATTAGGGTCGCTTTTTTAGTCCGTCCCAAATATGATGGATGGGTCCAGATACTTAAAAACGTAACAAAAAAATTAAACCTTTCGGGGCAGTTTACGAGAACATATAATTAATTGTGTATTGTTTCGAAAAGATTAATTACTGAAAGGATAAAGAGTCGCTTATTTAAATTCTATCTCAAAATACAGAGCTACTAGGATCGTAATACGTCAAATTTATTTTTTGGTATTGTCACTGGATAATAAATAAACAGTAATTCGAATTAACAACTTAAGAAGCCCTTGCCTGTTTGTTGTCGGAATAAAAAAAACACCTCTCGAAATTCTTCCGTGTATATCGTAAGAGGCGACTAAGAATACAGGTTAAGATATGGTCTAAGCGTCAGGCTAGCGACGTCACTATTGCTACTTATTCATTTGCATTTAAACCCCAGATTGTGGTAAGTGTTTAGGTAATATGCTACTAGGAAAACAAGTGAAAATCACGAGCATGTAATCCAAAGCGATACATATATGAATAGTCAAAAGAAACAATGCTGTACTAAATATAGCGGTGACAACATTGATATCTTATCTGCCGACGGAGTGTCTGGCATATCCGATTTGAACTAAATGCGTATGTACGTTTATTATACACGTTGTACTTGTTATGTTTATTGTAGATGCTTCTGGAAAACATCTAAGTACTCAATTTACACGTAGATAGAAATGGTTGGTCACGTAGAGAGGATGAATGAAAAAAAAACTAAATAGAAGGAAATTAAGAGTATAGATGGGTGTGTTGGAAAGGGAAAGCCTAAGAAAAAGGTCAAAAGTACCCCAAACTGAAGAGTGTGTATGAAGAGATTTATGCATTCAATGATGAATAGATACATACATACATACATATTCTCACGCCTGTGTTCCCATGAGGGGTAGGCAGAGCACATGAATTCAAAAATCCACTGCCACGTTTAGCAAATTCAGGGTAACCAGGTGGTTCAACGTGATAGATAGTGAATAGATGCTGGAGCGAAAAAGGTAGGTAAAAAATTATCGGATAACTCACGTTTAATAAATCGAGTTTAGCACGCGCGAAGAGAGCCAAGGCGCGCAGTTCGCGTTTGGCAGCAGTAGCTGCCGCGGTTCCTAGATGAAGGGCTACGAATTAGTCCGAAACATGTCGAGCTAAACTCGATTTATTAAACGTGAGTTATCCGATAATATTTCAACATGAGTGAGTCTCACGGTAGTTTAATGTATAAGGTAGGTAAAGTAGTATCTGCCTATCCATTTCTATACACTTTCTGGTATAAAATAAGTCATCTTCAGTTTATGACATTCTTCTTAATTGTGAGCAGTATCCAACCACTTTGTTCATGCCAGTCTTCTAATGTGTTCATACCAACTCATCTCTTTTCAACTTCTCAGGTGTTTCTCTTCCCAGGTCTTCATTCTACTGACCTTCATTATGACTTGTTTGCTTCCTCTACTTGTTCATTCCCACTTCAATTCTACAACCCGTTTAATGCCATTCTTCTCTTTCGGATCTCTTGGTTTCTTTTAGTCAACTGGGATAACATCTACCAGTCCTCTCCTTTGTCTGACTTGAAGTTTGTGGAAGATATCTGACCTATCTACAGTGGACGTCACAGTGACATTGCACTGCTCGACAATGACAAAATTTTATTACGTTTATTTTGACAACGTTCTACAGCGGATCAGTCGGCTTAGAACAGAAAGTGCACGTAGATGTGCGCAAGGTAGACTATACCTGTCACTGTCAAATTAGAGACATCAAAAGTGACAGGCATAGATTGAGGCAAGGATAGAACCCGTAGTAAATCTACATACATACATACATATTCTCACGCCTGTATTCCCAAGAGGGGTAGGCAGCAGAGCACGTGAATTCAAAAATCCAGTGCCACGTTAAGCAATTTCAGTGTAACCAGAGGGTTAAACGTGATATTGCAGTGACAGGTTGCTAACCCATCGACCACAATACACTAACACCTTCCCAGAGTCGATTCTTACGACACCCACGGGAAGAAAGGGGGAGGTGCTATTCTAACCCGGCACCACACGGGTAAAGTAAATCTACAGGGTTCAATAATTAGTTCGTCTCTACTAGATCCACTTTTAGGGACCCAAAATCAGATTGATACACGGAACCAATAAAATACCTTCCACTGGCATCATGTAAACAGGGTCCTATGTAGATCCGAACTACCCTCGGCTGGCATAAACCGCCCCTACAAGGCGGGCCAAATTAATTGGCCCCCACAGTTTAACATTCATTCGGATCCGATCCGGACTTGCATTAACAAGACTGGGTTCGATTCCGGCTGTCGTACAATTAAATAAAGTAAATTTGTTACCTGAAAATTACACAGAACTACTCAGTGTTCTTTTAAATAAATAAATAAATAAATAAATAAATATCACTGGACAATTTTTACACCAATCACCTAGTCCCAAAGTAGGCAATTTAATGCCTATGTTATGGGTACTAGACAACGGATAAACTTACTTATATACAGATAAACATCCAAGACTCGAAAGCAAACATTCGTATTCATCATACAAACATCTGCCCCGACCGGGGATCGAACCCGGGACCTTAAGCTTCACAGTCAGGTTCTCTAACCGCTGGGCTATCCGGCCGTCAACATCTCTAGTGATAATTTTGAGCAATTTTTTATGTGTAGATAAATTATTTTCTAAATATTCCTTAATTGAATAAACTAGTAAACAATTACTTTCAGCAATTTCTCCATTTTTTTTTGCAGCTTGTCAAAAATGATTGGAAAGAAAGGAAGCCATATAAATATGTATTATTTTTTTTGGTTTCATTTTAAGTTTTATCCACTGCTCTTGTATATTTTATAAATTAATTTCTAGAGATCTTTTTCAAATTCAAGTACTGCATTAAAAATGATTTATCACTGTCTTTGAAATGTCGTAAAAAATGTTATTAGTATCGTTCGTTGTCAACATGATACAGGCAAATTTAGCTTTTATAATAAGGTGGGGATTTTTATTCCCTTCCGTAATCACCCTGATACTTAGACAAATGAAACAGACAATGCTTACAAGTATGTATAAGCATTGCGTCTTTAATTTGTTTTTACAGTGACAGACGGATTAGTTTCTATAGTACAGCGGGCTCCAAACCCCACCATGATACAGGCTGACTGAATTAATCAACAAGATAAAGTCCAATTGTGCTTGCGACCTTTTTCGCTTCTCGGTTGCTTACGCATGAGAACTATTCCCGATTTATTCTGTGTCCATGCCTGCCATACCAAATAGGGCGGTCAGTTTGCCAAAAGGGAAATTGATTGTAGAAAAACCTTCGGCTTCTAGTAAGTATCACGTTATAGAGAAGAAGGGAGTAGAGAAGGCCTATGTGTAGTTATTGTTAGGCCATGAGTGGTTTCGAAGAACATCTTTCCATTTTGTGTCGTAAGAGGCTACAATTAAGGGATGTAGAAACCTACATCCCTTAATTGTAGCCTCTATCCCTTGGTCTAAGTAAACACTTAGACCACAGGCTTAGCTACATGTCACTATTATACCTCTTTTATCTAACTTAAATCTACAGAAAATATGCTAAAGTGGCTACCAAACGGGAAATTGGTACTAGCTCATGGTTTTGTTTGTGTAACGTTACGTCTGCACTGCCTAATGTAGTCTATGAAATGGGGTTGAAGGGTTAATTTCATAAAGAAATATGAGTACCTATGTTATGCCTGATTAAGAACTATTTGAAAAAAACCTTAACCCTGTCCCTCGTGTGGTGTCCAGCTTAGAATAACACCTCTCCATTTCTTCCGCGGGTGTCGTAAGAGGCGACTAAGGAATTAGGTTAAGGTATATTTTAGGCGACAGGCTAGCAACCTGTCACTATTATACCTGCCAACTCAAAAACTAAAAAAAATGTTTGAAGTGGCCACAAAACGTGAAGCAGTCATGGTTTTGCCTATGTAGCGTTTTGTGTGGTCTGCCTACCCCGTTTGGGAATACAAGAGTGATGATGTGTGTGTATGCCTTCCTATCGCATTAGATTTTATTCCCCTGTAACGAAAGTGTAAGTGATGATGTTAACAAAATAAACAAAAACAACAGCATTTTCATACTTTATAACAATAAATGTCCTGGCTGGTTTATTAAAACGTTTTTGAAACAATAACAAAGCAACCGTTTACGTATGCCGTCACAGGCCCTGAATGCGAAGCGGGCATCAGTATTCCTCCCGCGGTGGCACGGCATGGAAAAGGTCGAGCTGAGCACTCGTACGATTGACATTTGATTTTTGTTGCTAATTGAAAAGGTGTGATTAATATCAGTGTCGGCTTAAACACCGGTCCATTTTCTTTATGGATGTCTGAGGGGACTATAGAAATAGGTTAAGGAACATTTAGGTGGCAGGCTAGCAACTCTTTCATCAATGCTTCAACCTAAAATTATGCTAAAGTGTCTACATGGAAATAAATAGTCATGGTTATGTCTATGTCATATTTTGTGTACTCTGCCTACCCTATTTGGGAATGGAGGCATGATATAATATGTATGCAATGCATGATCAAAGAAGAAAAGTAATAATAAAAGATACAGATGACATTATATAGAAATTAGCTCTAAATTGGCCAGAAACTTGTCAGGCTAATCTCAATTTAAAAACGTGAGTAGATTCGTTTTATTTCACTATAAGTTAGTCTCACCTCACGGTAGTATTATGTTAAAAATATTTTGATTTCATTGGTTTATGGTAGGACAATTTCATTCTCCTATCATTCACACTTACTCACCTACTCAGTAGTAAAACAACTTCATTTAACACTGCAGCAAAACGTTCTTTAATTATAATTCTCAAAATTCTACTCGTTCTCCATACATTCGACTAATGAAACACAATTACCTTCAGACCTTCTGTTATTCAAATTTACGGCCGCAATTTATTTTATTTTTATTTGCCCTTTCTCATATTAAGGCAGTCATTCATTTTCCTCGAATTCACCGATGGCAGGCACTGTCCTCCGGTTACGTAGTTAACTCGAGAGTTCAGTTAAAATTTTACAGCCCCAAAATACAGTTTGGGGTTGTGGGATACTTAAATTTCTTGTTTGATCCCCGTTTTAACGATCGCGGTATGACCGTGCGTGCCTTTTACGACTGGTCAACTTATAGTTGTTAGATTAGCTTATACATCTTCTTTAGTTTTAATAGGCGGTTTAGTTTCGTTTATTTCAACTGTTGTTTTATCTTTAACAAGTTCATTTATAGTCTCAAACTAATTCATATCCATGCAGTTTTATTATCTAACTGAACAATTATTTTGATGGCCGCTTGAGTTGTTTTACGATTGTTAGCAGTTTTAATGAAATAATCTTAAGGATTATTTGCATATTTTTTTATGAGTAGCCATTTACAATCGAGTTGAATTGATCATGAGAGTTAAATTAAATTAAATTTTATTTTTGTCGTTGGTATTCTGATTTTAGGTTTAACCTTCCATCTCAGTTGACAATGCACAAAAAAACAGTTAACAGGTGAACCCATAACTTTGACTGCCGTATTATGTTTTTTTCAACAGGGCTATCCTTGTTCATTCATTAGCTATTTTCTTCGTGCATTGTGATTGTATATTTGTCAGCAGTTTTACCAAAATTTACTAAGTTTTGGTCAGTTTCAGAATCCAGGTTTTATGAATCACTAATATTAAATACTTACTTTTATACTTACTTACTCGAGTTTCATTTCTTAGATGTTTTACTCCAGCTCGTTAGACTTGGTTACTAATTGGCTCGTTGCACCTTCGATTGCTAGAATGTATGTATGAAAAATGTGTATAAATGTAGGCAAGTAGGTAAATTCTTTTTGTACGTGGAGCAAAAGAAACACTGAAAAGCTGCAATGTTTGCTTTCCTTAGGTGCGTGAAAGGAAAATTTTCATTACAGAGCTACGTCATACGTCACTCACCCCCGTATTCTCAAATGTGGTAGACAAACGAAACGTTATAATACATAGTCAGAACCACTACCATTTCATGCTTCGCAGAGAGCAGAGCTGCATTTGGCTTTTTTTTTATTGGTTGTAAAAAATATTAATTAAATCGTAATTTAAAAGAAGTTTACTTAATTAATTGCTTTGATTTGAAATTGTTTCGTGTATAGTGTTTATTATATTTTATTATTAATACTATTTCTTAGAGGAACCAACAGGAAGATTTCAATTGAAAATCCGGTAATTTAAAAAACTGGATGATTTATTTTTACCACTTATTTATAATAATATATATTCATTATTGAAACAAAGTACGATACAAAATGTACACTTTTGTCTTAACCATAGCTACAGTATTATTATTTCATACTTAACAGTTTAAAAGACTACGTACATATATGCAATTATAGTAGGTATCTTAAGAAATACACGTCAATAATTTATACAACGGACAAGGGAAATTATGTTGGATTAAACGATAGCACTCTCGATAATAACTTACGAGTACAAATAAAACTATTGCCAGACAAGAGGTCTATAAAATAAACCCTATTGGGGCAATCTTTGATTTGTCCGAGAGCCACTCGCGCCGTCTGATACCTAACTTAAAACTGAACACTAATAATATGTACAATACTTTAGAACCAATTACAGTTGAAAACAACCTGTCCCCATTATTTGGTAAGCCGAACGATTCAACGGTTAGCGAACTACGAGAGATCCATCGGTAACGGTGTCTAAGAGCTTCATATTTTTTTTGGTATAAATTGAATTATAAAATCAGGTATCAATCATTCAAAGGCCACTACGATCTTCAAAGATGAAGCAAACACAAGGCATGGTACAGCTCCGTTATAACATGACGAAGATTTTAAAGATTAAAAAAACAAAGTAAATGTTCTTAATCTTATCAAAGACTAGAATGGTTCGGAACACACGGTAGAGTGTGAATTACAATTTTCTCAAAATCCTTAAAACAATGTGGCCTTAAGAAGTTAATTATTATTAAAATATTTACATAGTCCAATGGCAAAAGAATGAAAGTAAAGTGTCAGAAAATAATCACATGAGACAATGTCATCAGTCGAATTCAGTATATTTATTAAAGCCTTGCTTTCTAGCTACAAAAGTAGGAATAAGTTTGGCATATTATACTTTTCAAAAGATTTCAGCAATTAATTTTCAAGCACACCTATTTCAAAGTATACTTATGCGGTAACACTATAAAATTACCTTAACAGTACTTGATAGAGTTTAGTGGACCATTTTTATTAACACTCTTTTTGTTCCTAATAAATTTGATCAACGAAAATCTTATTTACAGTAAAATAACTGGAATAAAGTCAAAATCGAAAATATTAACAACCTCCTTTACCATGCTTAGAAAACTCATTTGAGTTGTAACGATTTGAACACTACGCGAAAGATACAAGCATCGAAAACATCTGTTTGTGAGTGACTGGTTCGTAATACAGTGCCACTGTTAGCAGGGTATCCACACCAGTTTCAAGAGTTCACTCTTGCGCATCAAAATCTCCAATGCACATCTCGTTCCTACTTAGTTCGTAGATTGAGTAAGTAAACTTCAAATAAGGAATCATCTTGGAAACTAAAAAATAATCGATCACGTCTAGTACTGCCAGTATATGTTACTTACTTATAATCATTAATATCTACCTATTATTGTTTAGCCTATGTTAGTTCCTTGATTCAGATTGTGCGAAATTTTTTGTTTGTTTTATAATTACCATTAGTTTTATCGTTATACCAATTATCATAAATGACACAGCTACGTCAACAACGACTCGGAAAATAACATTATTATTATTACAATAATACGCATCCACTACAGATGTTGATATACAATACAAGGGTTATTTATGTTTTATTTTAATCATCTTATAGACACCAATTAGATACCAGTAAATACTTAGTAAGGTTACATGATGTGCTGGGTAGGACGAAAACAGAGGGACAGTTTCGTTGTATCTCAAAGACGAAAGGAAAACAATACTTACGATAGAAGAGACTTATCAATTAAATCAACAATCGCGATACATACATATGATACAGAGAGATATAATTACGATTCAATTTTCAAAACACATAACATAACGAGAATATTTTCAACTTTTCAGTTCTGTGAGTAAATCACTAACATTTTGATCAATCGCATGTACAAATCACTAAATTTAAGATTTTTTTTATTTTACATCGTTATATTATTAGGGAGGCCTATTTGTCGCTATATTTTATTCGGGTTCATCTACTCGGATGCCAAGCCCAAAGCTGTTAAATGAAGTACAACAATTATTAATTATATATATCCTACAACAACTAACTACGTCTTCTATGATATTTATTTTAGAGACGCATATTTTATACCCTCTAATTTTTCTCACAGTATCGCTTTATTTTGACGTTTATTATTAACAGTTTCAATAGGTACTTATTTACATGCCATAGATTTATAATACCTTCAAATACAAGAGAGTGAGCTACAAGAGAAGCCGGCATCGAAGCAAAGGATCAAATTTGGGGGACATACCAAGGGAGGCTTCAGATTTCAGAAGGTTAACATCTAAATATTTCAAATCAAACGTCAAACCCTGATAAGTCCAATTCAGAACCACAACAAGAAGCGCTAATTACGAGTACGACATTAAATTCGATGTTGTGTTTATCGATATCTGGGGTTTATGCTCTTGTCATAGTTAAGTGCCCACAAACCACTGGCACCGTCGAAAGATGTCACAGTGATTTACAAGCACAGACTTTGGCTGCTCGCTTACAAAAATCATTAGTTTCTTAATTGTCTCCAGACATTGTAACATCATGTTTTTCGGTATCAACTGCCATTGCTGGTTTGTCTTGTTTATTATTAAACTGTATCATATTTTAACAGGTATTCAGTTATTTTCATTAGCTGAGGATTTAAATTCTAACTTTGAGCGTCAGTTATATTTCTATCTCCTAAAAGACTTTTAAATATTGCTTTTTCTCGTTGGATTTTGTATTTTTGTTACGTTTTTGTATATGTTTTTGAAATAAAACAGCGTACGAAACCATAGCTATATACGAAGAGTCCAGATCAATGCAATGAAAAACAAGTATTATTGTCAAAATTTTGAAAATCATGGAGGGATGTTTTACGTAGCAAAAATATACTTTACAAAAATCTTTGAGAAATTATTTCATAGTTTTCGACGGTATTTCTAAGACCGTGAAACAATTTCCCAAAGAAATATGTTTATTATTATTAATGAAGCGAAACTAGTTGAAAATGCATATCTGGCGTTAAAGGAAATCTTAAATGTAGTTTATAATATATTATTAGATATTTAACAGCATCTACAGTCCACTACGCGCTTAAAAATAGTTGTTGAGCATCACTAAAATATACATCGAAGAGTTCCAAGACATATTAGGCACAAATTTATTTTTCCCTTTTAATTATTATAATGTATTATTAATATAATAATATCGCCCTAGAACACACAAGACAGTTAAACTTACAGTTTCGCAGTACATTAATGTATAGATAACATGTATTTATGCATTTTCAATAATTGGATTCCATAGACACTTACTAAGTTATACATGAACTCGTTTTTTTACATATATACTTATAAGAATATAATAATATTGGTAAAGCATTTTCTTCCACAACGGATCCCTTACTTAATGAAGGACACAGGTATCCTACAATGTTGATTTCACATGAAATAGTTTTTTTAGAAGAGTTTTTATCTTATGACTGCGGAAATATTATATTTTGTAAACATTACCTCCTAACTAACTGACACCATTTTCAATGAATTGACAGACTTTAGCAACAATTTACAATTTAGCTTCTGCGTTATTGTGGCACTCAGGATCACCAGCACGGGCATCATTTGTTTCTGCGTCAACAGCGACTTGTGACGCATCAGAATTAAGTCAGTGATCATTCAACAGACTGGTGGAAATATTGCCTGACTTCCACATTAACGCAAAGTATCAAAAATAGGTACACAGTGAACTTTTTTTATACTCAAGCCAGCGAAATCTCTGCGCAATTCGATCATGAAATCCAAAGGCAATCAAAAATCTTCTTTTACTTCTTTCTAAGCGAAACAGTTCAGAAACAATATCACTTCATAATCCAGTTCAAAGTCTCAAGCTTAATGAAGTAAAGAAGAAATTGAAGTCTAATCCAACTACAAAGAGATCTCGCGGCACCGTATAATCACGACCAGTTTTTAAAATTAAAATTCTGAGAAGCTAGCGCGGCTAAAACTAATCTATAGCGTTATCAGTCTCCACTAGAACCTTATAATTTAGAAAATCCATAAAGTAAATCACAGAGTTTGAAATAGCAAAAGATTTTGAGTGAAACCTAACGCATTTGTCGAATCGACTTATTACCACCGTCCCACGATACAATACATTCCCTTTATTGATATGTATCTTTCTATAGACGTTTGTGTTCAAAAGATTTGCGTGAAGAAAAAAAGAAAGAAAGTGTCCCTTCGCATCAATCTTGGGTGCCGTCGTTACTGTACATTTTTAATTTCATGCCTTACCATTGAACAGAGATTATATCTTACCTTAACATTCTAACATACGTAATAGCAATACCAACTCGAATAGAAATCTCACCCTTGAGCCCGTACTATGGGTTTTCATTACAGACAAGATCGCGCGGCCAAAAGGAATACTCGAGCTGCTAAGGCACTCGCGCGACCTCAGACCCCTAGTAGGGGCTCCACTCGTTCTATAACATTCTCGAAATTCCCGCACTCCGAAATTCTTTCAATGACATACCGATTAGCTTCCGACATAAAAAATATAATTCTCAAACTATCTCCTACAAGTGCATCAAAGTATAAAGTGAACTTACGTACGGCGGAACGCAAGACAATCGTGACTAATCTAGTCTTAATTTTCTATTAATCGAATGATACAATAATTATTTCATCTAAGACACTTCCAAAGTAAATGACGATTCCTCTTAAAGTACAAATTGTTAATTAAATTAAAAAAAAGAGTGAAATACAAATCGCGAACTCACTAAGTATGTTCAGAATGCACTAGAAGCCAAGTCGAGTAATGTACACGTGCGGAACACGGACCGAACCGGCTGCTAGCCAGCGACGGAGAGTAGACGGATTCTGTACTGAGATGCATCTGAGACGTGCCGTGATCTTTGGAAATTACCCCCATTAAATTTAAACGAAAGCGACGTAAAACGAGAACCAACTCACAGCCTATGTTTTAAACCCGATACACTGACGACTTGACATGACGCGTCACTGATTACAACAGAGCGTCCGTTAGTCCACATAAACAATCAAGAAATCAAAAAGAACTCACGACGAATTCGACCGCGAACGGTTGGTTGATCACTAAATTAAAATTGTTCACCCTCGATCCTTATTAAATAACTTTGTACATTGAATCCAAATCGACACGTCATTTTGGATGTAGGCACTCTCTAGGCGGGGCGGCAAGCGGTCGCCGCGTCGTCGGCCTCTGTTGGGCGGCTCGGGGCCGACCGCATGAGATCAGTGAAACGGCTGCGGCCGTGGCGACCTGCTCGCCGCTCTAGGACGACGTGAGGTACGACGAGAACGTGTGGTCGACCCAGTCGCCCGCCACGCCGATCTCGCTCAGCATGTCCGACACGTCCGGCGTGCAGGAGAACTCGAAGTGGGACCCTGATGAGGAGGACGCGGTCTCAAACGAGTCCATGTCCGTCGCAAGGACGTCGTCGATGTCGACCTCGCAGTCCGCGGGAAGCGGCAGCAAGTCCGTGATGGAGTATAAGTCTGATAGGTCGGCCTGCTCGCGGCGATTGCTCTCTTCGTAGAAGCAAGCGGATTCGGGGGAGTCAGGCGAGCCAGCGGGGGACGCTGGGAGTGGTAACAGGGTTGGCGCTGGCGTTTCTAGAGGCACGCTTGGAACTGACGGGGGCGTTGGCCTGGACCGCCGTCTGGTGACTCCTCTGTTGTTGTTGGAGTCAGCTCGCTGCTTGCGCTTCTGTTTGGAGATGGCTCCTGTGCGCTGTGCCGGCTTGGCCGCCTTCTTGCGTGGCCTGTACTTGTAGTCAGGGTATTCGCGCATGTGGAGCTGTCGCAGCCTCTCCGCTTCGTCGATGAAGGGCTGACGCTGCACGTCGTTGAGCGTCTTCCACACGCGGCCCAGGTTTTTGGAGATCTCCGCGTTGTGCATGTCGGGCGTCTGTTCGCATATTTTCCTGCGCTCGATCTGTGACCACACCATGAACGCGTTCATCGGCCTCTTGATGTGATTTGGATTGTTCTTCTTCGTCTGTGGACAAAGAAAAAACTGGTTAGTCACTTGAAAGAATATACAAGTCTAGTCTTGTGGGTAATTAATTCAGTTGTTAAGAAGATTTATGTTGAACGTAGTCTGAGCTATCTTTTAACCGCGGGTCACGTAATTATTATTTCAAGCGTGTCCGGCCGCAAGCTCTGGCAAAAATCTGGCTGCGATAAATTAGTATGCATGGCTTGGCACCATTAAGCCGCGTCCTTACTATTAATGAAAACGTTATCAGAGGAATTATTATTACAAACAAGTCTAAACATAATCTATTCTATTAGTTGACAGACGGAAAATTTTATAACACGCCGTTAGAATATATGATGAAGTGGCCGATAATTCGCGTCGTGCTGGCTTGAGTGACCCAATTCGGTTCTATTTTTACCGATCTCGCAACTTAGCCATAGACGCGGTTCTTTTCGACGCAAACGCTTCCGCGTCGCGATCGAATGGTGTAAAACATTGACTAACGAGGATGTGTAAGGACACAGGAAACCATTATCAAATCATGTAGGAAGCATGCCTGAGGACAGCGTCGCTCCGCAAGGGTACTTAGTATTTCCTCGCAATATCGAAAGATCCGAGCGCGGATTACAGTACGCTGAGCTGAAAAGTTACCGCCGAAATGGAGAGCATATTTCAGGGTTTAGCAAGGGAGAAAGTTGGGCCACTATCGCGGAAGCTGGAACATAAAAACAACACGATGCCGTGTACGAACATAAGCGAATATTCCGCTTTATTATTCAAATCTTACTTTCGCTAAACTCCACTCCGCCGTCCCCGAGGAATATTCGAGGGGAAAAAACCTCGTGACTTTATATTTTTTGTTCGTCTTATTTATATTCAGGAGAAAAAAGGGTTTGTCAGATGGCAACTAAATCATGTTCGGTCCGCCCACTACGGGTAGTCAAGGTGAACGTAGAGGTAGGCAGTTTTTTGCCGGGCAGCCGAATTCAGGTTAGTATTATTAGTGTTTTTTGTGCGAGTTCGTATTTGGTCCACATCTAGACTGCAGCGATTCGCCAATTATAACGTCTGCATGCATTTTTTTGGGGCCCAATTAGTAATTAATCATGGTCATGATTCACTCCGGCAGAAATAATTCAGCCTGCAATTTTAAACTAGGTAATGCATAATTTTTGGGAGTAAAAAATGTACCTTGTACTCGCTTTGAGTGTTATAATTTTGTGTAAATTATCTGACTGCATGTACATTTAAATTACATCGGTTTCAATGTCGTCCAATTTTAAATGTAAATAGTGTTAACTTATAAAAGTACGTCCGTATTATTCGGTAGTAATCATTATGTTTTCCACATAAACATCCATACATACATCACGTCTGCATGTCCAAATACGGTAGGCAGAGCACACGAAACGCTACATAGACATAACCTTGTCTATTTCAAGTTTTGTAGCTACATCAAGCATAGTTTGTAATTTCAAATTAAGTTGTACGATATCTAAATCTCTTTCCTTGGTCACCTCTTACGACATTCACAGAAGAAATGGAGAAAAGTTACTCTTAACCTGACACGGCAATAAATACTATTTTCAAATATGCAAATAAAACTGACGTAACGAAAGATCTGTATGTACCTATTAGCAAACAACTCGTTTGTATCTCAACGGAAAAACGCGGTTTAAAATTGATGTTAGTAGAACAGTCAAACCCAGGAAACCAGAGTGGTTGCCCTTGTGCTCAGCGAGATGGCGAACAAACCACGACATATAGTATACCTTACATGGCGCAAAATGCCATATATTATTTAACTTTAAGACATCCGCGAGGTTCACAAGGATATAGTGGTTTTACTTCGCTCTGAAGACATTATCTGTTTTATTTTTATTTCAACTCGGAATTCTCCCAGTTTAAATTTAAAATTATTTCTCTGCAAACTTGGTTAAGGTGTTTTTAGAGAATTATGTGCAGACACGGCACTTTTATACCAATCAACTTACAGGTTTATACGTGTGTCATTACCCTTTCAAACCTATTGATTTCATAGGCTTCAAATGAAACTTCGCTAGACACTAAGCGCAACACAAGCAAGGTAAATGTCCCTAATACTGAATACACAATACTAAGAAATTCACATTAAAAGCAATTGATTCCTGACCCACAATAGGACCTTACATTATTAAACACTTAAATTCATAGTGACAATGACAAGCTCTGTGCATTGTGAGAACGTTTTGTGGTGGATCAGAGATCAATTTGATTATTTAATCTATTTTTAAACCTAAAATTACATTCAAATGGCCTACGAAACGTGAAATAGTCATAGTTTTGTCTATGTAACGTTTCGTGAGTTCTAATTACCCCCATCTAAGAAGTACAGATGTACAGATTTTTTTTAACATGGTCAAAGAAAAAAAGAACATTATTATAGAACATAAATTGCAAAGGATTATAAAGGTACGACACTTATTCGACACGACAATTTTTAAACCTACTGGAAGAAAAAGAGGGAGAAAGAAGAGGCATAGGAGTAGGCCTAGGCTGACCTATTTTAATCAGGTGAAGTTAAAATAGGGAGCCATGAGATATCAGGAAACCCAACATTTGGCTAAAGACCGCGTAGTGACTTTTACTCCACCAACAACCGCGTAGATTTAAAAAGAACAGACTGCACTATAAATACGTATAAACATACATACATACATACATATACTCACGCCTGTATTCCCAAGAGGGGTAGGCAGAGCACGTGAATTCGAAAATCCAGTGCCACGTTTAGCAATTTCAGGGTAACCAGATGGTCAAACGTGATATTGCAGTGACAGGTTGCTAGCCCATCGCCCACAATACACTAACCCTTTCCCAGAGTCGACTCTTACGACACCCACGGGAAGAAAGGGGGAGGTGCTATTCTAACCCGGCACCACACGGGGCCGTATAAACAGACATACTTAAAATAAAGACAACATCCTAAAAGGAAGTAGCAAATCTTTAAAACGGATGCGCGACCTCGCAGAAACTCCGGAATTGGGCAAATATGCTCACAACACGGAAATTACCTACAGACCTTGGTCGAATCGATATTGACCATTTGTACGGTCATAGATTATTAACGGAAGATAAACATTAAACTCACGATCGGACCTGTTAGACGAGATTGCGGGTTGAAACTGAGCGAAACGAGCGAAGTTCTATCTTACTTCGACGCGAAAGATATAACAGAGACAGATGCTTGCACTGAACATCTTGTAAATGTAGATCCAAAACTCAAGATGCTTGCACTGAACATCTTGTAAATGTAGATCCAAAACTCAAACATCACGGCCGTATAATTGGTCAGGCAGAACACAAAAAAACGTTACATAGGCAAAACCATGAAAGTTTGCCACTTTTAACACAGTTTTAGGTTTAAAAAGAGTAAAGGAGGTATGCTAATTACAGGTTGCCTGTCGCCTAAAGCATATCTAAACCTACTTAATGAATTACGAGACAACTTCTTTCAGTCCATTTTGAAACTAGATTGACGAAAGAAAGGAATAGACAGGTGTTGTAACATGTTCAGGAAGTAAAGAAGTTGGTTCAAAAAAAAAAGAAGATTTCAGGATACTCTATCGACTAGTTGAAGACTTAACATTATAGAGCATTAAATAAGCACTTGACTAAAGACACATCCTTAACGACTCAATAATGCCTGTCACATCGCTTTGATCAAAGAACCTATACTTAGAACTATGTTTTATTCATAAACGTCTAGTGGATTGCAGGCCAGTCTGCCAAAATACTTCTTTTTGAATCGATACGAAATATACAATCGATTGTGCCTTGAATATCGATCGAACAAGTGCATTTAAATTTATAATTATCTGTTTAAAGTTTTAGATCCTCAATTATCGGTAATTGTAGCTTTGAACTAAATGGGTACACGATTTGAATTTGATTTTTTTGATTAGACTTATTCCAAGACATTTTTTTTTGTTTAGTAAAATGCGTCTTTAAATGCATGGGACATCATGAGATTAGGTTTTGTGGAAAATTGTAACTGACAAATACAAAGGCGATGTGAGTTCTTAGCTAATAACAAGTCTTGATTGAAGTTGAACCAATCCAAAGAACAGCTAAATTAATTTGTAAATCACACAAGCATTGCAAGTAACACTTACCGCAAAGTACTTGGCGAAAGCGTTCAAAAGTACGTGTCTGGGGGAAAAATTAATGAAGTTGTAAGACATTTCCGAGTTGCCGTTGAACAAAGGAGGATCCCCGATTAGAGTCTCATTGTAATACGTGGCCCAGTACCAGATGAGGCCTTCATACCTTTTGTGTTTTCAGATAATGAGTTACAATAGTCAAAATGAAACTTTTTTTTATTAACACGCCCCTTTATTACGGGCCATTCGATAGGCTACGTTCGGGAATTGAGATTGGAAATTTTCAACATCTTGCGTTTTATTAAGTCAGGCATCCGCTTTTTGCCGAAATGCCACACCCCTAGTTCCAGCGCCGTCAAATGTTTCCGTAAAAATATTTGCGTTGCGCAACACGCTACCCCAATCGGAGATAAAGAAAAATCTATTTAGATAAGAAAGACGTAAAAACAATTCCCCGAATTTGGGAACATTATCCGTAAACAGGCATAAAACCGTGTACGGTCGTAATAGAACCTTCATTTCCCGAAGTCGGCTGAGGGTATGAAATAAAATGGAGTAGCGGCATAAAGTTGATGCGCGCATCCCTGCACCAACAGTCCTTGAATTATACGCGATTTATATTCACTTCCTGGCGGGCGATATCTCGGAGCCTTTTCTCTAGGCTTCCTATTTAACATATATCGCGTCAACACCCAGCACATACAAACATATTGCGCGTGCGAAGACCTTAAACTTCATTTTAGCTTTAACTACTCGTAGCATCATGAAAATGTGAAGTCATCTACATACACGTCTGTTTGAAGCGCGAATTTGCATATTGAAGTATGAGAAAGTGCATTTTCTTAATAAACTGTGACACTAAAGTAACGTAAAAGAGCATGATATTATGATTTCAAAAAACTAATATGAAAAACAAGTAAATATAAAATTAGTTTATTATAATGTAAGAGATGCTAGGCAATTTCTGTTCAAAGAAACACTTCTAGTGATCTTGCGATGGCAAATCAGGATTTTGAAATAGAACCATTACGGAAAATTACCAAGCAGTTTAATAGCGCTGTAATGTAAGAGAATTATTGAGATCGTTGTAATAACTACTGACGCACATGATAAGCAAAGAAACCTGTGTCTTGTTGCTATAAAGATATAATTATGTTCATAGTTAAATAAGTTGTTCCATAATAAAATCTATTAAGGCTGCCATTTCTAACTCAGATGGGCACTAAGAAATGTAAGTGTCTATAAGATTTTCTTCAATAACCCAGCCATTTTATGATTATCACTACCGAATAATTATACTACTAGAAATTTAATAATAGGTAGAGAGTAAATAAACCTGCGTTTACTTTGTTTGAATGGGACTTGTCAGTGCTGCAGTTACACGAAAAACGACGAAATTTTGAAAATAAAGCTGTGATATTTAATTCTCTATAAATAATTCTTAAAAGAGAAATCTTTTAAAATGCGATGGCATTGAGGATTTCTTCATAACTTTTTCATAATATGACAAATGTATGAAAACAAAAACTATTTCCAATTTTTTTCATATAAATTCTTGTCCCACTTTTTATACGAACTTAAGTAATCGCTCGCTTTCGGTATTATTCAGTTACCTGTCATTTAGTTTGAAAAATTTGACAGCTCGCCACTTCTCATCGACGAATTTCATGTCAGAGAATAACGCCGCAAGTGCAGTTAATGTCGTTTTTCGTGACGTTGAACCCGTTCGGAAAAAGTTCAGTATCTAGGCTAACTGACACAGCCGTATCGACACGGTGTTCGCGTCGACATCGACTCCCATGGACACGTGTCGGGTCTGGTTTAATGCCCCCCAGTCACGAGTGGGGAACCTTTCCACAGCTACTTTTGACCCCTTTGCGCCATAATCGTCTATTCATATAGGTACACGTCGTGAATATTAAGTCGTATGTGTTTTTCGTGCCGAACAGGGCACAGTACTGTTTTGTTTTTATTGCAAATAAAACGATCGCCAATGAATAGTGTTGTTATGGGTGTGACTGGAGTGGTAAACAGTGAAACTCTGATTGGGTGTTAGGCACACACATAAACACAAGAAATAAAGTTGCTTTTTTTCGACAGCCACGGAAGAAGGTGAGAGGTGTAATTCTAAACCCGTTACTGATGTTGAAAAATATTAAAACAGTAGTGCATGAATTAGTAATTGATTTGTCTATAGTAAAGCTTAACCTAATTATGTTCTAGTGAAATTTTGAATTTTAATCGCTCTTGAAGAACAAATAAATACTTAAGCCATAAGCACTTTAGTGGCCTTCCAAAAAAAACGTAAAGGCACATTAAAACGTTTTCAAATATTTATTTTTTGCTGCTACTAATAAAAATCCTTAACCCAAGTGTGTGTACGTGTTATATGCGGAGCGAACCTTGGCCGACATGTTTCGCTTTGTGATTTTAAAGGCGAATTCTTAAAAATGTTATTAAAAACAACAATCATAACAGAGCAAATCTACTGCACAGTGGCGTTCTAAATTTAAATTTAAACTCTAGGACACCACAAAAACGACATCACGACTTTTTTGACAACTTGCAAAAAAACGTAACTGCAAGTTACGGCGTTTTAGCACGGAAATCTAAAAACTTAACATATTTATTATTTGAGCAATGTTTTTTTACAAGTTACCCGTTTAAGCACCATGAAATTCTTTGTCAATTAGCCTGCCTCAATTTTAAACTCCTGATATTAAATGGAGCGTTTTTTTTTCGTTGGCAAGCGATTAGATCGGACAAGCACGTACCGTCTAACCCTGAGAACATTTCGAAACGACGGATGGGTGGTACGCCTATTCTTTTCATTAGTCTCGGTTAGCATTTTAGACGGTTACTTCTAACTACACGGTGGTATAGTTTACAGTACATTTTTACTTTCAATTGCTCGCCACAACTCAAGCATTCAGCGGCACCTCAATGTATTACAAACATTAAAGGTTGCATGTCTACTTAAGCCCTTTAAACTATTTCCAGCGTACAAAGCGCCTTTTTATTCAGTTAAAAGTCATAAACAGAAGTAACAAAAGTGTCGGGCTTTTGCGTCGTAAGCTATTAAACGAAGTACAGATTGAAATAGAAGCCTATGGAACGATGCAAGTACAAAAGACCTTTTGAGACGGAATTGACAGGGCTCCGCGAGTAGGACAAGCATATTTAACGAAGGTATTATGCTGAGGCGCGTATGGCAGATTTAGGTCGCATCGTACCCTTTTTTAAAGAGTCAAGTAGGCGAGATGACTGAGGTATATTTCTGGTGAAGAAGGTCAGAAAAGTTGCTACGTTAAGTTACTAAGTAAACTATTGTACTTGGTAATAGAGATGTGAATGAATAGGAAGGCTAATGTTAGTTATGGTTTAAGTTTTGAGTTGTTACTAAATTATTTCCCGTATGGTGTCGGGTTTAGACTGATACCGCTCTATTTATTCCGTGGATGTCGTAAGGTACCTACCTATTCTTTGGGAGACAGGCTAGCATTTCTTTGATCAAACTCAAACCTAAAGTTATACCAAAAGTGGTTACAATACTGTTTTGTCTACATCGTTTTGTGTGCTCTGCCTACCCCATTAGGGAATACATGCGGGGTGCATGTGTAATTAAATCGTATCGAAAGCTTTTAGTGTTATTTCCACAACGTTTTCCAACAAGGCTATTTTAAAACCCATAAAACCCACTTTAATGCCTTGGAACCGTATCAAAATCAATAAATCATAAAAAAAACTTAAGCACAGTGACTACAAAGTCAAACGCATTATCAAGTGAGTGCTCATACAAATATAGACGGTATATGCAAGCGGGTAGAGGTCAGAATGGTGCGGTCGTTCTATGAATAGCTGTAACGAGTCGCCGTGTGTACTTTCGTAAATATGAGTGAAATGAATCAAAGTCAGAGAGGTCACCAGTACAAATCACGGGTTGTCGTAACTACAATGTATGAATAGCTATTGAACTCACTGTTTTGGTACAGACAAGAAAATAGCCAGCTAATTCTGGCAGGCAACAAAAACGAACTTTCAAACGGTGACCCAAAAAACAACGAAGAATAATAAGAAACAATCGAATTATACATTCATATAGACATCCTACGGCAAACCAGCAAAACCGGTAACTTAGCTATGTTAATATTAAACATAAAATGTAACTCGAATTAAAATTTATGGCCAGACTTGACAAGAGGAAGGCAACGCATGTTTTTACAACGCTGAGTTACGGTGTTCTGCGGCTCGCGGCTTATTTGCCTGCAACGTATGACGGGTAAACAAATACGTACAAGTCAGTCGTATAATTCTGGCTTTTCTCAGTTACCGTGTGTTTACACGAAACAAATGTTGGCCGATCACGCTTCCAAAGGTTCGGGGCCTTCTTTCACCTTCCTCCTCTAATGGTACGAACAAACAAGCTATTATTTGTGGGTCGGTGTTAAGAATACCATAATTTAGCCGGGTGATTACCTCTACGTGATTACCACGTGCAAGCGTGTGGTTAGAAGCGATCGATAAAACACTGTTACTCGAATTTTATAAACACGTGATAATAGAAATTACGACTCGCCCGTGCGTTATGTCTCGACGATAATTGTCATACTTTGGAGAAATATTGTTTTACCAAAGTATGTTTTAACAACGTTTTTGCCCTCGTTCTCTCCTTTTATTTCGTAGAAGCGACTAAGGGCTTGTTGATGTTTTAGCTGATAGTAACCTGAAACTAATATACCACTTTTATCCAACTTAAAACCGCCACAAATGATAAAAGTGGCTACTAAAGTGGAGTTAGTCATGATTTTGTCTATGTATCGTTTTGTGTGCTCTGCCTACTTTATAGGGGAATACAGGCGGGATGTATGGTTTGCATGAGGTTTTACTGTTTTTTTTAAGCTGTCGTTACCATGATAATGATTCCGGTTGAAAAATTATATGAGTGATTTATAAATTTTATCCAACTATTAAATACAGCCTGAGGCGTATACTTGACCTTGCCGAACAGTCTGTAAACGATCTTAGCTACGAAACATGCCTACGGGCGTTATAGTAATTTATGTCTCGGGTATAACTATTATTAATACGGTTCAAGTCATAAGTGGGGTGCAAGAGCATTGATTAATTAATCTATAAACAGAACAAAACAATAATTAATTATCACAAAAAGACTAATATAAAAGCTGCAACAGCAATTTGCAGCAAAAACGCCGTAAGTCAACTTACGACCTTTGCTTTTGGCTCAGCAAATCCGCTGCGTCTTGTATTTTGGGTTGGTAATAACCACAAATCAATAAGGAAGGATATCGCAAAGGTTGCCGGCTAAATTATTTTCGCAGCTGTAAGCCCTTCCATTAGTTATAGCAGTATGGTTTAGCCGAAATTGTTAATAGTTTTGGGTTAGCGCGATTTGGATTACGTATACAGGAGGGTCATAAATGTCATTGCGCAAAACTCTAAACGATATTTATATTTAGAATCTTTGTAGAAAGCCCAAGTGGATTTTACTTGCGCCAATCGAAACGAAAACGAAATAATAGTGTTTTTTTTAGCCGTAATCTTGACTTTTTTAGCTGCCTACTCGACGTTACCATTCTGACAACCATTATTATTGATATTTGACCTTAAAAGCTATTTTCGACAGCATACAATTATATGTATTGGATATAATGTTTTTTCCGATGATTGAGGCAATACCGAACGGCTGGCCATCGAACGTGATCTATAATAGACAAAAACTTCGAATAGAAGGGCAGATTGTAATCAGTTATTGAAATAAAGGTACTATATTGAACTATGTAATTACTAGGGAAATAAATTCAATAATGGATAGATTTTTTTTAAGTATGTAACACATTTATTTGGAACTTATAATTTACAAAGATTGTGTTATACATGATAAACAACATAGTGGCCTTTATTCGCTTTTTACCTTTCACAACATACCTCTAAGTACGTCGGAAAAAATATAACTATGTATTATATAATAAACCTACATTTTCAGTCGGTAAAATGGTTGCCAGGTAAGTTGATCACTAATCTATTGAGTATACCTCCTACTCAGATTGTCCCTCGCGCTACACCAAATCGCACCAACCGCTTTTGCCCTTTTTATTCTAATTTATCACGAAACTAATGGTAACCATACCTATATTTCAATAAAACATAATCCAGTTCTCACTAGGTCAAGATAGAAACGTGCTTGCCGGGACCAGAACCCGCAAACATGACAATTATCGATTATTAACCACTTATCTAGAGAAACTCTACGAAATGGGCTCAGTTGGGATTTTCTTGAACGTTCGATATGAAAATACATTTAGATAAGTTCTTTATTTACGTGATGTCGGCTCCTGTCGACTTTTACCTGGGGGCGACAAACTAACGTATGTTAGCAAACAGCGGAATTAACATTAACAATGACTCTGCATGTGTAATTTCGCTACGAGTAGCATGTTTTTGGGACTATTTTTGTATAGTTGCTTTTTTGGTATGTTCACGGGTTGAGAAGTTAACCTTTTTATTTTGTCCGTAGAAGTAAGCTTTAAACGACAGGCTAGCAACATGCCACTACCTTTATCTAACTTTAAACCTAAACTTTTGCTAAAAATGGCGTATACAATAGTCTCTGCCAACTCCATTCAAAATTCAAATTGAGTCGTAATATTTACAATGCTTTTTTTAAGTCAATAACCCTAAAATACACGGTTGATTTACTGCAAAACTTGGTCCTACATGTACTCGTACGAAACTATCTACAGGCGGATGCAAAATATCATTACGGCCGGCGGAATTTACGATTTGGGAAGATAAATCGCCGATCGAGTCGGCTCGTGATTTCCTGCATTTAATGTATTCCAGCAACGCTCCTAGCGTTGAAGGTTGACATAGTGAATAAGGAAGTAACAACACTTACGACAGTATAGCTGTAATGTGAGCAGATTATAGGGGCGTTTTTAATAACTTTTTACTATGTCGGTATAATTTTATGGCTTGTTATTAGGCGTTGAAATTAAATTAAGTTCTTTATGATGGCAATAGGATTTACATGGCAACACGTGCGAGAGTATCTGTCATTTTTTGACGTCTCTAATTAGACAGCGATAGGTCGATCTATCTCGTGCACAGTTGTTGCGTCTTGACGATCAAAGCCAGCTAGTATCAGTTACAAAACACAACTCTGCCTCTGTGACAATGTAAATTTTCTAAAGGAACTATAGGTATTATGTACAGCACAAGTGCACTGCCTATCTTATCTCAATCTTGGGTTAAAAAAAACTCGCCGGAGCACTCGAATTGAATTCATACCTACTTAACCGATCTTTAATTTATTGCAGGTATGTATAACAATGTTTATTGTAATTTATTTTTTGTCCGTCTTAATCCGTCCGTGTGGTGTCGGACTTAGAATAACACCTCTCCATTTCTTCCGTGGATGTCGTAAGAGGCGACTAAAGAAATAGGTTAATATACATTTTAGGCGACAGGCAAGCGAGCACTATTATACCTGCCAACTCAAAGTCTAGTCAAAAATAGTCTCAATTTTGTCTATGTAGCGTTTCATGTGCTCTGCCTACCCCATTTGGGAATACAGGCGTATGTATTTATTACAAAACGAGTCCAGAAGGCCGCTGTAAAAAGGCCTACCACACCTAGACACTGATTCTCTCCCCCATCACGTATCCGTGACATGCGTTCCGACTACTAATCATTCGTTTTTTATGCATTGCCACGAACCGCTTATTGAAACTTGTATCAATGCGTTGATCAGCTACTTGACGCGCGATCGTCATGACCTTATAGTATAGGATACGGATAAAACGAACTATTTTTCGATTCTACATACATGTATACATACGTCTGGGTTCTCAAATGGGAAGAAGTGGAGTAGATCCAGTTGGACCTTGTACGATTTCCTATTGTACCGCCTATTATCATGAAAAACGTGATAAATATTTCCTCTATCGAGTGCAATGTCAATGTGATATTTACTGTAAATATGTAATTTCGTGGGTTAGAAATCAATTGCTTCGATAACACGTACATTATCGTTATGAATGTGTTTGAACGAGTTTGTGAATTTATCAGTTAATCTTATAATTTTGTTAAGTCATCAAGCAAAAGAACCAAAAGTATTGAATATTAAGGTCATTTTATTTATATTGGACCAATCAGTGTTACGACTTGCCATTTTATACTAATTAGTTTGACATTGACATTGAAATTTAACTCGTTTTCCATATAAAACACTTCCAATTTGCGAATGAAAAAGACTTAAGCAGCAACGTAAATTAAATACCATCTAGGTGGTCTTATGCAAATCAAAACATTTATAGGCCTACTCTTTATTGTCTACCGTTATCTGATATCGATATTTAGACAATAAAAACTATCTGTACGACAAATCTTAAGCATATTTCAATTTCTGGAAGTCAACGTGGATGAGGTGGTATAAAATATGCATTAATTGACAGCTTGGGGTGTCGAAAATTACACTTTAAAATATTATTTTCAATAACTTATTCATAAGAATAAAACACTCCCATACATCCATAGTTCGATTAAGAGATTTCTAAATTATCTAAAAGAATTTTTATTTGCAATTTTACATTATTTTAATATTGACCTTTAGTTTAAGATTTGAAAACTCACTTCATAGAATGTGTACTTCGGATGCGTTTCATAATTATCTCACAACTTCGAAAATGAGTTAAAAAATCTCAGCCTAGCGAGTTAATGTTATTCTGATGTATGGTAAGTTAGAAATGACATATTTTCTTGAGTAAGTAAAGACGAAGTGTCAGTTGTTACTGTCAGGTTCATGTCATTTTTTTCACATCACCTTTTCATAGTACCGTTTCGCAAACAAATCTATATTCGGACGAAAAAATAAACTAAACGGAAAGTTGCTGAGCTGACACTAAAACGCAGTAAAAGCAATTTTGTTCAATATTGATCGCTGTGAATTATCACCAGTGGTTTGCTACACCCTGTATGTCACTAGATAGTGTAATATGACGACTGATTAATAAACTCGCTAATTTAATTTGGAGCCATATCGTAATTCGAATTACTTCTGCGTCATTCTAAAGGTACGATCAAGGATTTTAATTCAAGAGCCACCATAGAACCTTTTCAAAGAAAAAATAATTACGATTTCCCTTGATAATTAATGGGATGTCACTATGACGTTTACTGTGAATTGATTTCATGGTGGCTCATGAATTAAAGTCCTTGACTGTACGTATAATCATTATAATAAACTGTTACTTTCGTCTTAATTGCTTTTTAGGGCAAACAATACAGTAACAAAGTAACTTGTGCCAAAACAAACACATCTCGCAAAAAACCAGTTACTTGTTCAAACTGGTTCATCCTGGTACCGTCAGCATCACCTTTACTCTTAACGACACTACTTCAGAAGTAGCGTTCGCATAAAATATGCAGTAATAAAGGAAGTATGAATATCAGGAACACACAGCGTTGCAATTTGCAATAACATTACGCCAGACGCGCTTGTAAGGTGGGCGTACGCTGCAGACGTGAGATAGAAGCCCTTAAATGTTTAAAGATACAACTACATACGACATACATATATACATACATCACGCCTGTATTCCCAAATGGGGTAGGCAGAGCACACAAAACGCTCTATAGACAAAACCATGACTATTTCACGTTTCGTGGCCACTCTAGATTATTTTTTTTAGATTTTGAGTTGGCAGGTATAATAATAACTGGTTGCTTGCCTGTCGTCTAAAATATACCTCAACCTATTTCCTTAGTCGCCTCTTATGACATCCACTAAAGAAATGGAGAGGTGTTATTCTAAACCCGACACCACACCGAAATATTGCGTATTTTAAGTAATTAAAAAACAAACAAAAGTATTGACACTTGGATGACAAGAGAGAGAGCGGTAAGATTTGGCGGCAAATAATGTCAACATCCAGGGTTCCTGTATGCAGAATATGTTAGCAGCTTGTGTTCATATTTCCATTTTTTTTACTCATTGAAACTTTCACTTTAAATACTAAAACACGATCGGAAAAAAATTTCAGCTTTTTCTGGCTGGCACTTAGTCTTAATTTCTCCTATAACTGTGACTTTGTATTGTACGTACATATTGTCACTAGTCATAACTTCACAAAAACCAAGTTCAGTTACAAAATTAGACTTACAAGGATACTCAAGCCTTTAAGTTGCTAAAAATATCCTAAAATAGCTCGCTAGACTTATCTTGTCTAGTCCATTTTGATTCAAACCGCTCATGCAATTTTTCCTGAGATTGTTTCATTAAGACTGGCTCTAATTTTCGACACTTTCATTACACCTAACTAACAATCGTTTCATAATTCTGCGTCATATATAAAAAAAGTTTTTAGATGTAGGTATTATAAAAAGGTGGGTTTAGAAAAACACATATCCATTTCTTCCGAGGATGCGACTAAGAAAATAGGTTAAGATTTATTTTAAGTGACAGGCTAGCAACCTGTCACTTTTATACCTATCACCTCAAAACCTAAAAATATGCTAGAAGTGGCCACACGTCGAATAGTCATGATCATGCAGTGCTCTGCCTACCCCTTTTGGGAATATAGACGTGACGACGTATGTATGTATAATTAAGTACTCTCAAATCCGTCACCTCCCTCTTAAAGTCACACTCGAGTAATTATCTCTTTTCCGCACTAGTATCACAATTAACTATTGTGCTTATTTTTGTAACATTGCAGTGTACCCTAACGGGAAGATTAACGTCACTTGCAAACAACAGGGAGCCGGCAGCTTATTCCAAACGTAAAGTTTACAACGAGGGCAGACTTTAATACTCCTATGACATTTTTACCCCTTCATAACTCCTTAAGACTTCTCAACACTGTAAAGCAATTTTAAGACTGAAGAAGCAAGTCTTAGTCGACTATTTGCTGTATAATGACTGAATGAATAAAATTATCATGACAGTTGTATTCATTGGTAGAAGCTTCATTAGTCCCTTAGGTTTTTTTGCTTGTAATAACTACTGGGTTTAGTGTTCATTGATTTGCTCATCAACTTGCTTTTCGGTACCAAATATTGACGTACACACATCACGCCTGTATTCTCAGATAGCGTAGGCAGAGCAATGAGTTGTAATATAAATGGTACAATAGTGACAGGTTACTAGACTGTCGTGAATTGCAAGTAGTGTTGTGATGAACACCTCTCCATTACTTCTGTGGAGATCATACGAAGCGATTAAAGCAACCTGTCATCTTAAATCCGAAATTAAGTGCTAGGAGTTAAAACTACAACTCCACGGGCTGTCATTGAAATGGCATCACGCCACGAACGCAAAAAAACTGGACGGCGAAATTCTATTTCGCCCCAACAATCCCAACAGTTCTTTAAAAGACAAGTATAATTTATGTCATGACAAGAAAAGGCACAAAGGAATCAAAGGTATCTCGAAAGTCGGAACAACAATCGGTAACAATGTTGACAACTGTTTTACGAATATTGTTCAACTTTTCCGAGGGATCGTCTACAATAGGAACGGTGAGTTTTGAATTTGTAAGGACGTAATTAATGTTTAAAGTAATGCTTTTAATGCTATGGCAAATATTCTGTTGTTTTATACGCGAGTTTATTTTACATAAAATACATATTAGTTAGATGAAAGAGGTGTAATGCGACAGGTTCCTAACCTTATAACCTTGTTTCATTTCGCTGGACAAGTTGCCTAAGAGTACCTAATTGTTTCACCTATTTTCCTCAGTCGCCTCCTACGACAACTACGGAAGAAACGAAGAGGTGTCATTCTAAACCCGACACTACAAGGGTTACATTTTACACCCGTATTTAACGAACTCAACTTACGTGTAAGAGTTACACCCGGAAGGCCACAAGAATAACCCATTCGCACAGCAATTAATTACAATACGAAATGCACGAGGGGACGAATTCGTACGTTAAATGCCAATGAAACCAACCGAGCCATAAGAGCCGATATCGAGCCTAAATCTTTAAGATCTTTTGACAATACGATCGTGACAAAGAAAGGTGAAGTCAGTTCGCAAATTCGAGCACATTCGAGAAATCGCTCAAGTGGAGAAGCGACCTCTGTAGAATTCGGAGACTCAAGTTAACAGAGATTAAATTGTATTACTCACGGATAAGATTCATTATTCAACAAAGCTGTCACATTTAGTTAACATGACAAAGACGCACTTAGACATACAAAGGGTCTTAGCATAAATAGGATCAATGTCTTCAGAGCAGACTTAGAGCAACCTAGCTATAGCCTTTGTAACTTCACCTAGAATAATTCCCTTTATTCTTTCACAAAAGCTCCGAGCTCGAATTTTATGGCAGATTATTACAAGACTGCTTGATCGAAATAGGATTCCTGTTGTACGAAAACAATAAAAAATACTCAATGAAATTGGTACACAGTAATCGGTCTGGGAAATAAGTATTTTATTTCCATTATTATATCTGCGAGAATGGCTCCAGGGAATTGTTTTTATACAATAAGTTTCTTTTAAAAGTAACGGGGAGTCATTGCTTTCTCCAAATGGATAGGGCATGTAATTTTTCCATATTACGGGGTAAACCATCATTACCATACAATCACACATATGTTCCCAAATGCGATACGCAGATCATAGCCATTCCATCATAACCATGACCATTATTTTTCTAGATTTAAAAGCAGATGAAAGAATTACAGTAGAGACAAGTTGTTAGCTTGTCGCCTAAAGCATACCTAAATCCTTAGTCGCCTTTTACGACATCAACGAACCAAGGAGAGGTATGACAGTTTCGATCTAGTTTGACAGCAAGATATAACTTTGATTTTATCTGAATGGCGAGTTTCGATTCATCTCAAGACAAGTGAAGGTTAACAAAAGTACATTAAAGCAAACAAAATAATGACGATGAAACAAAATACGGTGCAAGACAAATTGAAGCAGAACTTTTCAAAGCAGTACGAAGTGTAATCAACTTGACAAACGAAATAACAAGACCGAGAACGAGAATTACTGCACTGACAGGCTTTGTGTTACTATTATACATTTTTTTGTTATTTATCTTGGGAACGGTATGCTGCGAAACTTTCTTCGCTATTTTGAATAGTTTGATCTACGAGGACAGAACAAAATACGAGTAAGCATACACGCATCACGCCTGTATCCCCAAATTGAGTAGGCAGAGCACACAAAACACTAAATGGACAAACCATTATGATTTTATGGTCCATAGCCTCTTCTAGCAACAACACATCAGGCATTAGGGGTTAAAAAAAAATTGAGCTCCTTTGTTTTAAAATCTAATTAAAACTCTCTCGACTTTCAACTCTTCATCTCACGTAAGTTTGAACTCTTGCATTAAAAATTGAATCCCCAACAGGGTCGAATTTTAACTGCAGCCGTAATATCACAGTAACTAATTTTAAAGTGAAATTTTTCTTCGGCAACTCCTGTAATTTCACTTCGGCCGGCTGTCTTGAGTTGCGAAGTTTTTGCCCCACGGAATCCAAGTTCTGTGCAGGTGTGCCAATAGACCTGTATGCTAAAGAGTACTACGAACTCAACTAAACAAAAAACTAACGTGAGACTCACTCATAGCGAAGTACAAGGGATAGACTCATGTATTTCCGTCCTTTTGGCAAAAACGTCGAGCTATTCTCAATGATTCTCGATCTCGATGAACAAAGGTGAGAGTGTGCCTGTTTTATTTTGATTTTGACTCAATTAAAGTTAATCATGGTTATGTCTAAGCAGCGTTCCATGTGCTCTGCCTACCCTATTTGGGTATACAGGCTTGTAACTAGTCTTTCCCATAAAATGATCATTAGATATAACTTTATTTATGATACTCTGTCAGCAAAGCATTCATTTTAAGTTGTTTCTTGGTTTGGACGCATTTCAAATGGTTGGTCAGAGAATTGGCTGCCGAAAGAGAATTCAAAAATACGCAAAACAAGCGCTTTCGTCCTTCTACCCGTCGAAGGCGAACCATATTAATTTGTCAACTACATTTAATTTTTTTCTGTGGATTTTGTAAGAGGTGACTAAGGAAATGTAAGTTTAGGTATGCTTTAGGCGACAGGTTAGGAACCTGTCACTGTACCTCTTCCATCTGATTTTAAATTCAACTCAAAATAAGTGGCTACGAATCGTGAAATAGTCATGGTTTGTCTATGACACAGCCATGTATAATAAGACCTAAAAATCATGCTAAAAATGGCTGCGAATCAAGGAATGGTCGTGGTTTCGTCCAAGCCCTACCTGCTTCATTTGGTACAAAATTTTAGAATTTAGACAAAATGTTCTCATCATAACCAATGTGGCTATTCGAAATCATGCCAAGAGGTACCAGGTGGCGCCCGTAATGCCTGCATTTGGCTGTCATTTGAGTAGAATGCCGGCAATAACAGTTGCAGGCGCAGTATATCGTTCGGAACGAGTCTGACGCAGTACTAGAATAACCCCCACATTGTGGGGTATGAATTTAAATCCCGGTTAACGACGCCGATTTCGGTATATTTGACGTAAAAATGGCAATTTCGTGAGTGGCGATATTTTTGCAGGTAGTTTCGAGTAGCACTTTGTAAATGGATGTATTGTGGGAAGTTTTACACCTATGTTGTTCATTGGGTCCCATGCGGGCACCAGGTCGACCTAAGAGATAGTGAGATTTAGAATGTTTGAGATTTAGCCAGGAATAGAGATGAGTGGAAAGAAAAAGGGAGGCTCCTGCCCAGCAGTGGGTCACTTTATAAGCAATAAAAAAATATTTCGTAGATGTTTTTGGATGCGGCTAAGGAACGCTTTAGGTGATAGGCTACCTGTCAGTATTATTCCTCATACCTAATTTTCAGTTCTCCATTTCTTCTCCAGGCTAGCAATTTGTCACTATAATGCTACCTATTCCATCTGTTTTCAAATTAAAATTATGCTAGAACTGGCTGCGAAAAGTGAAATTTAGTAGGTATTGAAATACCAGTATTTATGCAGTTATTCTTATTTTCAGTCGTACGAGCACAATTGAATGCGTGCAAAAGTGACTTTGAGTTACAATTATGCCTGCAAAGGCTATTTTATGCTACACTGGCGATATCATTATCATAAAGGGGCACGCTACTCGAAGGAATCGCCTAATAATTGGGTACATTAACTAACGCCACTGTAAAAAACAAGGTTCGAGAGATACAATCAAAAGGCGTACGGGACTCATTAGCACAAGTAATTTGATTAATGCAAATGCCTCAAAGACGGACCTTGAAAACGTTGCAAGCGTGAAACATTTTAAATACTTTAATTTTACTTTAAGAGAGAATAAAATTTAAACTTTGTAAAGTCACTTAAACCTGCTTTTTTTAAAGAGATAATCAAACCTTGGACTATTGCACGTTTTGGAGCCAAATATTAGATCTAACATAGGTACTGAAAAAGGTTACATAAGTTACATAAGTTACTATCCTATAGCCTAAAGCACACAACCTACACACCCTTAGTCGCCTCTTACGATATCCGCGGAAGAAAATAGAGGGTGTTATTTGTAAACCCGACACCACTGAGTGAAGAGTAAGTTTCCAAGACAATTTTATTCCCACTTGATTGAATGCACCCTACGTAAAAACAAAACCGTCGAACGTCCGGTAAAAGTTGATTTTAAAAATGCTTGAGGTCGGGAAAGGACTGTTAAACACGTAATGATTTCCTCCGGCAGGTGTTCATTATAAAACATACCGCCAATCGAACCAAAGAGCACCAGACGAAGTCATCTTGAGAAGTTATAATCATACTTAAGTCGGGACTAATTCAACTCTTAATTAAGTTAACTCTAACTTTGCTCAAACGTCCCAATTCCCGCTCAGCTGACGCACCGCTCAACTTATCGAGGTTTCAATGAAAATTTATTAGTCTTACAACTATTTGTCAAAATTGTCCCGAGGGGCCGTAGGAATTTTGGCAAATATCAAACTGAATAGCTAATTTATACCCCAGACCTTGGTAACAGAGGTATGTGAACCCGTGACAAACTTCGATATTGAAAATAATTTTGAAACAGATCCAATAGAAATAGTCGGGACTGGAAACAATTCCGACCGCGCTAGGGGAGCAAAAAATGTGGGTGATAGTTAGCAATTCGAGGGTAGAACTCTCGCAACAAACTGTTGCCGCTTATTTTCCGATAGGCGAACGTTGCCAAGTGCATGAAGTCGCGGCTGTTCGCGGTCCGCCGGAGCGGCCGCGGCCGGCGACTTTAAAACTACCACGGCACGTTAATACACTGCCACAGCATGCGCAACTTAAATAATGCCCGAATAGAACCTATTTCATGCCGCTGCTGGAGCCTGCTTCCAGCCAACTTTCTTATTTGCTTTTAGGTCCTATTTTATTCTTTCCTCTTTTAAATACGGAGCTTTGCATGTCGGTTACTATCGGGACTGTTTTAACAGCAAACCTTTTGGGACGTTCTCAAATAGAAGCTTATTGCTTCTGAATGCCGGATTGTTCTTTTACCGGGCCCTGTTGGGAATCGCGTCCGCTACCATTGTTTAGTAACGAATGTAGTAATGATCGTAAAGGTTCCTCTAGAAAAATCGCCTCCCCAAAAGGCAATAAGCATAAACACAACTGCGCAGAGTCGCTTCGGAAAGAGGTTGACAATATTCAAAACAGGGGGAGGCTTAATGATATTCATGAATGTTAAAGCGAAGCTATTGTGAGATGTCGCTTAGACTTGTAACTTACAAAACAATGACACTAACTTAAACTCGGGATGTAAAGTCGGCGTTATCTACATTTGATGGCGCGCATAAACAACAGATACGCTTTATTACTTCTGCTACTTCACATTAAATATCAAAGTTCTCAACTCGGCAGTGAAGAAATATTAAGAAGCGTCCTTCTTGATGAATTCACTTAATACCAGGTACCTTAACGAGATAACCGAGACAGCTTATCGCCGATGCGGCCATCCTAAACTTTAAACAAACAGTTAACAGTTGAAAGGCAAACAAAATTACGGATCAACTTAAATGCCCGGAAATGAGACTTGGACTAATTGTTCAAAGCGAAAATATCTTTAGAGTCCCGGTGGAGGAATAAAAGCATAAACATGTTGCTTTAACACAAAATGAAATGACGTCCAGTGCGCAGAGGGAAACGGAATAAATTAAAAGTAAGGATTCGGCCCGTTGTTGTTTTTTCACCCCGGCTTTTCGTGTTACGCAATACTTTTAACATGTTTCGCTGTATTAAAATTAATATTTTTATCGGGGACATTGTTCTTTTGGAGCGCATTATTTATTCAGTTTATTCTCTTACCAGAGTTGTGTTCGCTTTAAAAATAAATCTCCTTTTCTCCTTTAGGTTAAAGCATGTATTAGGTGACAGTCTAGTAACTTGACTAGAATATACCCCTTAAAATCCTAAAAGTGGCTTTGAAACTTAAAGTGAGAATCTACGTAACATTTCCTGTCCTCTGCCTACTCTATTTGAGAATACAAACTTGACATATGTTTAATCTCGTAGCTCGGAAGGTTTCTGAATTCAGATGGCCTGGATTCAGTTAGTGTGATATCAGCACATCGCAGGCTACTCTGCCCATTTTGCACGGAGACAGCAATGTGATAAATTCTCCCAGCAGCCAAGACAATGACACTGTGATCCCGCTCATATTTCGCAATTTCCATCCAACGCCCGCCCGTGTTTTAACTTGGATAACGTCTGTATACACATGTCGTTATCTCCTTGCGTCCCGCAAACATTCCTCCCGACCTCTGAAAGGTAAAGCATTAATATCAAGTCTAGACGCGACGAGATTTCTCTTCCCGTCCCCGTTTTATTTCGTGCTGTCACTTATGCTAAAAAGTCTCGATCGATCGCCTCACTAAATACATCACTCCGTATTCGAGTCCATTAGCGTTGCATGGGTTGAAACAGAATTTTATAATAGGAACTTATAGGAAATAAACCCTAACGGGTCTGAATTCTCTCCGCGGACGGTCTAACAAAACGTACAGCTGGATACAATTTTCCATTTCGAAATGCTTTACTTGGGCCACTATAATTTAATATTACACGAACGGGCTGGAGCCGTGTTGGGAGGGGGCTTTACTTGGATTGCGAGAGTGAATAATTTGACTATGGAGATTTAGTCTGCACTGAGTGTTAGGTACAGCGCGGCCGGCGGCCCGACGCCGCCGTTGCAATTTATTTGCAACTAACGAATGCTCGAATCAAATGCATCAGTCGGTTCAACGGGAACCGTGAAACTGTTTGATCCGAAATTAAGTCGGATGTTAGAGAGGCCTATTATTCTTGCGGTAGCCCCTAGATTGAGTCGGAGATTGTGTTTCGAATCATTTTCTCGTCAATTACGTTCGGCCGTATCGGAGCTTTATTAAAGTTATACAACTTACAGATGCCTTTACGAAACCGCCGGCTTCTCCATTGAGTCATAAGATTACAAATTCAATTACGAATCTGCGGTCTCATATTGTTACTTCGACGTTTGAGTTTCAGTCGTGAATTTTGTCGGCGACACTCGGAGGCAGATGGAGAGAAACTTATAGCTGTATAACGCGAGCGGGTCGAGCGCTCGCAGTACATAAAACTGATAAATCATCCTGCAAACATGACACTAGCGATGGGTAATGTCCTATAAAGTTATCGCTCGACAGCGTATCAACGAGGCAATAGCTCTGTCGAAGATACAGCCGCGCGATTACATCCGACTGGAAGCGACGTGCCTCGAGATATCTCACTGTAATTGGCTCAGAAATATACAGAAAAATGAGGTTTATATGGACGACGTGGCGACGCGCCGAGAGCGACTTTTGTAGCTACGCTGCAATTTTTTCGTCTAAATCTCGTTGCGAGACCCGTGGGTTAATTTTTCTGTTGTAAGGTAGTGCAATCTGCGCTCGGGCTGCGTCGCTATTGTTTCATTATGCATAGCTAAAAAGCAGAGGGAAGATAAAACAGAATTTTATATTTCCATTCGCTGTCGGGGATTATCCTAGCAGGGACAGTCTCTAATTGTGCTGCCGTGCATTTGCGGCGGCCGCAACAATTGATTACATATTCCATTGTTGAAAAGCCGTGCTTATTTAATTACAGATTTTATTGAGGTTATAAAGAGTCGTCATCCAGCGGAGCAGTGTTCTGTGAACTCATACATATACATTCAGCGTCATTGTGTTAGGTTAGCCACAATTTGTTTGTGTGCATACATTGTCTACGTACACGTCTGTAATAATTCAAATACGAAAGGTTATTCAACCGGCAACCTTGTCGTTATCTTTTTTGCATGTTGTTAAGGCAATGTTTACTATTCCATTAATAGTAAATAATGGCATTGATTTTTGGATTTTGTACAGACTAAACAAGTTTTAAGTCCTGCGACTTTAATATTACGTAGTAACATGCCTACAGTCGCGAATTCATCCAAGCTTTATCAAAGTGCATTGTTATATGCCTGCTGTAGGTACACTATCATATACTTAATAACGCAAAGAGCGCGTCCCGAGTCTCACATGTTTTGCAAAGTTACTCCGAGAAATGAAATCGCCCCAACAACGGCGCGTCAAAAAGGCTTCCGTCGTAATCACGTTAGGTGGTTTCAGAAATATTACTACCGCCTTCGCCCTAGACAACGCAGACAACGGAACTACACAAATTAGATCTCGACACATTAAAACGTTTTAATCAACTAATTCGGGCACGCCGACGAACGAGTAATCACATTTTTTCCAAACAATACGGTGCAAAATTAAATTTACCGCAGCGCAGTGTTAATAAATAAAATAAGTAAAATACAGGCCGGGCCGCGATTCGGATTGCAGTCATAACAGGGCAATAAAACCGAGCCCGGCCCGCAACCTGCACCAGATGTGCAGCTTCCAATTTCAGAGAAATAATACAAAACACACACATAAAAACTTCGCTCTCTGTTAGGATACCTGAGCGTAAATGGGGGTTTCAAAGATCGGTTCGGGCGCCGACGAAATGTGAATGTTTTTGCGTCTGCCGATATATCCTGCAAGCAAATGGAGCCGAATTCGGCACCGGAATACCCGCCAAGTGATCGACACTAATCGAAACGATTCGACGGACAAAGGCCCGAATTACCGGACGCTAAAGCGATTGAAATGGGACCCGACATATCGCATGCGAGTGATGAAAGCAAAGTCAATCAAAACACAAAGACTTAAAAAGAAACTCATTATGAATTACGAAATCTTGGTCCAACAAACAATGAACACGTGTTAACAAATCCGAGATGTCAATCAAAATGTGACCACTTTGATTGAGATTAGAAAATAATAATGAAAACAAGTTGCGTTAATAGGCAGTTCGTGGAGTCAAACTGTATTTTGATTTGATTAGGCGCGAGGGTTTTTGATGCCTGGAGCTCGCTCGCAAGGTTAAACTGTTGTTAGGATCAAATTAAATTTCATGTTCTCTCATAGTCGATAATTGCAAAACTTCGCTGAGTGAAATTCGTTGCTTCCTCCTTAGTTCCCATTTGGGCCAGCAGATGGTTCCCATTCATCATTTTTATACGGGAGCGGTCTTTTGGGAGAACAATTATGTCAACGCTCTAACGGATAACTCGTACATTGATTAATACTAAAGCTAACAAGTCTTGATATTTTATATTATTTCTGCGTCCAGGCTCCTATTTTTCATTTCGCCCGTCTAATGTCGAAAATGTTAAGTGCTCTCTTGAAATATTGCCAGCGGCGCTTGCGAGATTCAGATATGGTTTTCCGAAGTTAAATCGCCTGGGATGCTCTTAAGATTCCAAACGTTAGTTGGTTCGATGCTCCTGACGCTTCATTAGGTGAACTTGTTTTTTATTTCGCAAAAGAGATCTAAATGGATTGTCAGTCGGGCTTCCTTAAAACAATTTAGTCAAGCATTACTACGGAAGATTAATGTAGCTCCCCGGGCTGTTTAAGTTATAATAAATCTCTTGGGATGTATACCGTTGTAACACAGGTAACACGAAAGCTTTTATCGATTGGTGAAAAAACGTGATTGTTGGGTCACGATATCTTTGGCGAACATTTCTTTTATGTCAAAACATTTGACTTTGCAAATATATTGGTTTAAAAGGAGCTTTTAAGTTCTCGTTGCTTTCACAGTTGCATTTGGATTGAGCTGTCACCGATGAATTACTGTCAACCGCCATCTGCAAAAGTACAATGTCGGGCGGTCTCTGGTTTGTTTTCTATCATTAGCGGCAGTTTCGGTGTTTATGTCTAGATTTCTGTTGGCGATACGAAACGTTTTCTAGAAGCTTTGAAAGCAGTATTCGTTTTATGGCCTTAGATGCTTCCAGCTTGAGAAGATGGCTGAATATTTGAGTTACGTCTGGAGTTTTTACGGTTACAATTTTATTTCGGTGTTTCAATACTTCCTTCTTTATTTACTACCATATTCACTTGAGATTTCGTGATTTCACAAACATGTTTTTGAAAGTTTTGCTAGTGTGTAAATACAAATGCCATTTTTTATAGCGCATTAACTCTTACCCAATTTCCTTTCATTACGGCCCAGTGGCACGTCGTTTAAAACTTCCATTTCGTTATTGGATCGGAATCTCCCATAGAACGTGAGGATTAAATTGTCCATCGGTGCTGGCTGTTGCCTGCTGTGCGACGATAAACGTAGATTAAACGAGGATTGACGTTACTGTAATCCGTTCAACCGGGCTTTTTTAAAGCCTTCGTTCGGGAGTCGTGAATTTTTCAATACATTTTAGATAATATCAAGTCGTTTTGAGCAAACTATAGTTTACTTTCCTTTGCGATTTACCTTTTATATTTTTTTTTATTTTAGTTCTGTGGTGTTGTTTTAATGAGTTCAAAATGTCATCATTTAAACCATCGAAAGTGACATTGGAATATAATTAATAGGGAATTTGACTGGCAAGTGCCACTTTTGAGACCGGAAGGTTATCAGGACTATAATAATAAATAAACGGCATTAAACCAAAAACAGGTCAAATATTATTAGACTTATACCTTATCGTTGTACTTCGGTTAAGTGTGAACGGTTTATCGCTAACAATGCCTTAAAATACGAAATTAATTTATATGTTTTAACGAAAATACCTACCCAATTTTAGTCATTTTTGGAGGCATTTATAACCTTGATGATTGTTATTATGATATTTTAATTTAAAAATTAAACCTGGTGCTAAAATCTAATAAAGTAAATTAACATTTTAGATTGGACTAACTCGCAGAAAAAAACGTGCTGAAAGTAGCTACGGAACATAAAAAGGTCATGGTTTTGTCCATGTAAGTTTTCGTGTGATCTGCCTACCCTTTTTGGGAAAACAGGCGTGATCTATGTATGTATGTACAACATTTACGCCTTACAATAATACAGTTTACAAATACGTTACAAATTTTTAAATCGCAGCTCGCAATTCTCAATCAACAAGACAAATTAGCGCGATTAGTACCGAAGGACCGGCGGCTCCGCTCGGAGCCGAGATCTCATACAAAACCTGACCCCGGGCAACAGTCAGCTGAACAGCTGCGAAAACACTCGCTACGACATAGATAATGAGGTCGTTGAACTTGATTCTACGCATTTGTGTACGGTTTGGGCCAAAATATTGCGTAGGTACGGAACGTCGAGGAAAACTGTAGTTCGAAACGTTCTAAAATCAAAAAAATCCTGGCCGCTTTTTAAAAAAAAGATGTTCTTATTTTTTTTAAGAAAAGAAAACACTACTGGCTGATTTCAAAATTAAAAAAGCGTTCAAACGTGTTTGTATTTTAAGATCATAGAACTGGCTGTTATCTAAATAAAAAAAGTTGTGGAGAGAATTGAGTACAAAAGTTTCAAGGAACTTTGTTTGGCGGAGCGTTCTGTACTTCTCGCTTCTTGAGCAATAGAGTAGGTTTATTCTAATTCATGAGTCTGGTCTAGACGTTAGACAACCTAGTCTAGTGTTTGCGGTTTAGTCTGTCTAGGAAGCCCGACGTACCGACATCGGATTTTTTTTTCACCCTTGAGAAATAGATCAACTCAAGTTTATTTTTATAAGTACATACATACAATCATGCCTGTATTCCCAAACGGGGTAGGCAGAGCACACAAAACGCTACATAGACAAAACGATGACTATTTCACGTTTTGTAGCCACTTCTAGCATAATACTTTAGGTTTTGAGGTGGCAGGTACAATAGTGACAGATTGCTAGCCTGTCGCCTAAAATATACCTTAACCTGTGTCCTTAGTCGCCTCTTACGACATCCACGGAAGAAATGGAGAGGTGTTATTCTAAACCCGACACCACACGGAGTGTTTTTTTAATTTAAAATATTAGTAGGGCTCTTTGGGAGTCACTTACGCCGAATTCGGAAAGGCCATTAATTTGACTTTTTTATAATTTGACGTAAGTTATCTGTGAGCTACTGTGTCAGGTCAGAGGCCATGCGCGGGCGCCGGTCCCAGCGAACCCGTCTGGCTCAACAAGTTTCGACTGCGCAGAGGTTTTCTAATACTTACTAGCTTTTTAGTTTCACCGTGTTAACACGTGGCTTCAAGTTTAGAATAATAGCTCTTCATTTGTTTTTCGTTTAAGCAGCTCGAAGTTGCATCAATTTTTGTTTTTAATTCAAAAGCTAACCTAAGTTAGAACATATTTGTATGTAGGTATTATTAGAAATGCAAAATTCCGTGGATTTCTTAAGAGGCGACTAAGGAAATAGGTTTAGGTACGCTTTAGCCGATAGGCTAGCAACCTGACTCTATTTTAACTGCCAACTCAAATCCAAAAAGAAATGCTAGAAGTGGATATGAAATGTGAAATAGTCATGGTTTTGTCTATGTAGCGTTTGACGTGCTCTGCCTACCCCATTTGGGAATGTAGGCGTGATGTGTGAAGCAAAGCAATAAATTAGAGATAGACTACCTGCAATTTCCCGACGTCTATAGTTACACAGAGACTGGTAGTCTCGCAGCTACTCGCGCCTTGCAGGCAACGATTGAATAAAGATCACGTAAATTTTTACAGTTTTACATAGCGCGGAGCGTTGCCCCGGCGACCTTGCAAAACGGCGATCGAAAAATTCAAATTAAATCCCCGCAGCTGTTAAAAATTATACGACCAATGACGCATGACTGACGAGATTGTCGTGAAAATTGTCCCATATTTTATTCGCGAGTGATCGATAATAGGGCGTTGACCCGTCCCATACAAACATTGCAAAAGGTGCCAACTACTCATCAATCGGCTGTCAGGAAAACGATTTGCGGATAGGGAAAGTTATTTATTTGTATTATTTATGATTGTACTTACGAATGAGTGTTCCGGGCTTACCTGCGAACAGAAATAGAGCGTAAGTGACGTTTATAAATAGTCGCGAGAAGTTCGGTGTCTTATAATACACGTAAAACATGGTAAGGCTTTTTGCTTGTTTCTCGGGGGGAGACAAATGAAGCCTACACCGCACACTACCTAACGAGAGTTGTGGCTGACGCGTAGTTTATTCATACTTATCACTTGGTGTTATTTAATCACGTTATCTTTTACGTAATTTTAATTATTCTGACGTTTCAGCGACCGTGGTCACGAGTAAACTTATCAACTTCTCGTGACCGCGATCGCTGAACGAGTAGACTAGACTTAGTTACTCGTGACCACGGTCGTAGTATCGCGACCGACACGTCAAAGTAACGAAAACCAAAGTCCCTCTAAATGATAAGTATTATTGAGAATCACGGAAGTTCAAAACATTACACAGTATTTACTTAAAAACATGGAACATTCCATGTCGCAGTAATTTACAAGCAAAGAAACGGTAAGCATTGTCTTAAGAATTAACTGTAAAATGAATAAGTCCCAAATTTGTACCGTGACGTAAGCGGTTTACTATTCGCGGCTTAGTAATTTCGATTATCTCAATGGGTTTTAAAGGCGAAAGGACCTAAGCGACAGCTAGTACACTGGCGGTTAGGTCGTTCTGCTTTTTACGGTATGTTAAAACGGTTGAATGACCGGCCAAAATTTTAAAAATCCACCCAGTTTCGTAGAGAAAAAATACGCTGTACATGAATAATGGAAGCCGTTGTCTTTCATGCCATTCATGTATTCTAATGTTTCCGATCCAGATCGCATGATTATCATCACCAATGACGTACTATACCGGTAACACGTGATTTCAAATTGCCATTTAAGTAACTACTACTTTATTAATTAAAAATTAAAGAACCGCCTGGGTAGAGAGAGTACACGAAACTTGCATCTTAAGATTTAAAAACAAATGAAAGAGATATAACAGTGACAGGTTGCTAGACTATCGCTCGATTATAAGCTAGACCTGTTTCCTTAGTCGCTTTTTACATCCACGGAAGAAATGGAGAGGTGTTTATCTAATCCGACACATCACAGGAATATCTGCTAGGCACTAGATATACATAGCTTAAGTGTCATATTGCTAAAGGAGTTAAAAACGTAACATCTTGAGTTTAAGAAAAGCCATAACACACTACCGAACCCAGAGCTATTTATATGAATGATCTGTTACACCACGTACATCATAATACTTACACCTTTTATCATCAAGGGTTAAAAGTTTGCGAATTTAACCTACGAACCAAGTCAAGAATACCAATTTTCCGAGCAACTCAAACACTCTAAAAACTTACATAACAACCACATTAAATCAACTCCCCGCAAGACTAACACCACTCCTCTTTCACATGCAAAACTATCAAAATCCACAATTGATATTTCTAAGTAAAATCTTGATGTTTGCATTAAGTTTGTATGAACTCGGTCTTACGTCACCCTTGACTTGGTTCCTTGCTTCGGTGCACCCCCTAGCCACCCCTATTGTAACCACTTCCTACCCATAGCACTTGCATAGACTTCACTTTTACCCTAAATTACAAGAGTACCCCTAAATAGAATGTATGATGGCATTAGAATGTACGCTTCGCCAAACACATTGGCAAAACTGTTTAACGTGTAGCCACTGTAGTTCGGCACCCCGTGTTGTACCGGGTTAGAATAGCACCTCCCCCTTTCTTCCCGTGGGTGTCGTAAGAGTCGACTCTGGGAAAGGGTTAGTGTATTGTAGGCGATGGGCTAGCAACCTGTCACCGCAATATCACGTTTAACCATCTAGTTACCTTGAATTTGCTAAACGTGGCACTGGATTTTTGAATTACACTGCTCTGCCTACCCCTTATGGGAATAAAGGCGTGAGAATATGTATGTATGTATGTATGTATTGTAGGCGATGGGCTAGCAACCTGTCACTGCAATATCACGTTTAACCATCTGGTTACCCTGCTGAAATTGCTAAACGTGGCACTGGATTTTTGAATTCATGTGCTCTGCCTACCCCTCTTGGGAATACAGGCGTGAGAATATGTATGCTAGTTAAAGAGAATGAGGCAGGTATAATAGACAGGCTAGCCTGTCGCCTAAAGCATGCCTTATTTCCTTAGGCGCCTCTTACGACGTCCTCGGGAGAAATGGAGAGGTTATTCTTAACTTACCATGGAAAATTACAGGAATTTTGAAATACGGTGTTATGTTTGTACTATAACAAGGGAGTCAAACTTTTTCGCGTTTTATTTTATTTATGTTTACAAGTAAGTTTGTAATAGAAATGGTCAGGCTGGAATCGGAAACTTCCATGATATACATTTTTTTAGTAGGTATAATGACTAAAAACATTCTTTAGAACGTTTCTTGCATGAGAAAATATTTTTTATGCTCATCTGTTGTTCTTACAATCTTAAGTAATACATATCGCGTCGTAAATAGATGTCTGGATTTTTCTTTTTTTTTCTCAAAACCTAAAAACATTCCACGAAACGTGGTACAATTACGGTATTGTCTATGCAATGTTTCGTGTGCTCTGCCCAACTACATAATCAATTTAATACCTATACTGTAACAGTTTCAAAGATCTTCGATTGGCGGACAGACAGACGGTACGAATACGGCCCACTAAAATAAAAACGGGAAAAAGACGCCAAAACAAGCGAGGCACGAAGGCATTTTCGGAATTTACGAGAATTCCCCTTAAATACATATATACACAAGGAATGGGGAACATTTGCAAGTTACAAGACAGAATGGGACGAAAGACGATAAAAAGCGACGCTTCGGAATATTTCGCGGGTAAGTTTTTTTTGATGCGTCTTTCTTATGAACGTTTGGATTTAAACGACGATTCTTAGGGTTTTGATTGTGTGCGAAATAGAGCCCGAGCAAAATAATAATAAAAAGCTTTATACAAAGCGCTTTCGAGAACTCCTGGGGTTTCTTTCTGACATTTTCTTCTTAAACAACAATATCTCATGAATGAAAAAACTTATCTTCACCTTGTTAGCCCGGTTGCCACACTAAGTACCTACAGAAATACAAATGATCTCATTTGTGGTTAACTATACGAACTTCAGCGTTAATAAGATTTTAAATGTCAGATTAGTCAAAGCCTCTTTCAACGGGACGGCTTTATATTTAATATTAATATGGACTGGACAAATGCGCTGTTTAATTATGATAATTCTAGATGATTCCACAACCATGTCGTCTACGTAAACCGCTATGGCTGGCTTTTCAGCACTCTACTTTACGACCGTCTGCACCTTATGCCCTCTATACCATATGAAAATTAACATCACGTATGTCTCTATCGACCGCTGTTTTACGGCCCCAAGATTCATTGTCCAGATTAATCAAATAAAGTCAGTTTCTAGGACAGACAAATAAAATTATGCATTATTACGTACCCTAAAACACCGAGGCGTCGCGAGCATATTCTTTACCGCAAAATATATCGCTTGGGATGAAACTCCCCTTTTTTCGGGCATAAAAAACTTTCCACACAACGGAAAGTTCCGCGAAATTTTCTTCGGGGCAAATCGACTTTATCAAAAATTTATCGTTCCCACCGAATATTAGGTTTTTAAATATTAACGCCTGCAGGGAAAATGAAGGTGGTTGCTTAAACACGGTATTATTTTTTAATAGACATTAAACGAAGCTTTCGAAAGCATGGCGAAACAGCTTTTATTACAAGCTTTCGCTTCGTCCTTAAAAAGATTATTATTATTGAGTGGAAATAATTTTTGTTCGGTTAAATGGAAGTGCTTTACGACTAGCCCTTCACGTTTTATGGAGTCGAAATCTTATCTTACCAAAAATGCGTCGTAATTTAACTAAAGCCGTTTTAAAATCAAATAAAATGTGCATATTCATAAGGCAATGTTTACACCGCCTAAGCTTGAAATTCATAAACGTACATAAAACTAACTATATTAGCATTTACAATTAACCTTATGCTATCACAAACCATTAATATGACACCTACACGTACAAGCTTCCAAATATAGCTGTTTGACGTTGGTCTAAGTCGAACATGGCCAAATTTCATCAAATACTTACTTAAGCATCATTCGGTACTTATATGGAGTCTTATTATAAATTCTAATGTGTCTAACTTATGTTGAGTATAAATAATAGCTCATTAGACCAGAACACGTGTCCGATTCCTTGTTCATTGTATAACCTTAGGTGTGGTTCAATTTCGCCATTTTCGGAGAGCTATTTTTACAAGTTATTTAAAAGAATATAGATAGGAAGTTTATAAGAATTAGTGACTAAAACCAATAAAACTAAATCCGGCGAATTCAATCACTTGGTTTCCCCGAAATTCTTCGCTAGTTTTCTCATAAGTGTTAGAAATACCTAGAAATATGGCCACGACATAGTTTATTAAGACTTGAACAGACATATTTTCACTTTTTTATACCTTAGTTTGTTAGTATCTATGTTTGTTTGCACGAGCTATGAAGATAGACCACAAACAACATCTTCTTTTTTAGACTCACCAACGATGACTATTTCACCTCACTTAGCTACTTTATACCTTGTTTGTTTAGGTAGTTAAAAGAATATAAACAATGTTGACGTGTCTTTTTATTTAAACATGCACTTTATAAATCGAAATCTTTACATTTTACAATTTAGGTATGAAAAAATCATTTAGTTTCATAATTGAATTGTATAGTGTAACGATTTTCACTTTTAGACTGTATATTTCAACAAAAAGACATTATGTCAAGATTGTTTACATTGTTTTAACTACCTAAACAGTTAAGGTATAGGCATAATCTAAAGATAGTCACGGTTGGTGAGACTAAAAAAAGTTGGTGGCAAACTAGGAGATAATTACACTCAGTCATTATCGTTAATTATGACGTTTGTTTAATATTACCAACCCTTTCGATCGATATCGATTAGAGCCCGCGAGTCGATCGACCGGTTTCGTCGAAATTCGATTCCTGGTGCCTTAACCGGGTCGTGCGCACCACTGGGCGATTATACGTATCAATGTCTCGAGAAACTCATAGATATTTACAATTTGTATCATCATGAAATCTGATACATGCATCACGCCTGTATTTCTCTGTAGGCAGAGCATACGAAACGTGACACAGAGAAAATCACTAACTCGTACTCATGACTATTTCACGCTTTATAGATGCTTCTATCATGAAACTAGGTATGAAAACAGAAGAGGTACCTATAGTAGTGACAGAGCTACCCTGTCGCCTGAAGCATACCTAAACCTCAGTCGCCTCTTACGACATCCACGGAAGAAATGGAGAGATGTTACTGTAATTTCACCATGACGCTTACCGTAATCAAATCATTCCGTAATCAAATCGCAGGCGTTTTAGAAACAGGTCGGGTCAAGAGTACCCGAAACCGACGAGCATGTATGAGGAGATTAATGAATGTGGATGAAGCAAAAGAGGTATGTCAGGATCGTAGCGAGTGGAACAAAGTAGTCTCTGCCTACCCTTGTGGGAAAGAGGCGTCACATTATGTATGTATGTTTACCGTAAATAGGTCCTGGAATCAATGGCACCGATGTATGTGTTTTTTAGCGGGACCAAGTTGCCTTAAACTACGTAATCTAAACCAGATAATAGTTACACCAAGGTGACTAAGAAGGAAACGTACGTACGCCGTTCACGAACCGAGTAACCTTGAGTACCTCAATCAAAGATACAATTTGTACGTACACCGGCCATTGCTGCTATTTGCGTTGAATTAAATTGGTTAAAACGTAACATTTGTAACGGGAATAACACCGCTCCATTTCATCCGTGGATGTCATACGCGACTAAGAATAAATAGGTATCCTTTAGGCGACTAGTATCCTGACCTGACCCTGACACTATTGGACGACATTATTAACTTAGAACGTAAGAAATATGCTTGAAGTAGCCCTGAAAGTGAAATTGTCACAGTTCTGTATGCTCTGCATGTATGTACGTTTGTAGTTTCATGTCCAGTCTGTCTGTGTGTCTGCATGTTTAAATATAGCGCAGCTTTCAAAAAGATTCCGGTCTAACCTAGCCTACTAAGTTCGTTTTTGTAAAAAATCGTAGCGAAATTGCTTGACCTGTTTCAGAGTTATATTTTTGCATCAAGTTAGGATAAAAAAATCAGGAAAAAACGCTTAATAGCAGAGTCCTCTACTTGTCATTTAGAATTTGACTTAAATACAAAATCAGAAAAATTACATCCACCATGATACAAAAAAAGCTTACACCTACACAATTTACTTAACAAAATGGAAGTGTTAACTATTATACAGGTAATAATTAGTTGGTACACTTTTTACTAGTTCTAACAACTAAACACAACGTTTTGGACGATCTTCATTAACTAAATCACGCACTATACGGACCGTAAAGGAATGGCCGTAGTAGCGAGCGGAAAGCGATTTTAAAACGCTCATCGCTCATGCACTCTGTATTGTAAGTGTCAGCTTCTGTCCGCGACTTTTCACAGGATTAAACTGTTAAGTAGCTTTAATGTTACTACCAATATTATTATAAAATGTCATCAAAATCCATCCATTTAGTCATGAGAAAAAGAGTAACAAACGTCAATATGTAAAGCTCATGAAATGTTATGCATACTAAACCATGGTGATTTCCAGTACTTAGTCACTTTTGACACAATTTTAAGTTTAAAATTACATAAAATAATAATACTGACAGGTCGCCTAAAGCATACAACAACTTATATTCTTAGTCCAATTTTATGACATCAATGTAAATAAATTACTGCGTTTCTATTTGTAAAAAGGATAGGAAATTCCACGTCATTCAAAACATTTGCTTAAATGAACACAAAATTAATATAAACGTTTACTAAGTTTGTTACATTTAAATGTTACAAAATCGCTCCTCTCCCACTATGCCCTCTACCGACCCGCCTAACCTTTAGTTTAGCATTCGTGTTTTTTTTAACTCATTTCGTAACAATATAACCATCCATTGACCAGATAAAGATCTCTAACCGAATTACATTGCGTGCTGCCCCTACCAAGTTTCTAAATCTGGATAAACTTATAACCCGGCCAAACGAAGAGCGTTCTCGCTACGAAGAGATGACTAAGCCACCATTGTTTTTTTATTTGGGCGCGTTGCATTATTTTTGTAGAACAATAAGCCCGTTCATAGTAATTACTACGTCAACGAATTTGTACTGGATGCTTAAATGAGATGTTGAAATACTGGTTAGATTAAGTTAAATGTGGGGAGATAATTTACGTACAATGTAAAGTGTAAGGTCGTTTATGATTTGTTTTGACTGGATTTTGTGCTTGTGCTCCTGTTAACGGCAGCCATTTTGATGTTCTACATTTGAGTATTAGAGTTAACACGCTGTCTTCGTAATATAAAAAGAAGTTAGTTTTGGAATAACCTATTTGATGTATATTTGCGTTTTGTTTCTTAATTTGAAAAACTATGTAGCAGCTTTTAGTCTGCCCTAACAATGTTTTATGATAAAAAAATCGAACTTAGCTAAATAAAATGAAATCTTGAGGTTCTAAGCAAAAAGAACCGAGTTTAAAGAGAAAACTAGAGAAAAACATAAAAGTCACGCTTGTAATCCCGAATGGTAGGCAGAGCACACGATATGGTAACATAGATAGTGACAGAAAGCTAATCTGTTGTTAAACAAACATCACTCTAAATCCTGAGTAGATTGACGACGTTTACGATAGAAAACGTGTTTATTTTTTTTAATTAAATTAACAACTATTATTTCAATTCTAAATCATTTAATAAAACGCCAATTTGTGCTCGCATTACCAATTTTGGAGGCAAACGAGCGAAGGTCGGGTACCATCGAATGAGAAGTGTTAGGCGCACGCGCAGCGCAATCAAAACGACGTAACCGCCATTGAACAGTATAGCACTTACGCCGTTTTGAACTAACAAGTTCCGTGGTTTCATAAACCGAGGTTACTGGTAATTCGAACGATGTAATCTGCGTTGATCTCGAGTTAAATTTGATAAGGTTAGGGGATATGCTTCCGTCGGCTTGGGGTATTAGCTAGTGACGAACGGCCAAGAGCGTGTCTGACGCTTAGACTAGGTTCTGTTAAAAACCCGTATGGGTGAGGACCAGAAAGACGATCCTGGAAGACGTAGGTAGAATTTAGATAACATTTATCTATTTCGTCTGTGGATGTTGTAAGAGGTGACTCAGGAAATAAGTCTTTTAAAAGTCCTTTTGAATTAGTTAATTAATTTTCCGTCAGAATTTAGCATTGCCCCAAAAAAAAGAGTTGTAGTTTTTTATAGTTGACTTATTTCAGAGGTTCTAAACAAAACAAAGAAACATACATACATACATATTATACAAACACGCCTATGTCCCTAAATGGGGTATGCTGAGCACACGAAACGTGACACAGACAAAATCATGATCTTGAATATTTCACGCTTCGCAACCACTTCTAGCATAATTTTAGATTTGGAACAGGTATAATAGTGACAGATTGCTAGCCTGTCGCCTAAAGCATACCTAAACCTATTTCCTTAGTCGCCTCTTACGAGATCCACTAAAGAAATGGAGAACACAGGGCAACAAAGAAATAAACGGAATATTTGACCAGGGAACCATAAAACTCGAGGTGTGATCGCTTCAATGCCTCAGTTGTTCTATGCTATTACGGCAGATAACAAATTACATGGAACGTAAATTTCACGAGTAAAATATTCATGGCGAGAGAAATATTTGGTTTTGTACAATTGTTGAGTTTATGGTCATTGCTTGCTTAACACAAAAAACGTATCATTAGTAACGTGAGGTTTTTTGTATATCATAGGCGTGATTGGGTCATAATGCAAATAGATGTTCGTTCATAATAAGAGTCTAGCCTGTGTGGTGTCGGAATAGAATTAGACCTCTCCATTTTGTTCGTGGAGGTCGTAAAAGGCTAGCAATCTATCATTATTGTAACTCTTCCATCTGTTTTTGAACCTAAAATTATGCTAGAAGTAGCTGCGAAACGTGGAAGTCATGGTTTTGGCTATGAAGCGTTTCTTTTGCTCTGCCTACCTCATTTGGAAAGTTATAAATTTTCCATGAATAGCCTATTTCCTAATTAAGAAGTAATAACTACTCTTGTGCCTAAAAATACACCGGAAGAAACTAGTTTTAGTGTTTAGTATCTTCAGAACCTTGATATTGACAATTCTGCAGATAAAATATTGTATAATTTATAACGTTTAAATATTTTTATACGTATAAGTTGACAGCGAACTGCTGTAATCAAAAACGTACTTGTATAGTAATATGTAAATAAGCGATTGAATATGTATGATACACGATTTCATTGCCGTCCGTTGCAAGTGATATTATTTAAATTTTGCACCAATTTGTTTTTAATTCGGGATCAATAAATTATGTTCTGATAATAATTGCTTGCGATTAGCAGTGGGCGTGCGTGCGTCGGTATCATGCAGTTTAAGAAAAACTGTAATTAAGAACGTACGTACTTTTAGTATGTTTTAAAAACGAGTGGGGGTATTAATAATAATGACTGACGTTTGGGTAAAATCTTGGGTTGTTTTTATCTGTCAACTGGTTTGTTTTGATTCAACTTACAAAAATCTCTTTTATAAATTTAATATTTAACTAGCTCGAAAAAAAAATACATCAACTCAAAGTACTGCCATCGAACTACATCCGTACCAATATATAAATGTGAAAGTGTGTTTTTTTGTTTGTTTGTTTGTTTGTTTGTCCGTCTTTCACGGCTAAACGGAGCGATGGATTGACGTGATTTTTTAGGTAGAGATAGGTAGTTTAGGGCACGGAGAGTGACATAGGCTACTTTTTATCCCGGAAAAAATTGATGTTCCCGAGGGAAAACAAAAATGTAGTTTGCTTGATAGATCGATATCGATCGATGATAGATCGATATCAATGGATAACCGATCGATAGATGATAGATCGATGGCGCCGTGTGTCGTTTGAAACGAGAAGTTTTCTTATATAGTTGCGCTTTATACCGCAATATAACCGAGTTCCACGCGGGCGGAGCCGCGGGCGGAAAGCTAGTAATATATATTAAATAAGTTATCTATATACATCGTAACAATTTACTCGAAACATTTTCACTGAACGCCTAAAACAGCGCTCTGAGTTTTACGTTACACATCTAACAACTCTTCCTACATAATTGACGCAACCATTTCCAGTTTCATCTTTAATGGACTGTTTAGTATGTCGTTGGTACCAAGCAGGCCCGTAATACACTTCCTAATAAATATTATAGCTCTTATACAACCATTTTAACGGCAATACTTCACCTTAGCCGAGAGGTCATAGAAGTTACCTTGCGTTAACACCCACTTGATCATTTAAGCAGATAACCATAACATGGTACTTTACTGCTGCTGTGTGTGTGTACGACTCCAAATTCAAAATAAACCGTTACGTAGTCAAAATGGCGCTAGGTCAATAGAAGTACCCAAGTATCACCGCTAGATGTCACTTTACGCGAATGACATTTGCAAGAAACGATTTACCATCCTTTAGAATAACAATTTCATAAAGGAAACGAGAACCCGTAGGTATAGCAAAGTATATACAGTCACGTAGTACGAATTTTGTGTGGCTAACGCTCTTGAGTTTTATTGGTCGTTATTCTGATAATTTTACGAAAGGGAATCGTGAGAAACGAGGTTATTTGCCTTTACGCCGTAACCATGGTAACCTTCTGTCTTATTTAGTTCGAAATTGTCGTAATAGATGGCGCAATTTCTGTTGATTACGTTAATGCTGGGCTCTGAAGTTGTAAAATGGGTAGGTTGATATTGTCGCCGTTCAAAACAACCTAGTTACTTTCCTGTTTATAATGTAGCCAGTCATCAATATTATGAGAAGATAATTCGTAAATGGAAGTAAAGGATTCGATCTCTTAAAACCAGGGCCCATACATAATTTAGACGAATGAAGAAATTGCATGCATCTCATTTTGGCATATGGAAATTTGTGCTGTGAAAAAAA